>CM021102.1:382512891-382846920 GCA_007115665.2 Sequoiadendron giganteum
TTGGATATGCTTCAACAAGTCTTCTCTAGTTATGATGAGTACACTTCAGAGCAAAATCCGCATGCATGACTGACAGTCCTATTGGCACATGGATTTCTTTTCTCTTCTCTTTTTTTCTCTCTAGTTTACTAGATGATCAATGTGGGAACTAGAGATCAATTGATCTGAGTTTCCAAGAAAATCTAAGTTCCTAAAGAGGTGGATCTCAACTTTAGATAGAGAGGACTTCATATTTTTTACATCTATATATACCTATAAGGTACCATATTTCAAAGGTCGACTAATGTGAATAGAATTGGCCATCTGATAGTAGGAAATAAGAATTTTATAGCTTTGAAAAGACACTTTGTTATTTTTAGTTACAGTTGAATATAAATACAAGTTTTTACACAATATGGTGTTGGAATTGAGTTTATTGGATAAGGTTAATGAATTATAGTCTATCTGTATGCTAGTGATTGTGCTGAAGCATAAGTGTTTGTTATGTGATGAAAATCATTAGAAGGAACCAGATTTAAAGATTATTTCATTAAATTATCTGTGGATTTAATTATTGAATGTCTGTTGATCTATGATTTTAGCAACGAATGAGAGTTTGTTCTTTTTTGAATCTTTGAAGTATTTATGATATGTGATTGTGATGGTTAAATTAAGCACCATAGATGCATGCAATAGTATGGATTGTTCTGTAAATTGCATTATATTAAGGTTTTCTCGATCTATTGGAAGAATATTCATTGTTGAAGATATATGTCTGGATATTAGATAAGTTTTATTCATGTTTCACTGATGTACGCCTTGATCTATCCTTTTATTTTATTTAAAACCCCCTTTATGTTAAGAACAATTCGATGAATCAGTTATTTCTTGCATTCCTTATTACCAACAAATGCCCCTTGAATATTAGAATTGAGAGCCAACTACCAGGACCTTGGGAGTTAGGCTACTATATGTTGTCTTTCTTTTTCAGGAGAAATAGAGTAGAAATATTCTATTTAAATGTTGTTTGTGTCATTTTCACCATCAAAACTAAGATTAAAATCACTCCTAAGATCAACAATATAGATGACAAGACACTTGAAATAGACCAATCTCTCAAAAATAATTTCTGCTCAACCTAGATTTATCCTGCAATCTTTTAGAAACCGTGCAATCTTCTAAGGAATTAAAGATTTTCAGATCATGAACATTCATTAAAACCAACCCTTATTTGCAATTGAAATGAATAAATACCCACAATTGAACTCAACACACAAATATTAGATCCTGGATAACTTTGCACAACAACCCACAATCAATAAGTTGCCAAAAGTATGGATCAGGAATCACTACAACATTCCAAGCATCTAACCACGAATATCATTAAATTATTTAACCCTAAATCTAACATCCATTCAAGATTTCAAAAGCAATTTATAAAGATAGAATAACATGAACCATGCAAGATAAATCAATCCAAGAGAGGCCACCAAAGCACAATGTCTTCAATTGTATTGAATTCATCCAACAGTAGAAACAATTCTAGCATTCGGTGTTACAACCCTTGCTTCAGAAAATTAACTCCTAAACCTAGCTTATACTTTATCACTTTGCTTGCTTCTAAGTGAAATCCTCTAACTAACTACACAAATGAGGCGAAATCCCATACTTATAGAGAATGTCATCCCAATTAGGGTTACAAGGAAGGTTGGCCACAAAAATAGGTTGGCCAAAGAAAAGAAAACCCCTTAAATAAAATACAATATTATATTAAATTCATGAAGCTCCTTTCCAGGTTGGCCTGGAATCTCTAATATAACTCAGTCCATTGCATGTGAAGGTTGGAGAAGAAATAATGGGAAGTACAAATTTTGAGGTAGTCACCCATTGGCTGGCCCCATTTTATCTCGTACCTTAAGGAAAATCTCCTCTAGGTTGGCCAAATGTGGAATATTTAATACTTTGAATCTTATATCAAGGGATTTAATTTCTTCCCTTGATTTATTGATGACCTCATCCCACTCAACCTTTAGGGTTTGATACTTCTCCATGATTACAACGTATGAGGCCGCATCATCAAGTTGGTGCATAGTAATTAGACCATCATCAACTGAGGCATAAACCTCATGCCACCATTTCCTCAATTACTCCAAATTTAAGTGCTTTGGTGCAAACTTTTTCCTTCTTTCATAATCTCAAAGAATGAAATACAATTATTAAATATGTTAGTCAGGGTGCCCTCTATTTGTTTCCCCTTCTTATGTATGTTCTTCAGTACCCTTTTCCTTATCTGCAAAGATTCACACCATTCCCAAGGTTTGAAAACCTTTGAGGAATATAAGATTTCATCACCTACAAGCTTCTCCTTAGTATACTCCATGATAACCTTGATTTTCTATAGCAAGAGGTCAACACCTTCCTTATCTTGAGCCAGCACGTTTCTCAACCATTCTACAGACCTGTGGGAATCTCCAACAGTTGATAAGATGTCCTTGATTGCATCATCTCCTCTAGCTTCTACTCCCTGCAACTAGTCATGTGTGACTTGTGTGGTAGCTTTCATCTTTTCCAACTCAATGATGGCCTCCTTAGATAGAAGGCCTACTGCAGATGATGAAGAGATAGATTGTAAAGGTTTCATGAGATCCTACAAATATCTTTTCAATCTCTCATTCTCCTTCTTCAATTCCTGCTTAGCTTGTATGTCTTTATTTAATCTGCCTAAAATTGCAGCACTGGAGCCTTCAAATTCCTCAACTTCTTGCATCATGGAGGTGGGCCCCAAATTAATGGTCTAAATACTATAGTCTTGGCCATTAACCTCATCCCCATTCTTATCAGGTGTAGGAGTAGCAATGTGGATCACCCGATTATTTCCCTCATCTCTATCAATCTTGGAAATAACCCTAGCCTTTTTATTTTCTTTTCCCTTTCCTATGTTGGCTAGTAGATCATCCCAATTTGGAGCTGGGGTATCATCTACAAAAATATGCTTATTCTTCAATCTTTCACTAAGCCAACTAGGGGGAGAAGCATCAAGTTGTTGTTCATTCTATGTTCCCTTTTAAGTTTGATCCTCAGAGGGCTCAACATTTACATTATGCTCTGAGGGAACCTCCTCACCTTTTCCCCCCCTTCATCTTCCTTATCCTACTTTGGATTCTCATCTTTTTCCACATTATGTTCATCCTCCACATGTATCTATGGAGGAGTCCTTGCAGGAATTTCTTCTTTTCTTGGAGACTTATCTCCCTTATCCTCAACAAGTGAATCCTCATAACTTACCAAAGGAGACTGCAAAATTCTTTCTATCTCTACTTCAGTACTATGGAGTTCTCCCTCTTTGAACTACTCTACATCTTCTCCCTAGTGATCACTAATATCTACATCCTTGGACTCATAGTGCACATCATGCGATTCGGGAAGGGGAGAGGCATCCCTCTGTTGCTCTACAACAGGAACAGTTATGGAAATATTTTTCTTCAATATATTACCCTTTGGAGAGGGAGTCCTCGATCTTCTAGTGCAGCTTCGTGTCTTTTCTCCAGGGCTCTCCACCTCTACCACCTGAGGACATGTCTTTCCTTTTTCCTTGGAAGGCTCATTCTTTTTCTTTGAAGTTTTAACCAATCTTCTTCTCTTAGGCACATGGGCACCATTTTTCTCACCTTCTTCATTTGTTTCCTCCTCTGTAGTAGACTTATCCTTCTTGGGAACATTCTTCCTCTTTTTGGCAATTGGTTTCCTTTTCTTTTCCACCTCAGCTTCTTCTGGGATACCCTTGATTTTTATTTTGAAGGGAGATTCCACCTTCTCTTTTCCCTTTAGATCTTGCTCATCATCTTCTAAGGTAGACTGGGACTCTAGGTTTCCCATTAGGTCATATGTATACTACTTCCCTTCACTATCCAACTCCCATACTTGTGTTTAATCCACAACCTGGTATATTTGATCATAGGAGCATTAATTTTCTCCAACTCAGTTTTCTCTTCTTCTAGCCAATTGATTTCCCCTATTGGCTTATCTTTGATGGAATCGTAGTCATGATTATGTATCAATTATCCATCATCATCCAATTTATTAGGAATGGCATTGATGCTATACAACCTGATTAACTGGGTAGGAAATCTTGAGTACTTCTTCCTCAAGACCTCAAACTCATCCTCGCAATTCACCCAATAATCCTCAATGTCATTCTTGTGCCTGAAATCCCTACTTGCTTTCTTTTGGGCTTCCCCTATCCTATCAAATCTGGTTCTCTTGGAGTGGAAAGCCAAACCCAAAGTGCTCATTATTCTTCAGAGGAGTGTGCTGATATCAAAGAGCGGTAGGCCTCATTAACTCCTATCCTCAATGGGAAGTCATTTTCGAATCCAGTTCTATGCATGTCCTTCTTTAGGATATCATCAAAGGATGAAATATGTCTTGTAACCTCTAGAAGTATGATGTGGTCTATTGGGTACCTTGGCAACCTGTAAGGCGCCCTTTGACAACCATCAATTCTGATATATGAGAAGGTAGGAAACTGAATGAAGCATCCTCCATTGTTTTGTATCAACTCCTTGGGTGCATCAGAGATCCTTACATGCTCTACCCCTTGCAATAGTCTTGTGATATACATGGTGAATGCATCATTCACCCTCCTGTAGCTTGAACCATCCAAATGTAGCTGTGGGTACACCTCATAGATGACATCCTGGCCGAAGACCCCTTGTGTACTTAATCCCTTGTATGGATGAAATCTAGCCAGGGCATAGACTAGATAAGATGTCATTGTAAAACTCTTGGTTTGCAACACATGGCATAACAATTCAAGGATCATGGTGTTGATGACACTTGGTGAGTGATAATCCACATCTTGCTCCATCCTCACTATGATGTAGAACATCCATTTTTCAAAGACTCCTGCATTTTTCAAACCTACAACTTTGCTAAGGAGTGTGATGGAATCATAGTATTCGGTTTTAAAATTTTCTCTGAATAGCTGTTTAGGCAACTTGGAGATGTGTGGCTTGTGTTTCTCCAACCAGGAATTGATAACTTGTAAGGATTTGTTGGTATCATCTACATAATACTTCTTGGCTATGTCCAAATCAAAGCCCACCACATGGGGCCTATTAGGTATATCAAATTTTTGAGCCACAGAGACAAGAGAGACGTTGGCGAGTACCCTGCCTTGTGGGAAAATCATCCTCTATGTATCTATATCATAATGCCTAGCTCACTCCAGGACCAGCTCATAACATTGCATTGTAGGTGGGAAACCAGCCACATGGGCCAACCTAGAGCTCACCAACCTACTTACCAGGTGAGAAGAACCTTGCACTGCCATCCTAGCCTTAAATTTTTCATAGTCCCCTCTCCCCAAAGTGGTGTTTGTTACTCCTAACCAAATGGAAGCCAACTTGGTCTCGATAATCTTTATTTTCATATCCAACTTGATTCTTTCAGCCTTTGAGACAACAACTCCCTCATCACTGGGATCCACCACCTTGCCTTTAGCTCTACCAACAACAACTTTTCTTGATTAAGCTTGCATTCAAAAGGAACCACAATAAATATCCACTATAGCATGAGAATCAGGGTTATTCCATCATAAACAACATGTTCATTACCAAAGAAACCTATACAATAATCAAAATCCCCTAAGAAAATCATTAAGCACCCTTTTCTCTAAGTTCAGGATTTTCATCCCTTCATGGAATTTAGGGTAGAAGGGAATATCAGGCCAGACGAAATTTGATGGTGGGAGCCCAACAAGCATCCAAAAGTCACTCAATCATCACCCATAACTCAATAAATATTTTATCATTTCTTTGAATCATCTAATCAATCATGTAACATAAAATCATTAGCAATTAGCTCATGCATTCCCTTAGTTCCTCATTCCTAACAGATATTAAGGGAATTTCGTCAGAGACAAAAATCCATGAAACTAATAAAACTTGGCACATTTCAAGAAAATGCAGGAACAACGAAATTTTGATGATTTCCCAAGACAACGAATTTTCATGAAGTCGGTCCTATTTTCACGCTTTGCACATACTTTTGGGGAAACCATAAGGCAAAGGAAATTCGAGGAAATCGTAAGGTAAAGGAAATCCCCAAAGTTATCGAAAACCCAAAATCTTTGATTGCGTCAGGATATCACCCAAATTGATCAAATGATCACAAATTTGGGGAAATCAAGTTTAGACTACACTCACTTCAGGCTATTCATCGATAAATCAAACTTTCTAACTCCTCCAAGGTGTTCTAATAACATTCGTAATGAATTTGAGATAAAACCCTAGGGTTTCATGATGAACAGGCGATTAAAAGTTCAGTCCATTCACTTTCCCTACTAAACCATGGTGGATATTTCAGAATCTTCAGGGCAAAGAAACTATTAAATGTGAATGGAAACTAAACACTTGGATTTTCCCATAATCACCAGTTCTACTGAATGCAAGGGAATCCAAGAACAATCACTGGGTAAAACAAAACCACGCACAAGACTAGGCCTTAGATGAAATAAAACTCGCAAAGGGTGGCACAATCAGATCATGAAATGAGAAAGTATGTCCACATCGATCTAAGAGGAGGCACTGAAAGGTCAAAGGAAGTGGCCCTAATTGACTTACAGACCTCCATCACTTTGAAATACAAACTCAAAGCATACCCAATATGCAAAAGAATCATTCAAATTCATCAATCAAAAGCAAAGCAAGGAATACATACCATTGGTGAAGTGAACTAGGTGGTAATAATGACTGGTAGAAAGCTTTGACACGCTAGCAAGCAACAATAACAATGATGCCAGGAAAATAACCACCAAATCTAAGAATCCACAGGTCCAATTGCCAAACCAAGCCAAACACTCAAGATCAAGCTCTTCTCAATTCAATCGAAACAAAATAAATCGATTCATAGCATAAAACCCCCCAAAATTCATTAAACACAATCCGTAGAGTCCGTACAGGGAGTATAAATGCAGTGACATGACAACCAAGAAAATGAGTTCGAGGATCTGAGGCGATGAAGGAACTTCGAGAAATTTTGGGGAAGACGGAATTCCCCGGGGAGTTAAAATCTCCAAAAAACAGTGTAAAAAATGCCTCCATCGGGTTTTCGAGGTAACTAGGGAATTCCATCCAGAGAGGAAATTCCTGAAACTAGAGAAAAACCTGAAATTGGTCCCAGGACTCATAATTTTCAAAGTGTTTCTTTAGTAGGGTCTCTTTACAAGAAAGATAAGCATTGAGGAACATTCCAAGGTGACCAAATCCCACAACCAAAAGACCAAATACCAAAAAGAAACCCAAAAAGAGCAAGCAAAGAGGGTCCCTACTTTCAGTGGGGTGTGTGTGCAAAAACTGCACAACAAAACCTAATCCCTCAACCCTATACTCTCAACCCTTAAACCCTTAAACACTCAACCCTAACACCTCAACCCTCAACCATGAACCCTCAAACCCTAAACCCTTGAACCCTCTACCCTCTACCCTCAACCCAATACCCTCTACCCTCAAACCTAATCCCTCAACCCTTAAACACTCAACACTGAACACTCAACCCTAAGCCCTCAACCCTCTTTATCTCTATCACTCCCTATCACTCTCTCTCAAGTATCTCCCTCCTACCTAAGAGAGCAGGAGTGAGAGAGAGGGAGAAAGAGAGGGAGTGGGAGATAGAGGGAGTGCGAGAGACATAGGGGAGATAGAGGTAGTGAGAGAGAGAGGAGTGATAGATAGATAGAGGGAGTCAGTGAGATCTCAAGAGTGAGAGAGAGACCTGAGAGAGGGAAAGACTTGAGAGAAAGAGAGAGGGAGGGAGAGGGGGTGCGAGGGAGAGAGGGTGGAATGGAGTTTACTAAGAGAGAGGGAGAGAGAGAGAGGGAGAGGGTGGGAGGGAGATACCTAAGAGAGAGGGAGAGACATAGAGATGGAGTGAGAGAGAGAGAGGGGGGGTAGGAGGGAGAGACTTGAGAGAGAGAGGGAGGGAGAGGGAGAGAGAGCAGGAGGGAGACACTTGAGAGAGAAGGAGAGGGAGAAAAAGTGGGAGGGAGAGACCTGAGAGATTTGGAGAGAGAGGGAGTGGGAGATAGAGGGATGGGAGAGATACAAGGAGTGAGAGAGAGAGACTTGAGAGAGGAAGAGGGGCTAGGAGGGAGAGGTATTTCTCAATATATAGGGATGGGAGGGAGATGGAGGGAGTGAGAGAGAGATAGAGAGAGAGATAGAGAGAGAGAGAGGGGGTAGGGGAGATACCTGAGAGAGAGGGAGATAGAGAGAGGGAGGGGGTGGGAGGGAGATACCTAGGAGAGAGGGAGAGAGATAGAGGGAGTGAGTGAGAGAGACAACGAGAGAATTGATAGAGGGAGAGGGGTAGGAGGGAGAGAATTGAGAGAGAGAGGGAGGGAGAGACTTGAGAGAGAGAGGGAGGGAGAGGGGTGAAGGGAGAGACCTGAGAGAGAGAGGGAGAGAGATAAATGGTGTGAGAGAGATATGGAATTAAGAGAGGGAGAGGTGGTGGGAGGGAGATACTTGAGAGAGAGGGAGAGGGAGAGAGAGAGAGGGAGTAGGAGAGGGGGAGGGGAGAGAGATAGAGGAGGACCGTGGAGAGGGAGAGGGGTAGGGAGGGGAGACCTTGAAAAGAGGGAGAGGAGAGGGGTAGGGCAGGATACTTGAGAGAGAGAGAGGAGAGGGGTGGGAGGAGAGACCAGAGAGGAGAGAGAGGAGAGAGAGAGAGAGAGAGAGAGAGAGAGAGAGAGAGAGAGAGAGAGAGAGAGAGAGAGAGAGAGAGAGAGAGGAGAGAGGGTGGGAGGGAGAGGAGACTGGAGAGAGGGAGAGAGTGGAGTTCGAGAGGGAGTGGGAGAGAGAGAGGGAGTGAGAGAGAGAGAGAGGAGGGAGGGAGACACTTGAGAGAGAGTGAGAGATAGAGAGGGAGAGAGATAGAGTGAGTGAGAGAGAGGGAATGGGAGAGAGATAGAGGGAGTGAGTGAGAGACCTAAGAGAGGGTGAGGGGGTAGGAGGGAGAGACTTGAGAGAGAGATAGAGAGAGAAAGATAACAACCTAAGAGAGGGAGATGGAGTGAGAGAGACAAAAAGACCAGAGGGGGAGAGAGAGGGAGAGTGAGAAAGGGGTTTGGAGTGAGATAGATTTATTTAGGTACCTTGGTGGGAGGGAAAGAGACTTGAGAGGGGATTGGAGTGATAGAGAGTAGTCTAGGTCATGTGGGAGGGAGTGAGACCTGAGAGAGAGAGACTTCAGAGGAATAGAGTTATCCAGTTAGGGTAACGATTTAGAGAGAGTATGAAAGGTAAAACCTCAACTATCCATCTACGATAATAAACTGTGCACTCTAGGCATTATCAAAGTCTCTGACCAAAGAGAGGGGAAATTAATGTTTCTTTCAAAGTAGGTCATTTGGCGGGTGCCACCAAATGACCTGCTTTGGACATGTTAATTGATAGGATTTACCAAATTTCCTCATATTTTCATCTGTGCTCGCCGTATCATTTGCATGTCTTTCAATGCAAGTTTATAAAAAAACCGTGATGATGTTAACCTCTCTCTTAGCTATCTAAATATATGATTCTTTTTTCATTTTGATTTAGTTAAGGTTTTGATCCATAGCTTCTATTGTAAATGCCTTTGTTTTTTGTCAAAAACCAACATGTGCTAGTTCTAGGATAGATTTTAACTCGTTCATCAAAATGTGAAATAAATTACATTTAAAAAAAACTAGATTCCATTCTACACATGATGCAAAAAAAAACAATTTTCGATTAGTTTTCAAAAAGTTTAGGGGGGGCACGCTCATATTTCAGCTTTTCAGGATGTGTTTGCTTTCAAAATTCATAAAATATTATATATTCATTAAAAAAATTATCCAAAAGAACGAGGATAAACTGCATGGTGTTAGCTAATTTCTCACCATTGGGATTTTTGAAATTCTAAAAAAAATTTAATCAAAAAGGGGGGAGCCCTCAGGCGCTATGCTGCTTTTTTTTATAAAAACAAGACCTGTTTTGGGCCCCCCTTTTTGAGACCCTTAATATTCATTAATTTCAAAACAAATTAGTAGCTTAGAAACTAGACTCGGAGCACTTCAACTTTTGTTGTTGCTACATCTTGAAATTTTGAGCGTAATTATCTTCATTTTCTCGTGCAAATAAGATTTTGCTAATTTAAAAAAAAAGTGGCATCTTAAGAGCCAAAATTGTGTCACAGATCCATGCACTTACCCATAATTATTATTTAGGTAATTATAGGTAAAAGAATTGCGTAGTCAATTAAGTGGATAGATATGTTATTAAATTTAAATGATTTAGGGTAAATATCAAATGACCTGGGTAAATAACTGAGTAAATTGATGTATTTAACATATAGGTAATTGTTAATATTATGCGATGGTAAAAAAAATAAGTTATTTAATTTAAATGTTTTAAATTATATGATTCTGAATGATAGAAGATTCAGATGATTCACTGTTAGCTAATAGGAAAATAAATGTTGATTATTTTAATGATTATTCTCTATTAGTTTATTTGTAGGTGAATATGGGTGGTTGTAAGCTATATAGTTATTGAGTTTCAATTTTGATTTATTAGTATATTTACGGTTAAGTAAACTGTTATAATTTAATGAGACAAAAATAAAAATTGAGGTCAAATTAAAGTATATAATATATTACTAGTGACTATATAAATTAGCGAAAGAAATGATAAATCACCTGAACAATGAAGGGATAAGAAATGTTAGGTAATAAAGGGTTTTACTTGGTTAATTCACTATCAAAATGAGTATTGAATTGTGTAGGTAATTAAGGTGAATTAATTATTTTATATAGATAATTGAGTGATTTGTAGATTGGTCAATAACAATGTATATGTGTAATCAAATCTTTAAATTAGTAATATTCTATATTTTATAGCGTGAGATTGTGAATGTCATTCTTGTTTGTGTTTAAAGTAAATTCACTTACCTTACATGTATAGAATTGGGTAATTGAAATAAATGTTTAGTTAAATAGTATATTGGGGAAAGTAAATATTAAGTGAGGGTCAAATATTGGGATTAGATTATTTATTTTATTTTATTCAGATTAAATATCAATGATTGAGTTTACTCTCTATAGTTAATTAGTAAATGAATAATGAATTTTAATGCATAACTCAGTATTTCAATATACATGTATTCATATAGACTTGATTTAATTTATAAGTGAAAGACTTAGTGCAGATCAAAATATAGAGGTTCAATTAATGTAGTCTAATAATATAGGTATATTTAAATAGTTTATAATCATCATTAATGGAGGAACCTAAATAGACATTGATATATTTAGTTGATGAAAGAATAAATATTGATGAAGATGTGAATCTAGTGTATTCTTGTGTTAGGAACACTAAGTGAGAGAGTCTAGTGATCACTTTATAAATAGAATAGTTCGTTGGTCTTATTGAGTCTATTGATGTAACTCTTCTTGCATCCAAACAATGTCATGATTGTAGTAAGTATAAATTGGTTACATATGATGTCTCATATTTGAACCTTTGTGGCTTATTCAACTTCATTATTTTTATAATTATAGGCTGATATTAAGTTAACAAATGAGTTGGTTTAGTGATCAATTACAATATAATAAATTGGAATTTTAATTTAGATATGGTGTACTCAATAATAGATGTATGCCTTACTGGGTCACATGTTCTCATTGGTTACCTTCATGCAACTTTGAGTAGGGTGTTGTGCAAATGCACTTGACTTTTATATTGAGTAAAAGCTTAATCAAAACTAGCGGCGTTAGTTTATAGGTGAGTATTGGGATGAGTATTGGGTGTATATGATCATGTTAAACTATTTAAACCATTAGGTTGAGAGTTGTAGTGTGCTTTCCTAGTTGTCTTTTATTTTCATTTCATTACACAAGTTCTAAATTGGGTGTGAGAAGTTTAACTTGATTATCTTGTATCTTAACTTCTCCTGCTAATTAGTTACTTTGTTGCTAACTATTGAGTTAATTTAGAGAGAAGATTGTCTTGTTAAGGATTTAGTCACCCTTAAATATAGTTATTTTTAGGAAATAATCCTTATATTTAACTATGTGGTTAAGATAAATTGACTAATAAGTGAAATAATATTTTAATTTAGAGGAATCTCTTCCTAGTTATAATGTGATGTTCAATTGTTGCATTTGACAATGTGGTTGATTAATGGATTAAGAGTTGTGTAATTTTTGAAAGGGGGTGTCATGGTGTAAAGTTGTTTAGGTTGGATTCTAGAGGCCTAGGAGGGGGTATAAAAAGTGTGAATGGTTCTTATGATTGATTCACTTTGGAAAGTGGTTGGCAATGCTTCGAGTTATGTGCTTTGTATCGAATGTAAAACCTAAGGATTTTGCTTCCTACTTTTGTATGGAATCATGTGAGAATGATAAATGTGCAAGATGGTCAATGCCTTTCTTTGTTTTGGATTCATGTGATTATGTTAAGTGTGCAAGATGGTAAATGGATTTCTTGTTGTGTAGGGTTTACTAGCTGCAAGTAGGGGGAGTGGCTCTCAATGGGGGCTGAAACCCAAAGTGGTGTC
This sequence comes from Sequoiadendron giganteum, assembly GCA_007115665.2. Classification (NCBI taxonomy): domain Eukaryota; kingdom Viridiplantae; phylum Streptophyta; class Pinopsida; order Cupressales; family Cupressaceae; genus Sequoiadendron; species Sequoiadendron giganteum. Next base: position 382,525,447 of record CM021102.1, read on the forward strand.
CAGGATAACCTATTGGAGTATTTTTTAATCCACTGATAACCTTAACAAAGAATTAGGGGGAAGGATAGATTTTACATTAATCAAGATAATGATGTGCCTCACTCATGGCTCAAGTGCTCGTTTAGGCTTGAGATGAAATGGGAAGGCCTGGAATGGCAAGATCAACTACCTTGTCCTCATTAAAGGTACATTTATTCTGCATGAGTTTGTATGGGGGCTAGGGATTGGTATAGGTTGTCAGGATAACCCAGGATGGGGGCCGAGGCCTAGGAAGATCTGCCAGGATAACCCATATCAAGCTATGTGATGACACTCCTCACTATTGTAGTCTAGCATTCCCTAGTTGTACTTTATCTTTTTGTTGTGTGAGTGCCTCTGGAAGTGAAGTCAGTGTTGTAAGTGATGGCGGTTTTGTGTTGGAGTCCTTGTATAACTCCTTGATTGTGTCAGCCCGTTGCTTTCCTAACCGTTTGTTGGATGTGGGACCTTGTGTTATCTCCTAGCATGGGGGGTGGACCTTAGGGTTCCACATGGTTGGGAGGTTGGTTCTTTTTCCTCCATTGGGTATCCTTGTTGCATGTTCGTGTGTGTGGATATTTTTCTTGATGTTGTGGACTCCAGTTCCTATTCTAGTTCGAGAAGATATCCTTTCTATGTATATGTATTGGATTGTATATCAGTTGTATCTCTTGATGTAATTTGTTGTATTCTTCCCACATGTACTAAGGGAAGCATTGATGTAAATGTGGTAATGATGTAAGAAATATTGATGTACTCTTCTTGTAATGAATATTGTTAAGTGATGTATCTTGTATATGTTAGTTGGCTAGAAATGTTTTTGTTCAATGTTGATTGTCAGTTGGCATGTTATGGAAGTAGATAAGGTAGAAATATTTAATGTGGTGTTTTAAATGAATCTTGCATGTTAATAACTTAGGTCATTGGATAAGTTAATAAAATGATTCTATCTCTCTTGATTATTTAGTTTTGTGAGTAGCAGAATTGACATAGAATCATTTTATTAACTAAATAATCAAGAGAGATAGAATCATTTTATTAACTTATCCGATGACATGAGTTATCTAACGTGTAAGATTCATTTAAAAAACCACATTTAATATTTCTACCTTATCTACTTCCATAACATGCCAACTGACAATCAACATTGAACAAAAACATTTCTAGCCAACTAACATATATAAGATACATCACTTAGCAATATTCATTACCCGAAGAGTACATCAATATTTTTTACATCGTTACCATATTTACATCAATACTTCCCTTAGTACATGTTGGAAGAATACAACAGATTACATCAAGAGTTAAAACTGATATACAATCCAAATCAACATAATTAATTAGAATTATGTTATGTTATCAACCTTAGAGGACTTATGAATAGTTTACCATGTTATGTTATGCATTTGAAAGTTGTTTTAATTTTTTTTTTGTTCCATTAATATGGCATAGTTAGTGTTGTCCTCTGGGGTTCCTTGGTGAGGTGTTACATTTACCTTGCAAACCTATGCCACTTTTAGTCTCCATGCTTCTTGGAAAGTGTCTTACTGGACATGTGAGAAATGTATTTAATATTGGAATATTGTAATTGCATTTTCAAGAGGAAATTTAATGTTGGTGGAGGTTACACATCAATAGAGGACATAATTATCCCTCCTAGCAATTCACATTGGGAATGTGAAGAGTCTTGAGTGGGCACTAAGTTCGGATGGAAACAAGTTTCCATTGGTTCTCCATCTGGAAGCTGAACATTTACTAGACCATCCTGAATGCAAGAAGTTGAAGAGTCTATGGGTTAGGTGCCCATTTTGAAGCACATTAATTTAAATTGCTTCTCTTGAGGCACATGAACAAAATCCACACAACCAAAAACCCTTAAGTGTGAAAAAAAATGCTTCCTACCAATCTACACTTCATAAGGAAGTGTCTTTTGGTGCATCTCTCTTGTGAAGATAAATAATATACTTGCCCTCTTTTCTCGTGTGGAGTACTTTTTCTGGAAAAGGTTTCTCCACATAAATCTAGTATCATATTTGTTTTTTGATTTTTCTATTATGGTGAATGTGTAATCACATACATATAATCATATTTGAAGACACATACATAAGTTAATATTGCAGCTTAGTTCCACCTTGTTTTCAACATAACTAACATACTTATTCATGAAATCCTAAGGGTGAAAATAATTTTCTCTACCTCCCTCCACTCCTTTCATCTAACCCCACCCCTATTTTTTCACACATTTCCTCTCATTTTCATTCCAATTCTTCCTTCTCTATGCCTTTTGTGTTTTTTCTCCTTTTGAGAGTTTCATCCATGTTCTTCCAAATTTCTTATCCTCTTGAGTGGGAATCCCTATCGATTTTATTAAAATACTTGAGAAACCTTATCACCACTATCATCTCATCATTTTATTTATATTTATTTTATTTAACTTTTTTTACTTCCTTTTAGTTACAATGACATTTCAAAGAGGGAAAATTATAGACATTTAAAATCCCTCATCACTTCTAAATATTTAGTTTAATATAATTATTATTGTTTCATCAACATCACCATGCTAATTGACTAAATTTTACAACACTACCATACTAACATCATCCTAAGAAATTAAATTAAGTATTTATTTAATTAAATCCTCACCACTCAACTAGTTAATTAATTAAATATATTATCTAATTAATTATGTTGATTTCCATCACATTTAAAATAAAAATAAAAATACTCATTTTATATCTCACATTTCTAATTAATGAGAAAATGAATTCATTTCCCTCTTTGTTTATCCCATTCTCAAAAAATCTAAATCTCACCTATCCATTTATAATTTATCAATCTTAGTCCTCTATTTTCCAATATGGTTGCAATAAAATATTTAATTTCAAAATTAATCATATTATTTTAAAATGTACTTAATAGCCACAATTATTTTAAACATCTTGTAGTTAGTGTGAAAAGTGATATTACTTACCTACTTTACTTTTACTTAGTACCTATTAGACCTATTCACACTAGCTTAAGATCAATTAAAGGATCATCTCACTTTTTATCTCATCTTATGTTAACTCTGTAAGTGTCCCTATGCTTGTCTCAAAAGTCCAATATTTTTTTCACTTTTGGAAGGTTAGTCAACACTTCCAGTTCAACCTTCTCGTCTCCTCGTCTTTGTCTTATATGCAAGGATCTTTTGTAAATTTTACATGTTTTTTTGTTAGGAAAATGATGTTGCACACCTTGCATAATAAAAAATATTTTAATTATATAAAACTAATATTTATTTGTGGCACATCTTCAAAGATTTGTTTAGCCACATTGAATATTTATTTGGGTCCACTTGTGAAGTTGTATGTAACATAGGTTAAATATTTTATGTGTGGGTTGTAAATTGGAAAAATATTTAATATTGGGAAAACTTAGTACCAAAAAGTAAATACTGGGGTCAATGTTTTTGTGCACTATGTTTTTTCTTTAATACCATAATATTTATGATCTTGAATCTATAAAATCAGGCACATTCTTAGTGGTTAGGGTTCACTAGTTGGCTATCATAATCTTTGAGGTTGGCATAGTCATTTGTATTGATATCCCTTGTAGAGTGCATATGTGAAGCACAAAATACAATGTGTGGTTTCATGGTTACCCATTATGCTTGGTCAAATGGAAGATGCATTGGAGGAGCTTGGTGTTCCATAAGTATTCATGGAGACTTTGTAAGTGTATTATAATATTTTATTGCTAAATAGTACATTGAGTGTGGATTCTTTTGGAGGTTTGGAGGATTTCTAGGGTGTATCTTACATAATATTGGTGTATGTATTAGATCATTATATTATAGTTATTCTATAAGATCATATTAATGTTTTTATCTCATAAGGTTACATAGAAAATGGTTTGATCAAACTGGTAATTTTCTAATAATTTTGTATGATTATATTTATTTATCCTATATATTAATTTATGAAATTGATCTTGCAAGTTGATATTGGTTGCTCCAATATTTGCATCCTCATATCCAAAGATATTTAAATATTAACCATCCATATTTTCTTACATACTATAGGAAAATACTTTTAACTAGTCTTAATTATAGATTCATCAAATAAATATACACCATTCATCTTCCAACTCAAAAAAATATAAATTGAGTTGCAAGCTTCTAAGAATGGAGCCCCCAACTTTAGTAAGTATATGCTATTGATATTTTGTATGAATCTACTTGAGAAACTACATAAATTTCAGTAACATCCATTAGTATTTTCATTGATATCATCCATACATCATAAAATAGAGTTTAACACTTGATAAAACTTAGTTATTCTCCATTAACGCTCAATCTTGAGGTTTATAATTACTTAGATTAGAAGTTAATATTTTATGGTTGATTTTATTTAGTATTTCAAAAAAATTTGAGGTAACTTATCACCATTGTCATCAATCTATGGTATCTATATTTATTGCCTTTAAAATGTCACCAATTCCTTTTATTTGTGATCTTTTATTAGGATGTATGATAATTGCATGTGTTTGCTTAACGTTTACAATGTTTAATTTGAAATTCTTAAAACATAATAACGTAATTCAAATGCTTAAATGAAAATAGAAATGATAAAGTGATGAAAAAAATAAAAGAGAGATAGAAGAGAGAAGATAAAACACAAGTTAATAATGGAGTTCACCAAATGGCTACATCTCTAGGTCCCTCTCCAACAGAGTGATCGATCCTTGATTATGCTCTAGAAAATGGTTTACAAGGCACTTCAATTGTTACAAAGTCTCCTCACATCTCTTTGGATGACAATGAATTATAAAAAGTCCTTCTCTCTCAAGTATAAAAATCTTGAATTCAAGCTTCCAATTCATAGAGACGAACAAATCACAATCATAGACTAACTTCCCAAAGTTGTTTAATTCTCCGAACAAATTCTCACAATTCACCACTTGCCTTTTAACAAGCCTAACTATCCCTCCATTTATACATAAAATTTTCCCAATATGGTTAATAACCATATGATTTACAAACTCAAACCTATCTCCGTTTACAAGTAAAATTATTTCACAATCCCCCTATTTACAAAGATAAATCTTTAAAAATCACCCCTTTACAACATAAAAATCCTTTAAACCCCTTAATAGCTTTTACATAACCTTTAAAATACATTTAAGCCCTTTAAAATTTTATATTCTCGGGCTTTCAAATATTAATTTTAATCTCATTAGGTCGAGGAGATTGATTTTTTTTTAATTATAGGGATTAATCTTAAATTTTAAGGGATATCTGGTTTTGACTCTTCTTCAAAAGGTTTTGAGGCCCTCATAAGATTCAAAGCCGTCGATGGTGTAACAGTGGTAGGAGATTTCAGAGGCAGGGAGTCGGAGGAGCGACCCCCACCCCCAACTATTTTTAAAACAAAATTTAAACTCATTATATCACAAAACACACCAAAACCCAGGTATGGTTAAGCGCGATTCGTGCGACGCATTGGCAATGCGAGTTGTTCGCAGGAGGGAGGTGGGTGGATCGACCCTTTCCATAATTTTTTTAGTAAATATAATAGATTGCCCAAGAATTGTATAGGGGTGCCACATGGCACCATCTCATTGGGCCATGTGGCATCCCCTCATTCATTGGCAAAGACACAAAGACGTCGAGTCACCTACCACGTCACTTGCCACCTGTCCTACCATACTGCCATGCCACCTACCCAGTCAGCCGTATAGACTACCATGTGTCAAGGCCTAATTGGTCCATGTCACTATCCATATGGTATGACCTACCTCATTAGCATGTTGGCATCATGTTGACGTTAGCATTCATACGGTCCAATCAACAAAGTCAACCCTGAACTTTGATTGATCATATCTTCGATGTACGAGCTTTGATTTAGGCGAAACAAGCAGCATTGAGATCATTTCATTGAGCTCTTCACTTTGATGCCAATTTTGTATAATTATGAAATGATCAATTTTTATCCCTTTTGACTGGCCTCTAGTACCTTGTTTGACCCAACTTTGACTGAGCATATCTTGAGCATACAAGCTCCTTTTGACTATGTTCAAGTTGCGTTGGATTTAGTTTTCAGAGCACTTCAACATGGTGATGATTTCTAGAGCATATGAGATACTTCAAATTTTAATGAAAAGTATCCACATGGATCAATCATCCCCATTAGAGAGCTTTCAGATCTCCAAAAGTTATATTTATTCTGAATTTAAGTGAGGGCATGGCCTCCCCACTTGTCCTATATCATCTATACACCTGTCTCATCACTACAATTAGGATTGCAATAATATTGTTGAACATATACATCATTCTATCACTTCCATAAGCATCTACATAAACTATTACAACTATTAACCACTAACCATTGACTAATATCAATCTGAATAACAATGTAGATACAAAAGCAAATGAAGCAACAACATGTCTATCTTTGACACTAGGGAAATTTTTACCCAAGAGAACCTCCAAATACCCAACGATAAGTTGAGGACTTGGACCATCAATGCTTTTATTTACTATTTCCTCGTGTTGTACTATTGGTGTATCCTGTGACAACTGATCATGATTAGCCTTGATTACCTCAAGTTCATATCTAAAACCACCTGAATTGACACACATAAGAGACAAATATTTACTTGCATTAATCACCCTTTTCAATTGCCTTGTGTTTGCAAAAGATCTATCAGTATTGATCTTGTGAGAATGTACAATATACTTGATGCTATCTTTAAACAAATGATAATGATTAAATTACCTATAGAAAACATCCTTTTGATCATACAAATATGGGCTACCCAACACTATCCCACATAGATCTAGTGGAACCACATCAAACTGCACCTCATCAACATACTTGCTTGTGATTGCGAATCTTAAAGTACATTTCCTTGTTACTTGCAATTCATTGTTTTCGCAAACCCAACCTAGTGGATAAGGTCTCTGATGCGATGTAGTTTTTAATCCAAAATTCCTTAGAAAACATCTTCTAAGATTAGGTTAACTTGAGATCCACTATCTATGAGTGTATCAATTTTAGTGTGCTTAGCAAATACCCTTATGTGAAATAGCTCATTTATTTTCCTATCTTCAGGGACATCATAGTCTTGAGGAGTAGAAGCACAACTAGCAATAGAAACATTGACAATAGAATCCTTACCTTTTAATCCCATTGTTGTTATCATAGTTTCATCTTCAGACTTTGAACCAAGATCCATAACAATATTTGTGGCCTCCTTACCTTTCTGAGTACAAGCCCATTTTGGCTTCAATTCTAGATGCAACCACCAGTAGTGATCTTCATCATGACCTTTCCTACCATAATGAGATCATGTGAACTTATCATCTTCTTTCTTAATGGTAGCTATCTTCTTCCCCTTTCTTGTATCTTCAGACTTAGTTGGCTTCTTGTTAGACTTATCAATGAAAGTACTCTTACCTCTTGACTCTAGGTGTGTGGCTTGTACACAAACTTCAGCCATATTACTAGGATTCAACACCAAAATGGAATGTCTTAGATAAGAGTGAAGACCACCTATTTACTTAAGCGGGTGTACAATGGGACATTCAATGCAATAGCCTATTTTCTAAATTCATGGGTGTACTCTTGGATAGTTTGAACTTTCCCTTGCCTAAAAGTTTTCCAGCCTATCATTAACTGTTGCATATGGCCTAGGGGATAAAATTGCTTCTTAAGAGCATTAACAAATTCTACCCAAGTTAAATTGACTCACCATGTTGTGAAATTTCTGACCAAGTTCTACTCTCCCACCAGGTGAGAGTTGTTCCTCCAAACCGAAGAGTAGCTAACTGGATCCTAGAAGCATCATCTAAGAGACCTTGAACTCTACAATACACTTCCACTTGTTGAATGCAATCATCTAATTTCTTAGCATTTAATTCCCCATAATACTTAGGTAGATCAAATTTTACATCCAATTTAATTTTAGGCTTATGTGCACCCTTGAAAGGATTAGTAGAAGAAGTAGAATTTGTAGGAGAAGAAGGAGAAGATGAAGAAGAAGGAGAAGATGGAGTTGGAGGCATTTTTGGAGGCTCTCAATCACCTTCTGGTCTTTTCCCTTTGTCCTTCCGATCCTCCTACTTTGATGAGCCTTCTTGTAACATCCCGCTACGCAACCTCGAAGGTTAAGAGCCAAAAGAGGACAAGATAAATTTTTTTGAACAAAAAGAATAACATACACATAAAGTAATTTACTAATTTGATAAAATTTCAATAAACATGGCCAAATATGACCTAAAGGAAATCCCAAAGGAGAAGACTAATCCACCCTCCAAAGAAAATCCGAACAGGAGCAAATCAGATAGCTCCATAAATTTGCTCTGAAGCTTGCTGCTCTGCTCTGGAACCTTTTGCTCTAGAACTTGCTACTCTGCTTCAAAACCTGTTGCTCTAAAACTTGCTGCACTGCTCTGGAACCTGTTGCTCTAGAACCTTCACTGCAACAAACAAGACAACATAAATGAGCCGCCGATGCTCCAGAACCTTTGCAGACCAAGTAAGAAGGGAAAAACACCACCAAGGCGTTGATTGTTTGCATGATAATTAATAGAAAAAAAAGCCATAAGGATTATCATAGAACAAGTGAGTCTGATACCAACATCGGAACCCATAAGCCAAATATAAAACATCACATTTCTTCTCATTAATCTATATGATTACATCATCTCCCTCAAGAGCGTATAATATACATAAAAGAACATACATGAGTACAATGGCATCGTCATGAATAAGATATATCATCAGAAAAAGGAAAACGCAAGAGTGATCAATTCCAACTGGTGCTCCAATAACCTATACACCAGTCCCCAATGGCGGTGGCAACGCCTCCCTACCATGTGGACTCCAAAGAGACCACCCCACCGTGCTCAGAGGTAGTCATAAGGCCCACACAGAAGTAACAAGGCAAGGGTAAAATATGGCCAACACTCACATCAGACACAGAGTAGACACAAGGTACAACGCATAAGGCCAATGTCACCACATGGAGATGCTCATACAATAGCATGTCGGATACTACTCAAGACTACTAAGATGTAAGATACAAGATTATAGATCAGATGAGAAGACTCAACCATGCCCAATCAACGCCCCATAGAAAGATAACTCAACACCCTACAAGCAGATAGATCTTCTCGAGTGCACACTTAGCCTTTTCGAGTGATCAAGGCCATGCACGAGGAGTCATAAAATTATAAGGATTTTACACCATTGTTTAATTCAATCATCACATGCTTACGATAACTCAGCTACTAGTTTCCTTGGTAGCCACTTACGAGCCACTCCGTAAGACCACTCTAATGACCTTGAATTAAGCCCATCTCACTTAACCAAATGAGGAAACCATAAAAAACATGAAACAATGAAAAACCCCTAAAATTCATCATTTAAACCATTTAAAACAGCCATATAAATATTGCTGAAAAATCATTTAAAACAGCTGAAGTCCATATAATGAATTAGAGGCATAAAATTTCATAAAAATACAAAGTGCCCAGATTAAAAAAATAAGTTTGACATAGTTCAGATCTTGGTGTTTTGAGTTGGAATACACATTCGATTTTTGGGTTTAGAACTGAAAACAAGGTGTTGTTTTGAAAAATGTCATTTTTGACCAATTGGGCAAAAAATGCATGGAAAATGAAAGTGCCTAGAATTTAAATCTAATGAAAACCTAGTTGAGATATGGGCATGTGGACATGGAATCCACCTTTGTTTTACATTTTTAGTAGGTGGTTTATGAGCAGCAAAGAAAAAATGTTTTCAACAAATTGGCAAGAAAACCATAAAAAATAAAAGTGCCTAGATTTCAAATCTGCCAAAGACCCAGTTGAGATCTTGGCATTTCTACATGAAATCCACTTTTATTTTATGATTATAATAGGTGGTTTAAGAGAAGCAACTAAAAACGTTTTAAACAATTTGGGCAAAAACAGAAAGAAATGAATGAGCCCAGAAATTAGATTTTTCCATTGACCCATTTCAGATTTAACCATTTCTAAGTGAATTCCATCTTTGTCTCAAAGTTTATGGAAGGAACATTAGATTTATTTAAAAAAAAAAAAAATTAAAGGTGAAGAATCAAACTGGAAAAGCACAATCAAGTCTGCCATAAGAAAACTACAGAACAACAAACCAATTCCCACACAAACATTAGCCAACCACCCAACATTCACACCAATTAAATAGAGAAATAAATTTGTCTTAGGGAAATGCAAATCTCACCATTTCTAAGCTAAATCGCATTTAATACCACCAAAATTTGAGGGTTTCAAAAACCATGAAAAAATACCTCAATGCTGCTCAAGATTGTAATGAAAGAATGGTCTGAGTATAAGGCGTCGCTGGGTTCCATAATATGACAGCAAAGAGGAAATGGCAGGCTGAAATCAATAATCACATGCCCGCAATTTCTTCTCCACAAAATCTCCACCTTTCTTTCTAGCTTTTCCATCTAGACTTGGGGTTTCTTTTCTCCTTTCAAAAATAGAGCTATTTTTTCTCCTCTTCCCAAAATAATAGTCCCCAAAATGGTTCAAAACATAATATATATATATATATATATATATATATATATATATCAATGATAAAGCTACCCCATTTCCCTTTTCTTTTATGTATATAAATAAATCTTCCTTCCCAAATTATATACTCTCAAAATAATTAAATGAAATAAATCATTTAATTAAATAAGCTATTAAAGCTCTCCAATTAATTAATTTAAAACCACTAAATATCCAACATTCTCAATAACACATAAAATAATAATTTAAATCCAATATTAGAATACATAAGGCTCCCCGAAAGATTTAAATAAAATTATGAGGGCTCCCAAAATGGATTAATAAAATGGTTTAAAATTTCCAAATGAAATGTATCATTCTCCCGAATGATCAATAAAAATTATTTAAAATAATATGTTTAAAATCTCATGAATAAAACCATTCCAAATATCAAATCACTTAAACACAATAAAATACCATATATGAAATCATGAGAAGATGCTAATGAAAACACAACAACACATCGACAATCAAAATATATATATAGCCACATAATAAGATTAATAGAAACCATGACAACATACCCCAAAAAGACATACCGGCAAACCACATAGAACCGAAAGGTGCACCAGACATATGGCTGAAATGTGCTCCGGAAATTACCATTAGGTAACCGGATGGTAAGACATCAACTCGGAAACACTGCACTAATAAGATACAATGGGCTAGGGTAGGATACATTTGGCCTGTATAACTACCTCCAGTTATCACCATCAAGGAATAAGAGTACGCTCAGGCCTGTGCATCTAGGTGGAGTCGATACTCAGTCCCTGCATCACTCCAATTACACGTTAAAATACATGTACATATAGCATATATCATATAGCTGAAGCAACATCAATCATTAGGAAGAGGGTCATAATATCGCAAGCCTCTCGGATACGAGTGTTACGACATCATCCCTTTCCTATCCCTAATCACACAAAAGCAATGATAACATTATATAATGCTAAATCGAAATTAAAATACCATCTTACCTAGGCTAGAGTTAGAGAGGTGTTACATCCTCCCTCCCTAAGATTTGACTTACTCCTGGAAGTCATGTAAGCTCAATATGCAACCATGTCACACATTAGTACTCAAAATCTAAAAATCAACATTAAAAGGTTATACTTCATCCCAAAGATGAGAAATATAATATACATCATTCATCACTGAACGAAATAGAAATGACATCCTTTTTAACATTCACATTTCTAAGAAACATTATCAATATACTGACATATGCCTTATTCATAAGGTCTCAACATGAAACAAAATAACATGGTTAATCTTGCTAACATCACATGTATCACAATTCTCAAAATAAAAATTTATTTTAGCATCCACATTCATTCAAGGGTAGGTTAAAATACATATTGATTTCCACTAAGAATATGGTAAAGAAGATGCATAAGCACTCAATTCTTTTGAAAATACCATTGTTTGCAACAATATTTGTTTTCCACACACTTCCAATCCCATACATTAGAACATATTTGGCATCATTTTCAACAAAATATAACAATTTACACTTTCTAAAGAATAATAAGCCAATTTTGAGCTTTTCATATGTAACCATATCCAAGATGAAACATGAATTTACGCATATATACATAATTACATCACTAGGAATCACGTCACAAGGCTACACAAGGGTCCATCTAGACACCAGAAAGCAACATAATAATCCATGATACATAGTCCATGAGCCAAGAGCCAACATCCATCTCACATAATCCATACCTCACACACAGTGGCTTGATGGTGTTAGGCCACACACACATGGTGAGACCATCCAAACAAGACAACAATGAACTATCTCTTGTTGTATAAGGTGGTTAGCCTCCAAGAAATGGTCATCACACATAGGTGGGTAGTGGGTCCTAGGTGGGTAGTGGGTCGAAGGAGTTTTCTGATATTCAGTGAGATTGTTTTAATTATCATTTAGTTTTATTCCTTAGTGCTTTGTTGTTTAATTTTGATTAATGCTTGTTTATTAGATTTAACCGATCTTGCTTGTAGTGTTTTTTATCTACATTACATTTGGTGAACCTGATGTGAAGACTTTCAATCTTCACAAATCCATAGAATTTTATTTTTATTTTTTACAAGTATCGTACAAAACGATGCATCTGATTGACGAAACAATGTAACTATATTCGTGAACCGCAACTGACAAATCTTGAGATGCATATGACAAAACCTGACACATCTACAACTTTCTGCAATGCAAATGACTAATGAAACTTGCAACGCATTTGAAGCTTTAAATGACACATCTGATTGGTAATTTTATTCGAGTTTCAAAATTTTGTTTTACGATTTTCTAATGTTTATTTTTTATTTTCGCTAATTTTTGTTTGCAGCATGTGATTTAGGAGGATAACATAGTTTTTGCAGGACGTTAGCATAGAAGACATTGAAACCAAAACACCTTTTTTGCAGGATGAATGATGAAGACAAACATGAAAACTACTAACAAATTACGTGCAGAACCAATGGTCAAAGGCTTTAATTTGAAAAAAGAACATTTTGTTTGGTAGCTTAGATAATTGTCATTTGAATTAAAATTAACCATTGTCTACTGTGTTTGGTGTGAAATAACATTTTGTTATTACCCTCACAATTCAGTATATCAAAGTATCCTCTCCCCTTGCGCATTCATGCAATCCTAGGTGCAAGAGAAACGTTTACTAACTCTAGAACTTGGGCCTGTCTTGGTAGGAAAAATTACTCACTCCAAGATGACCCAAACCAGTAGCACGCTAGACGCCAAGCGACTTCCACCCGATATATAAAAGTGGATTCTTGGGGAAAGTCCAAGAATCACGCTCACTGTTTTGACGAGAAGGGAAACAATGGTCTATCACCAAATGGATGGTGCCCTATGAACATAATGCCCTTACTAAAAACCTTGTTGTAGTTTTTTCCAAAATACCAATCTATTTACTGGTGCAGCAGGTCGGACTTGTAAAGCCGTATCATATCTTTATGGTTCATGTGTAGAGATGGAAAGTATGCCATGGGGAGTTCATGGGTACTGTAGCTTGGCTGCCTCGTGAAGTGTGTGTCATGGAGGGGAGCCAGTGGGGTCAAGCTACTAGTCATTCACCTTGAATATACAGAGCTGGGGAAACCCAATTGAGAACTCAGTAAATATTGTCCATCATAGCCTTAGTATTGTACATGTCTTCTAGTTTTAACAGATTCATACACGTCAAAATTGAAAACACTTTGTCTTCTGTGATTGTATTTTCTTTATTTGTCAAAACTTGATCATAAAATTGAGTCAGTCGTAACATTTTCATCAGAACACCGTAACTGAATAGTGAGTCACAACTGTCAAATTGAAAACCGCATGTGTCATTACGAATCAGAACTATTAAATGGAAAACCACATGTGTCTTTCAACAAAATTAGTTTTCATAGGGTTTAGATTCTGAGTCGCATCTTCTTATTGAGTCGCATCTAATTAATGAGTCGCATTTGTCATATATTAAACCGCATCTATCTGTGAACGTCGCAATTGTTTGTCAACAATTGAGGCTAGATTTCATTAGTTAGTCGCATCTGAAACCTGCAACACATGTGTCAATTTTAGAAAAGCATCTGCAACTTGAACCACAGTTGACTATCAACAAAAATCTTGAAACCTGCAAACTCGGTCCAAAAAACAAATTGTCTTTTTCATCTCTGTTTCTTATGGTCAACCTTGGACAAAAACTCAAAAATTGCTCAAAAAAATTACATTGTTTAGGTGTCATTTACATCTTAGAGATAGTCATCTTAGTTAAAAAAACTTAGTTACACCATAGGAATTTGCGTATCATAGAATAGGATAACTTTTGGCATCATTGGATACGTTCATGCTTCGATTGTGATTATCATTGAACCTAGTCACTTTTGTCTTACTAGTGAATCCTTCCAACTCATCAGTCTAGTTTGGGAAATTCACCTTATCAGTCTATTTTTGTCCTACATCAGGTTCCTTGGAAAAGTTAAGTCATATCTTTGGATTATTCCATTGGTGGTAGGTAATACCCACTTAGAATCATTTACCGTCATAGTCAACTCAATTTTTTTGCATATAATCCATCCTAGCATATGTCATCCTAGTATACATCATTTTAGAAGCCCTTAATTTTAGTGACATCCTTTATATTCAGAAAATTTCAAAAACATAGACTAGATCATATTAGTTTAGGCATAGTTTGCATTGCCTCATCTTGAGAAACATTTTCATGGTTGAAACAAGGTCTAGAAAGAAACAAAAAGAGATGGAAAACCCATAGGACTTCATCAATCCTTTCGAAATCGAATCATCAGGGACATAGAGACCTCACAAAACTTTGCTTGAAAAATATTTCACTAGAGACACACATGGAAAAGTATATTTTGAAGACATAGACGTTGCAGTTCAAGATCCTAAATTTGCATCCTTCATGGATGAGTGTTTGGAAAATGATCCTCAAAGATATGTACCAAAGTTTCTAGTAGAAGGTGCCACAAAACCACCAGGATTTGACGTACACACCTTGAAAACAACATCTACTCAACCAACACAAACATTGACATGAAGTGTTTTTATCCCTCAAATTACCGCAGCAATACCAACAAGCATACCCACTCAAACATCCTCAATTCTAAACACAACCCCATTCAACATAACACAAGGTTTACAATTCATTGCAGGAGCATCCTCATCAAACCCCTTTGGCACAAACACCACTGGTAAACAAGCCAAAGTTGACATGAATACAACACAAGATATACCTCATATCAGTACCAACACTGCCATTCTACAATGGGGGCTACACAAATAGGAAATATTCCTATACCAAATCAGAACATTCAAACAAGAAATATTCCTATACGAAACCAAAACATTCAGATAGGATATATCCCTACATCGAATCAGAACATTCAAATAGGATATATATCCTTGCCAAATCACAATCCGTCACAAAATATTGCATTCTAGAACACCTACATCGATCCTAATAATGCAAACAACATGTCATTGACATGGGTAGATGTTCTGCAAAATCAAATGCAAATCCTTCAACAACAAATAGACAGTATGTCTATGTCAGGAAAATGAACTATCTCAGCACAAGATTTATGTCCATGTCCTTTTGACAAAGCGCTATATTTGACACCTTTCCCACATTGATATATTATACCGAATTCGCCTAAGTATAATGGGAAGAGGAATCCTGTAGAACACATCAGAGAATTTTCTACAACATGCATGGACATCTCGTATGACCCCACATATTTAATGAGACTATTTCCACGAACCCTTGTTGGGATAGCATTGGAATGGTTCTCTAAACTACCATATGGTATAAGATCATGGGGTGAATTAGCTGAGAAGTTTGTTCAAACACTTTGCCTTCAACATAGACAATGAAATAATGATAGCTACCTTGTGTCACACTACACAAGAAGACGGAGAAAACTTCACCACCTTCTTCTAGAGATGGAGGAGTTTAGATAGTCATTGTCTAGTTGAGATACTAGAGAAACAAAAAGTCACAATATTCCTTGAAAATATTCATCCAAAACTAAGAAGTGACTTAAGGGTACATTGTTGTACCTCTTTCCTAGACTTGGTCCAAAAAGGCATTATACTTGAAAAGGGCCTAATTGACAAAGGAGAAATTAAGACACCAGGAAGGAACCCAGTTGTTCAACATCAAAATGTTCCCAATGATAGAAACAAGTTCTGGTCTAGAAACAAGAATGTAACAAATGATGGTATTGTTGATGCTAAGACCCTACATGCGAGACCTATCATCACACTTAGAGGTTACAAATCCAATCAGGACATGACTAATAATCCAGATCAAACAACCAACTTTGTCCAAAATTCACAACAACAACGACCACAGAGGAGATTTCCTAAACATGAATTTACCCCTTTTGGGGAACCAATCAAGACAGTTTTCAAAGAACTGATTAAATGTAATCTCCTAAAACCTCTAGAACCAAAACAATATGATCCTGTATAGTTTAAACCCTCATGGTGGGATGATAACTCCTATGTGAGTACCATCAAACAAAGGGACATAACTTGCAACAATGTCAAAAATTGAAGAACATCATACAAGACTTTGTTGAAGATGAAACCATAGAAGTCAATGGGCAGAAACATACCAAAAATAGCGATCACAAGGTCTTCACAAATCCATTACATGATCATGGGAAAGGAAAGGCTTCTAGTTCAGGAAGCAAGACTAATACCTCAGCCAATCATGCAAATACCAAGTATGACTATGGAAAAGGTATGATCATAAATCACCTCTGAGCTGCAAATAAAAATATCCATACGATTACCATAAAGAAGTGTCCTGAATGTGTTGTCAATACACACAGAACAAATATAACCCTTCTAGGTCCTTCATTAGAGCCACCACCACAGTCTTCCAAGCCTAAGTATAACTTACTTGACCAGTTGGGGAAGACCCCAACACATATATCCATCTTGGAACTATTGACCATATCACTAGATCACCGAGCCAGTCTTGACAAAGCCTTGCAAAGAACAACAGTCCCTACCAACATAGATGTCAATTATTTCGAAGAAATGGTAGGATACTTAACCAATTCCCATCATGCTACATTCTCTCAACAAGATTATTCAACTGAGAAGACCAATCATAACAACCCACTACACCATGAAGTTCTTGTCCATCCAACCAAAGTCAGACGAGTCTTGGTAGACGAAGGAGAAGGGTTGAACCTTTGCACCTTGAAATTGGTTAGGGAATTAGGTTTCTCAGAAGCATGCATGGACACCACTAAGAGTATAGTCATTAAGGCATATGACGATGAGGAAAGATCATCTAAAGGAGTTGTCACACTCCCTATCAGGATTGGCCCTGCAGTTATGGACACTAGTTTCCAAGTCTTGGATCTCACCCTTCCTTACAACCTTTTGTTGGGTAGACCTTGGATACACACTATGAAAATTGTCCCTTCCACATATCATCAGTGTCTTAAATTCCTGTACAATGGTACATAGGTCACCATTGATGGTGATCTAGATCCTTTCCAATATTGCACAAGCCTACATGAAATTCCACAACGATAAGTGCCAGTCATTCAAGAGGCTACATCCTCCACCTTATCCCTATACATTGATCCATCAACTCTTACCAATTCCATTGCATCAAAAACACCATCATCCACTCCTAAGGTTGAGATCCAAGATAAGGGCTGTAGAGAATATAACATGAAAGCATCCTATTGTGTCAGTCAAATGGTTCCTCCTAAGTCATATGGTCTACCCATAGCAGCCATGATACAATCAATAGTCATATTCCATGTCCCTCCTATAATGACATTGAAAAAATGGGGAGAGTTAAGTAAAGAAGCTACAAACCAAGATGAAATCACCTTGTGGTTGTACAAAGAGGACAATGTATACCCTCCCTCATCTATTCAAATATATAAGGATAACTATGGAAAAGGCTTCATGATAATGCAAAGTAACAGATATGATGGACATAGTGGGTTAGGGCTGCGTCAAAATGGAAGGACTGAGCCAATCATTGTCTCACCATGACCAAAAGGCTTAGGGCTAGGGTTTCAACCGATTAGAATTGGTATTCCTGGTACTTCATCACCATTACAAGAGGAAGTAAGTGCTTCAAAAGACATCGAGATATCCCATGAACCATTAGACCTAGTTTATGATGACTCCCCTGACTCAAGTGAATATGAATGGGATTCCTTTTCCTCCACTAGCATAATGGACCTAGATAAATTATTTGGTGAACTTGATAGAATGCTACAACCCTTAGCAAAACCATCTATCCCTCATCTTAAAATGTCCTTGTCAAAAGAATAATTTATTAAGAATTATTATTGGGAAACCCTTGATCCTACCACTTGGGCACCTAACGAACCATATTCTAACAACTTAGCCCTTACAGTAGTCCCACATCGGAGTTTACATATCCACAGGAAAAGGAACAAAAAGGAGTTAGACATATTTGAGAACGATGAAGCGATAACTGAGTACATGGGACTTTGAGAAGGCATACCTAGAGGGATCATAAAGCTGGTGTTACCATAGACTTGGAGAAAAAGGCATATTTTGGGGAGTTTGTTCACACCTCCAGTCGCAAAAATGAAAATCAAAACAAAAAAAATGAAAATGATGAAAATGACAAGTCCCTAGGTGAAAATCGAAAGGCACCTTTGGACAAAGAAATAGTAAAAATAAATGATGTATCGAAGGGAGAAAACTTCTCAGAGGCACCCAAGGATGGAGGTTTGAACATTCTCCAAGTTGCTTAGGAAAAATTACCAATGTTAGTAGAAGAGTCTGTCGAGATCAACATAAACACAAAAGAAAACCCTTGGGTAATATATTTTGCAACTTCTTTGATAGAGATAGAGCAACCAAAGTTTAGAGACTTCTTTGCAAAAAGATAGATAAATTTTGCATGGTCATATGTTGAAATGCCTTGGCTGGATCCAGACCTTATATTGCACCATCTACCATTACAACCAGGTATTAAGCTCGTCAAACAAAATTTAAGGAAAATGTATCCACAAATCGCTCTACTAGTCAAAGCTGAACTTAAGAAACTATTGGATGTTAGATTCATTAGGTCCATAGACTATGCAAAATGGATTTATAATCTGGTCATAGTAACCAAACCCTCTGGGGGCATCCGCTTTTGTACAAACTTCAAAGATATCAATAAGGAATGCCCTAAGGATGACCTCCCTTTGTTGAACATTGACATGATAGTGGATCTTACAATAGGATATGAGATGCTATCCCTCATGGATGGTTTCTTTGGGTATAATTAGATCAAAATTACAATAGAAGACCAACACAAGACTACTTTCACATGTCCATGGGGAACATATTGTTAGAATGTCATGCCTTTTGGGCTCAAAAATGCTGGAGCTACGTATCAATGAGCAATGACGACTATTTTCCATGACCTTGTACATACTCTCATGGAAGACTATGTCAATGACATAATAGCCAAATCATTGATGAGAGTAGATCATTTGAAAGTACTTGACAAGATATTCCAAAGACTAGAAAATTACAATGTAAGACTGAATTGAAAAAAATATG
Organism: Sequoiadendron giganteum; assembly: GCA_007115665.2. NCBI lineage: Eukaryota > Viridiplantae > Streptophyta > Pinopsida > Cupressales > Cupressaceae > Sequoiadendron > Sequoiadendron giganteum. The sequence continues at coordinate 382,545,138 of CM021102.1, forward strand.
TCTTTGGCATTAAATCATGAAAGGGAAGTGTACTATATCAGTCATAATTTGGTGGGATATGAACTAAACTCTAGTAACATAGAACGTGCCTATCTTGCGGTAGTCTTTGCTACACAAAAAACTTAGGCACTATATGCTAAACCGCCAAACCATGCTGGTCGCAAAGATAGATCCTATGGAATACCTCCTAAGTAAAGTATCATTAACAGGCCGATTGGCTAAATGGGTGATGATACTTAGTGAATATGACATCCAGTATGTGGAAAGGAAAGATATAAAAGGGCAAGTAATTGTAGATCAATTAGAAAATGCACCAATTAAGGCAGACCATCCTTTAGTGGTAGATTTTCCTGATGAGTTTATCTTCAAAGTTGACACTAGAACCACATGGAAATTATACTTTGACCGGTCACATACTAATCGTGGCTCAAGACCGGGCATACTATTTGTTACACCTCAAGGTGATACTATTCCTAAGTCATTCAGAATTGATTTCCCTTGCACCAACAACATAGCAAAATATGAAGCCCTAGTGACAGGACTAAGAATGGTAGCCCAATGGAAGATCAAGAGTTTACATGTTTATGGAGATTCTTAGCTAGTAGTCCGACAAGTCAATGATGAGTATGCAACTAAAGATGAGAAAATTTCTCACTACAAGCGCATTGCTAACAGTTTTAAATAGTACTTTGATGACATCACCTTTGAACAAATACCACATATTCAGAATAGGGCAGCAAATGTTATGGCGACTGTTGGTTCCTTATTGGATATTCCTAGCAACGTGCCTAAATTCGAGTTTTTGGTCGAGCAACTTTTGGTCCCTGCCTATGATGTCCCCGATTCCTCGATGGTGTGCATGATTGTTGGTCCTACTTCCCCTTGGTACAAGGACACATATGGCTATCTAAATTCCCAAATCCTACCTTTAGACCTATCAAACAACCAACATAGAACCTTTACTCGTAGGTCTACCAAATACACCATCATCGGAGATACCCTATATAGACATACCTTAGATAACACCTTGATGAGATGTATCAATGCTGAAGAAGCATAAGAAACCTTATGAGTGGCACATGAGGGTATATGTGGATCCCATTCTAGCAATCCTACCTTAGCCATCAAGATTATGAGATTAGGTTATTATTGGCCTACTATGGAAAATGACTCATATATCTTTACAAAGAAATATCAATAGTGTCAGATACATGAAGATTTGATATGCGTGCCAACATAGGTTCTCTGACTGATAACCTCACCATGGCCTTTTTCCCAATGGGCACTTGACCTCATAGGTAAGATACACCCTCCATCTTCCAATGGCCATAAATTCATCATAACCACCACTGAATACTTCACCAAGTGGATTGAGGCTATTCCTATGACTTACATCATCGACACGCAAATTTCCAAGTTTATCCTAAACTATATAATCTGCCAGTATGGTATTCCTCAATCCATCATCACAGATAATGACCGACCATTCAAAAACCAAGAATTCTGCCATCTCTATGAAGAATTCCATATCCAACATCATTTTTCTACTCCATATTATCCACAAGGTAACGACCAAGCAGAGGCATCTAATAAAAATATTATCAAAATCCTTAAAAAGACTGTCAATGACACTGGTCGTGACTTGAATCTACAACTTAATCTTGCCTTATGGGCCTATCACACAAGCATCCGTACTCCCACTGGTGCCACTCCATACTCCTTAGTATTCGGTTCTGAAGCTATCTTACCTATTGAGGTTGAAATTCCTTCCCTAAGGGTATCCTTGAAAGGTCATATTGATGATGAATTGTATCATATATCCAGATTGCATGAGTTAGAATTCCTAGACGAAGGAAGACAAAAGGCACTAGATCATCTTCAAGCAAATCAAAACCATCTTCATTGCAGCTATAACAGGAAAGTTCTAAATTGACACTTCGACATTGGTGACCTGGTCTTGATGGAAAATCCTAAGAATCAGACAGAAAGAGGAAAACTAGGTAAGTTTGAACCAAACTGGTTAGGGCCTTATATTGTTACAGAAGCTTTTGGATCAGGAGCGTATCAACTCTCTACCATTGAAGGAGAACCACTTTTATCACCGATCAACAACCTTCATCTGAAGAGATTCTATGCATAGCTTTTGGGAACCATGTCTTAATTGTAAAAATGAAAAAATAGAAAAACAAAAAAAATTGCTACCTTGATGAAAACCTGGCAAACAGGTGTCTTTGTAAGACCAAAAAAAAATAAAATTGAAAAATCAATAAAATAGTAAAGAGAAATAATCCATCCAATAGTGAAAACCACTTCGGTGGTGCTATGGATAAGTACCATGGTGAAAACCTAGCAAACATGAACCATGTGTAGTCGACTTTGCTCCATCATCTACCATCATTCCAATCAGACTTTTCCACCATCATCCATAATAAATGGTTATCCTATCCATAACTTGGAATGATTGACATCAAGTCCACTCTGTCTCCCCACTGCATCCTATAGGTCTTATTCCCGACTAGGGGAAAATCCTCGATCCGCGTCATTTGGACCTTGTACATAACATTCCAACGTCAGAAAATGTCCTAAAAAAAGCTCAAAAACATCGTAAAATGTCCAAAAAAAACCCAAAAAAATAGAAAACTTCAAAAAGACAAAAAAATGAAAACATACAAAAATCCCAAAAAATAGAGTCAGAGTTAGTTGTGTCAAGCCAGTCGTGGACATAGTCGAACTATGTTGCCTCTGCAACTGAACGTAGGCAAGGCCATTAGTCGATGTGCCCCCGAGGCATTAGGTCCTTCTATCTAGGTTTCTGATGTATCACACATAAAATCATGACTCTTTCTTTGTACATGTCAAAGTCATTGGTCATGTCGAACTACGAGGTCTCTTCGTGTATAACATAGGCAATGCCATCAATCGATGAGCCCTTGAGCTTGCACTGGGTCAATCCATTAGGGTTTATCACACTCATTATCACACACGTCATCTAAACATCACGTTAGGTTCATATGTGTCAAACATTCATGTCAGTCAAACTCAAGTCGAACTACAAGGTCTCTGCATGTATAACTTAGGCAAGGCCATCAATTGATGAGCCCCCAAGGCCGCACTAGGTCAATCCTTTAGGGTACATCGTATCATACACTGTCACACACACACACACAACAGTCAAAGTATTAAAATAGGTCACACATCATCAAGCCAAACAATTCAAACTGTCATCAAGTCAAAATCAAACACATTGTTAGAACAATCAACTTATGTCTTAAGCAAGATATGTCTTTCTTGACAACATACATCGTCAATTGTCATAGCCTCATGTAGCTTGTCGCATCAACGACATCAAGCTCAATGTCTTATATGACACGTGTCTTTCTGAAACCAGGCTTTGTCATGCCTTACATAGATGGTCACAAGGTCGAAACCAGACTCAATGTATTATAGGGTATGTGTCATCCCTCACATTGGGCTATGTCAAACATCAAACAATCACACAAGATCAAGTTTTGACAAATACTTTCATTGACTTTTTGACTATATATCTTATTTTGTCTTATCTTTTTATGAATTGGTATTCAAGTATGGTTACTAGGTTTCTCAAGGATGTCCCATGAAGGATTTAGAGAAGCAAGGATGTCTCAAGACTCTTTTTCTTTGACTGTTGTCTGTCAATTATCTTTTAAAAACTTTGGATTTTGAGTCATGTTACTATTTTCCTCGAGGATGTCCCATGAAGGATTTAGAGGAGCAATGACGTCTCATGACCTGTCTTTTTCTTTGTTTGTTGTCTGTGGTTTTTCTTGACAAAATGACTGAGGCAACTATGCCCTTAGTATGAGTTAAGACACTCAACTGTCTGTTATTAGCAAGTGGATGACCTTGCACACCTTGATTTATGTCATATCCTGGTGTTTGTCTCCATTTGTGTTAGTTACCACCCAATGATGATAAAGTGCAAAGCCTTTTGTGATTCAACAAAATATCAAAGATTGCTAATACTAACATCAATATCTTTTCTTGATCATCTTTCTTTCCACATTAAACATTTCTTCTCTCTTGCATTAAACGAACCTAACACCTCCAAATTCATTTCCGTCAACTCTACTGCATTTCTAGCTATCAAATTGACTTATCGAGACTATTTCCAATTTTCTTTTTGGATTTTTGTAAAAAAATTCAATTTTCTTGAGGGGGCATACCCTAACCTATTTCATATTGGGGCATGACTAGGGCATGTTATCGATAATTTTTCTTTGACACAATTCTAAAACGATATTGTATCAAAGAGGGGCAAACTGTAGACACTGAAAATTGGTCTAGGCCCGCGAGTACCACTTTCGACATAATTTTCTAATTTCCATGGTCACGATTAAATAATGTTAATTATTTAATTATATCCTATACACATATTTCTCCTATTAATTAAATAACTTTTATTATTTAATTAATTCATTATGACCTTTATTCAACCTTGATTAATTAAATAAATCCTATTTATTTAATTATGTAACTAATTAATTAATTCTCTTTCTGAATTAAATAATTTATTATTTAATTTACCCTTTTATCATATTTCGACTATAATTAAATATTCATTTTGAATTATTTAATTATTCAATTAACCTTTTTGACAATCAATTAAATAAATCAATATTTATTTAATTTAATCCTTAAATTTTGAATGTTGAATTAAATAAACATTTAATTCATAAAATAAGTTGTTTCTGTCACAATCTTCTATTGCCTAGTTATCTAATTATTCACTCATCACCTGACTCGAGATCTATTTGAATCAATTAGTTATCTCCTGATTCAATATCTAATCGTCTCTACGAAGAGACTCTCCGTCATAATTAGTCTATCTAATTATCTTATGCATGAACATATTTATTAATTAAATATCTTTAATTAATTAATTAATTCATGTGTGCATTCAAACACAAACTTCAATCTATTTCAGTCTTTATCTTTGACATTCAAAGTCTTATTCTTCTATTTTTGAATAGTCTTAACACCAGATTAAATTATTATTAAATTTAATCTTTATCCTGCAGAATTTTCCAACTCATGTTCTAACTAACACAAGTCTCAATCGCATGGCATTCATCAATCTCGATCGTTGATCTCTCTTTTGAATTTGAGCCGATTGTTCAAAAACCAATTTTCTATAAATTGACCTGGCTTTCATCATTTCAACTCCTCCCGAAATTGATATAATTTTGGAAGAGACTTGTTAATCTTTGATATTTTTCTATAATCACATACATCAAGGCTATACTTTCACACTTACTGAAAATCTGAGGGCAAGAATACTATCACGCTGAAATGGAGAAGGACAATCAAGATAATTCGAAGGAGTTTTTTGATATTCGGTGAGACTAATTCATTTTTTTCTTAAATAGTTTATTCTTTTGTGCTTTGTTGTTTAATTTAGATTAATGTTTGTTTATTAGATTTAACCAATCTTGATATTCATGTTTTTTTATCTATGTTACACTACCCATCTCCCTAATTCATTATTAAGGTTATCACTGGATTAAGAAACCCTCCAATGGGTTGTCTTGGACACCACTCGGGGTTCTGGCCCCCATTAAGAGCCACTCCTCCTACTTGCAACTATTAAACCCTACATAGAGAAAGGCAATGTCCATCTTGCACACTTATCACATTCATATGAATCCATACAAATAGAAAGGCACTGGCCATCTTGCACACTTATCTCAATCAGATAAACATGAATCAAGACAACATGAACCCATGTCCCAACCCATAGTCACAATTCAACCATCATGAATAGGTAGTACAACACTTAGGGTTTGTATTTCACTCAATACACATATGCATACCTTTCATTAGAATATCATTAAAAAATCTCATGAATCCAAACATATCAGGAGGGAAACACCCTTAGGATTTATATTTCACATAATACAAATGATCAACAACATAACCAAGCCAATTCCGAGGTTAAACAATCGTAAGGACTACAATTATAATCCCTCATAGGCCTCTGAAAACCAACATATTAAACACACTTCCCAGTGGCATAGAACTTGAACATACTTTACACAAGTGATTGCAATTCCATCAACACTTAATCCAATAGCCAAAACACAATCAATTTAATCATAACCATGAAGACATTCACAGACTCATGCAATGAAACATACAATTTAACAATTTAAAATCTAATTACATAATTATTTAGATTGTTACTAATTAATCCACAACTCACTCAGTCAAATAACCCATATCATAATAATGGTCATAAAATTAACTTTTAAATTAACATCAAAAGGGACAAATGTAAATCTAGTCAATTTTCCTATCACAAAGGTATAACAACTAATTGAGATATCCCTACATTATTTCCAACACAAATTAACCTACTTAACTTTGTCATTTAACATTTAAGTAAATAAGGCTATGTACATGTAAATTCATTTATCTAATTTAATGAACCCTAACTTCTCAGTTATCTATAAATCAATTCTTTAATTAAAAACACAATTCCTATAACAAATTAAATACTCAATTTTTCAATAACTATCCAATTAAAAATATTTTATTAAATAACAACTTTATTCCTTCTAAAACATTCTTTTTTACTATTAACCAATATATAATATAATCTATAGGAGTTAATTACTCATTTTAATAATAAGTACCTAATTAAAATATTTTATTAAATAACATTTTAATTTCTCAACTTTCTAAATTTCTTGTAGAAATAAAATTAGTTTTCTAATTAAACAATTGGAAGAGATGTACTTTTTCTTTTCTTTTCTTTTTGTTTTGATTTATTAAGTGATCTAACTAAAAATCAACTTTTCATTAGAAACTAAATTTCTTAACTGAAAACTTAACTCAACTAGTTGAAGTTTCTTTTAATATCTTTTTTTCTTTTTATTTCAAATTAACAACTTTCTATTGATTATTTCATAGATATAATAAAGAAATTTCTAAAATCGACAACTAGATTAAACACTACTTTTCTTAGCTTTTCAATTTTCGTTACTAAATCTTACAATGATTTTCTTATTACTAAATCTTTAAATATATATAAAAAATTATATTTATTAAGAATAAAGTTACTTTTTTGACAACAATAAATCAAAACTATTTATATTTAAGAATAACTATAATTAATGAAACCATCATCTCTATTGGTCTAATTACCATGAAACTCTAGTATCAAGATTGCAATTTTAATGTAATATTAAAATAACAAGATTCTAATTAATTGACTCACATGGAAATTCTATACACCAACTATTAAATTATAATAAAAATAAGTAACATCTATTTACTAATTAGTTAACAGAGTGAAATCCATAACCATTTAATTTTACTCTCAATCATTTAACATTTAATTTAAAACATTTAAATTGAATAAATTAACATTTTACCCTCATTTAATTTTAACTTTATCATTTAATTGTGTAAAGTAGATTCATTTTATTCCTTAACAATCCCTAACTCTTGGCTATTTATATATGAAATATATCATTATACCTTAATTAAATACTCAACTCATTTACCTATAGCAATTTAAATAATAACTATCTGATTAAGATCTTTTTATTAAATAACATTTTTCTATTTCTTCACTATTATATAATCTGTCTCATATAAGAAAAACATTCTTTTACTATTAACCATAATATAATGTATATATATATATATATATATATAATTAATGAAATGCAACAATGGGGAAGTAGCTTGACAATAGCCTCGTATTCCAACCATATCTCAGAAACCACAATCTGGGTTTTTGAGATTTTTGGACAGAGATAAAAAAGACAAGGCAAAGAAATCCTTTAAATTTTTCGCCAACCCAGTTTGTAGAATTAGAGTTATGGATGACACAATCAAATCATTTTACTGGAAGGGATTAGAAGGCAATAAACATTTATTGATTTTTATTCTGGAATAGTGAATGTTTCGTTCACAGACAAAATATAACAATCTAACATTTATTTTCAAAAAGAAGAGAGAGAAATCAATCACATTGATCACACTCAGAGAAACAATGTAAAAGAAAGTTTAAAATCCAACTTGGATCCAATGCTTGGCAAGAACATAATTGATGTTGAACTCTGAAAATTCTAACCTCCCTAATTCCACAAACCAAATTTCCAAAACCCCAATTCCCAACAAAAATCAACAGTATATGAGAATTTATAGAACAATTCTCCCTCTCTTCATTTCCAAAACAAAAACCCCAATCTCCAGCATAATCAACAATGTATGAAAATTTTACAGAAAAATTTCTCCCCCAAAAGCATTGAATGAAAATATCCCGCAAAGAACCAATATAGGAAGAAGAAGGTTGTTCGTTGTACAGGAAGACCAACCAACTATATCAGAAATTATAATTAGCTTTTGATTTATTAAATTAACCTTCCCAACAAACAATAGTTAATTTTAAATGAATTAAAATCATTTCCCTTATAATTCATAACAATATAATATGATAGCTTTCCAATTTCACTCAAACAGATAAAATCTTTTACCCCCATTTATTAACATATTATTTTTTAACTATTTATTAATTATAACATTCCACTATAATTTTATTTTATTATTCAGTAGGATTATTTATTTATCAAAACATGTACCCCAATTTATTTATATTTAATAATTAACTTTATAACTCAGCTTTATAATATTTTATTTATTTTCTTCAATATTATTATTTATTAAATTCAACATTACATTATAATTTATTTTATCATAAATTATGATTATATACACATTTATATTTACTTATCGAAAGTACCTTTTTAACTTAATAATTTTATTTTAATGAAACAAATAACCAAAATCATTTACCAAACAATTTTAAATTAAATAAAACCAAATGCCAATCAATTACTTGAACCCTATCCAGGGTTGAAAAGCGAGACCTCAAGCAACATCGACTGACCATAGACAAAACTGACAATATTGACAAGGTATCAAACCAGATACTCATCTTCTTCAAGGATGATGGCTAGGGTAGGGGACCAAGTGCTATCTTTGATCAACTGTTCCATTGGGTTTAAGATATGCTCAGACCTTTTAATTCAGGTGGAGTTGATGCCTAGTACCTGCAACCTGCAGCACACAACATGATCATGCATGTACATATCCATATAGAAAGACACACCATGAAAGGGAATCACAACATCGTAAGGTACTCACAAGTGAGTGATGTGACATTGTCCCTTTCACCCAAACACATCAGTAAGAAAATCACCTAGTAATCAATTCATATAACAATCAGCTACATAGAAATCATGATAAGAACAGTCACAAGATAATCGCATAATAGTCATGATAAGATAATCACATAGTGCTCTATTGGAAAGAGACACTGCGAATATCATTTGGTGTTGTCATTGATGGCAACCCTAGTTGGTGATTAGATCTATGCATCATCAATTTATCCTATCGGCAGTCAGATTGCAAATAGTTAAGGAAGAACATAGCATTCGATAGTTTTGGGTTCATCAATTCTCATACAGATTTTCAGTTAATATTTTGTGTTTCCTATCTCAGTGAAGAATGATCGTTGTATTCTTAGTATTATCTATAAATCTCAGTGCCTCGTATTGATCTGTGTGGAAGTTAGCAGATCCGATTGGCTAATTCTCAATTTTATTAGTTCTGGAGCCGACTTCGTTAATATATATTGTCGTGGATGTATGGGAAGTAATTAGTTAAGTATTTTTGTGCTTGTGCATCTTTGTTTGGGTCCTAGCCAAGTTGTGGCTGACCGTTGTGGATGTGCATTATACTTTACTCATGATTTGAGCTGACAGATGTAAATATTCTTTCATTCTATTGAAGCCAACATATTGTAATTGAATTCTAAGTTGCGGATATATATAAGAGATCATCCGTATCATTTTATAGCATCTATGAAGTGTGTGTTGATACAAATTGCGAACAAGAGTAGATCAGAAGAGTGATAATGCACATTTTCACTTGTGCATGAAGGATTTGTGTTGCAAATATGAGCAGAATAGAGAAAAAGTGCAGAATCAGTTTGTAGGATAGAAGATTGAATATTGTGCCTAACCGGAACTATAATCAAGCATATGAAGATGCTATTTTTCTCAGTTCAAAATCTTAGATGGTTTTAATCTGATTCTCTTTGTAAGGCAGTGAGCCTTCCCTTTGAGTAGTGAGCTCTAGGCAGTGCGCCTAAATGCAAGTGCATTCCCCATATTGTAAACTTATTTGAGTATACTCAGATCATATTGTGGATTGGCCATCCATCGTGGTTTTTCCCCTAATAGGGTTTCCACGTAAAAATTCCTATGTTATGGTGTTGTGATTATTTTCTTCTTGTTCATGCATTTTGGTTGAATGTTACAAGTGCTTTGAAGATAAAGATTAATAAAGTTATTTTTTGCACAATATTGATTCACCCTCCTCTCAGTGTATCTTGTTTCCAACAATTGGTATCAAAGCTAGTTCCTCAGAAGAAGAAGTCCAACAACTTGGGGAGATCTTGGAAAGTGTTTCAATGGATTCAAGCAGTCTTGAACAACAAATTATGGTGGCCCTTGATGATCTTGATCAGTCACAGTCTGAAGTTCAAAAATTTCAAGCAAACCTCAGTGATGTAGAGAAATTCATTGAGTCTTTGAAAGACAAAATCAACTAGTCTAGAGAGAAGAGAAAGGAAATCTATGATTAGATTAAGCAGAATGATAGTAAGAGCATTGAAGAAGAACAAATCAGACAAGCCCTAAAGGAAAAGACAGAAGAATGTGAAAAGCTTACTAGAGAAAACACAGTCCTAAAGCATGAAATGGAATCCATCATGATGAGAATGACCAAGGAGATTGAAGATAGGAAGAAGAATGAAGAGAACCTAGCACAGTCTCTGAAAGAAAAATCTGAAGTATGCAGCCATTTGGACAAATGAATTGGAAGAGTCTAAAAACAATGAGGAAGTTCTTGATAAGTAGATCGATGATCTCAGAGATGAACTTGCTATTGAAAATGAGTACAAAGATAAGTTCAAAGCTAGCTCAGCCAAGCTTGATGAACTAATTATTAGTTAGAGGAAAAATGGTGACAAGTGAGGTCTTGGATATGAAGAAGGAGAAAGTTCCAGATCCGGGCAAAGGAGATTCAGGAAAGAAAATCAAATGAACAAACCTGAAAGGTATCTGGTAAGACAACCTAATGCTCAAAACTTTAATGGATAGTATTTTAATTGCAATAAATTTGGACACATGGCTTCTTAGTGTAGAAGTAGGATGAATCAAATAAGTCCATCATTCTCAGGTCAGTGTTTTAATTGCAATAAGTTTGGTCACAAGTCAAATGAATGCAAAAATGTGATGAATTTTTTTTGATAAAAATGTCAGTTGTTATACATGCAATAGATTTGGGAATACTGCTAACCAATGTATATGAAGAGAAAATTAGTGGAACAACTGGTCTAGACAAAATAATATTGTGTGCTATAACTGCAAAAAATTCGGTCACATTGCTACATTCTATTGGAACATAAGAGGTCCGATAAACCAAAGGAGGAATATGTAGAAGGATGTTAAAGGAAAAGGAAAAGTCACTATAGATGTGGTCAAGCAGCAGATGAAGAAGAAATGGGTGAAGAAGAGTCCCTCTAATGAAGAAAATGAACCAACACCAGAACCTGCTTCTAGTAGTTCATTTGGGAATTAGTCTCAGGCCTTTGGCCTATGAGGAGATGTCAAGAAAATCTCTTAAACCCCTTGCTGGTAACTAACACTAGAATGTGGATAAGTTCAATATGTGGATAGGTGTTCTACATATGCTGTTGAACCTATTAGAGAAAGTATTATGCAATGTTGGGGGTCTGCAGAAGATTTATCTGTCATAGTGCATGAAAACAGTGCAACCACATGAGTTAGGTTAAAATAATTTATTGTGACAAAAAGGGTTAAGTATGCGAGTGATAAAAAGTCATTTCCATCTTTCATTTGTCACTTTGTATTTTGAAGAAAAGAAGTTTGGAGAGCTCTAAGGCAAAATTCAGGTGTGAAGATTTACAAATCATGTTTGTGTTTTTCAAAATTTACTGATGGCAATGAGAAAAAGGTTAAGGATTTGGAAAAATAATTAGCCAACATTTCTGATGCTTTTGATTAGTTAACTAGTAGTGTTGGAAAGTTAGAAGGAGAAGTGTTATCTATGTTTGACAGAATAAAGAGCCTGAAGCATGAAAATGAGAAAATTGTTGCAAGAGCATATGAGCTGAGAGGTCTAATTGGCCCAAAGATAGAAATTATGTCAAGTGCATTGAAAGAAGCAGAAGATGCTAAAGTTGTGGGTAATCCAACAAACCTGGAGTCTGTAGCGACAAAATCCTATTTGGTTTTTGGACACATAACAATCCTGGAGAGTCTCAAAAGAGTTTGGGACACAAATTTGGCTCTGCTGAAGAAAGATATTTCAGACATTTTCAAGTTTATGTAAATTTTTTTGTACATAAGCAACTTGTTCATAATGGTTTTGTTAAATTTTTGGCATGTGGATTCCTGCCTTTGCCATTGATGTCAAAGGGGGAGAGAGAAGAGTGAAAAATGAATAATCATCTCAAGGGGAGAATTGTATTTTGGATAAGAGTTTGGTTTTTGAAATTTTGGCAGTGTAGTTAATGTTGGTACTAATCTGACACTTAGTCATTTTTCACTAAGTGTTGCCATCAATGTCAAAGGGGGAGATTTTTGGCAAGAGACACTGCGAATATCATTTGGTGTTGTCATTGATGGAAACCCTAGTCGGTGATTAGATCCGTGCATCATCAATTTATCCTAACAACAGTCAGATTGTAAACAGTTAAGGAAGAACAAAGCATCCGATAGTTTTGGGTTCATCGATTCTCATACAAATTTTAAGTTAATATTTTGTGCTAGGTATCTCAGTGAAGTATGATCAATGTATTCTCAATATTATCCATAAATCTCAATGCCTCGTATTGATCCATGTGGAAGTTAGCAGATTTGGTTGGCTAATTCTCAGTTTTATCAGTTCTAGAGCCGTCTTCGTGAATATATCCTATCGCAGATGTATGTGAAGTAATTAGTTAAGTATTTTTGTGTTTGTGCATCTTTTTTTGGGTCCTAACCAAGTTGTGGCTGACCATTGTGGATGCACATTATACTTTACTCATGATTTGAGCCGACACATGTAAATATTCTTTCATTCTATTGAAGCCAACATATTGTAATTGAATTCTAAGTTGTGGATATATATAAGAGATTGTTTGTATCATTTTGTAGAATGTATGAAGTGTGTGTTGATGTGAATTGTGAATAAGAGAAGAGAAGAAGAGCGATAATGCATAGTTTCACTTGTGCATGAAGGATCTATGTTGCAAGTATGAGTAGGACAAAGCAGAAGTGCAAAATCAGTTTGTAGGATAGAAGATTGAATATTGTGCCTAACCAAAACTGTAATCAAGCATATGCAAATGCTATTTTTCTCAGTTCAAACTCTCAGATGGTTTTAATCTGATTCTCTTTGTAAGGCAGTGAGCCTTCCCTTTGAGCAGTGAGCTCTAGGCAGTGCGCTTGAATGCAAGTGCATTCCCCATATTGTAAACTTTATTTGAGTATACTCAGATCATATTGTGGATTGGCCATCCACCATGGTTTTTCCCCTAATAGGGTTTCCATGTAAAAATTATTGTGTTATTGTGTTGTGATTATTTTCTTCTTCTTCATGCATTTTGGTTGAATGTTACAAGTGCTTTGAAGATAAAGATTAATAAAGTTAAGTTTTGCACAACACTGATTCACCCCCCTCTCAGTGTAGCTTTTTTCCAACATGCTCATGATAGGGTTAGTCTTCGTAATTAAATAAAACCATATACTAATCATACCATGTACATAAAACCTCATTAGCACATACCTTTAAGTGTCCCTATTATTTTACCTTCATCTCCAAGTTCCAAAGCCAAACTACCCACACATCCACGATGAGAATGGAGAGGCACTACATTGGGTTATTATTATATTGAATAAATTTAGTTGCTCAACAATGGAATCACCATCATTCATCTTAAAAGTGTATAATTTATTCTATAGGAAACACTTATTCATTAGGGATTTAGCCCAAGATAGATTTCCCAATTTTTCCTAAATAATTTTTATGGTAGACCTTCATAGAATATAGTAACATCGAATCTACTAGCAAATCCTGATAAGGCTTCTCATTTTTTTATCCAACACTACCTAATCATTGGGTGACATTATAACTAGTTTGAATTTGGATATAGCTCATAAAGCTTGATCTATGATAAAAACCCTTTATATTGGATTTCCATTTAACTCAAAGTTAGTACCATTGAATTTTTCCGCTTGTAACCTAAATGTGCTTTCTATCTAAACTCTAAAATAAAAATATTATATGTGCACACTCCCAATCGAACCAAGATTATTACAAAAACCCATGTTCACACCATATAGGACTTGAGTTAATTATTCTCTAATACCAAATAAAATGAAGCTAAGGTGGAAAAATTCTCCCTACATTGATCTAAGAGGAGATATGAATATAAAATATAATCCTAAATAATATGCAAGAAAGAAATAACATAGTAAATTTATTTACCATAACAAATGATATATCCTAGGAAAACCCTTCTAGGAAAAATATAACCTTTCAAATTTAAACCAATGTATTAATAAACAACAATATTGGCTAAATATAATTGAAGAAATGATCTTTCACAAAAGGTAACACTGACACTCAAGTTTGGAGTAGTACTAGTAGCATAACAATACCCATAGAAATACACTATATAAACTCAATCCTAAACACCCAATAAATAAAGAAACCAATAAATGAAACCACCCAATGGGAATCATAAACCCATGAGATAATACTATCCAAAAGGGTAGTCTTAATCCTCTAGTCAAATTCCAATGCCTAAATCCCGAAAAAGAGTCCTCATGCTGATATGCATATTACTTACACTTGTAATAAGAATAAGTCAAAACTTATCATAGTTATCCTCCTAACTTGGGTGCTCTAGTTTGTCTTATTTAAAAAGCCCAAATATGATTTATAATAGTTATAATAAAATTTCATAGGTTGGTGAATGTTTCTTGTCAACATGTGTAACTCCCTATTACAACTCTCTTATGCATCATATATGCTCTTATATTTTTAATGTGAGTGGCCTAACTTGTTGAGGCCATAAGTTTTGATCTAAGAAACTAATTGAGCCTTCCATATTTTTAAATTGAAGAATTTGGAGAGGTCCATGTTAGCATAACCCTCTTTGTAAAATAATACATATTTTGATAATTTTGGAGCCAAAGATGACCTCTATAGCTTAAAAATTATATTTTACTGTTCTCAACTTTAAGATGTGCAAGATTAAGACACATTTCTTAGCACCCACTTCATTAATCTCTAATTCATCTTTTCTTGAGTGTTAATAAGCCTCAACAAATGATGATTAGTATATAAAAAATATATTGGTAACAAACACTGCATTTGCTTTTCCTAAGCTTGAAAAATTACATAAAATTCTTGGCTATAAATTGAATATTTCTACTTGGTTTTATTAAACTTCTCATTGATATATGTAATGGGTTTACCTTCTTGACTCAAGAGAAAAATTATAGCTTTATTCTCTTTGTCATGATCAACTTGAACGACCTTATCAAAGCCTAGAAGCAACAATACTAGGGATGTTACCTTCTCCTTTAGCAATTTATAGTTTTTTGGTTGCAAATTTCCACTCAAGCCCATCCTTTCACAAGTCATGTATTAGTGGCCTATAGATCCCGCTAAAGTTCCTAATAAAATTCTAGTAGAAAATTGCAAACCCATAGAATCTTCTAGTCTCTATGATATTTTATGACATTAACCACTCAATAATTTCCTTCACTTACTTTGGATCCACCCTCAAACTATCTTGAGATATCACAAATCTTACTTATACTAACTCTTTTGGCATAAAATTGAACTTATTTAAGTTATATAAAACTTATCCTTTCTTAGTTGTCTAAAAGCTATCATATGTGTTCAAGATGCTCTTCCTTGGTCTTGCTAATTCTAAAATATCATCTAAATAAAAAACCACAAACATACTTACAAAAGGTTCCAAAACTCCATTTGCTTGCTTCATAAAGCTACTTGACACATTGGTCAATCCAAACAGTATGAACAATTTACTCACACAAGCCTTTTTTGTTTTAAATTTTGTCTTCCACTCATTTCCTTCACAGATTATGATGTAATGAAAGTCACTCTTGTGGTTAATCTTAGAAAAATTACCTTTCCCCACTTAGATAATCTATTAGATCAACCATGAGTTGAAATGGAAACCTATAATGAATGGTGATGTTGTTGATGACATGAGAGTCTATACACATCTCTACTCCCCTCTCTTCTTTAGTGCAAATACTATATCTATATAATGCAAGGGCTCATATATTCTCGAATCAAACCTTTCTTCATAAGATATTCCCCTTTTCTATTCAATTTTCACTAATGTTAGGACACATTCTACCTTATGAGGCAAGCTAGGCCTTTGAATCAAATCCATGTAATGTGAAATATTTTGAACCAATGAAAAACCCTTAGGGATATTGTTGTCCATGACATCCTTAAATTATTTTAGTAGTGTTTATACCCTTTTATATCTCAAGTGATACAAATCACTTGAACCTTCACTAATGTAGGTTTCATAACCAATGCGTAACACTCCTTTGACTGTTCAACCTCCTTTAAGAATTGCTTGAATGATAAGAATATTATGCATCCATCGCAACATCTTCCTTGGCCTTTAGTAGTTTTAACTCAAATTTAATTTCACCCTTTGTTATGTTGATTTTATTCTTTCTTTTATTATGGATGGCACAAAAATAAAACTATCATGGTCAATCCAACAAGACATGAAAACCATCCATAGGAATTACATCACACTATACTATTTTTTCTTTCTATACACTACTAAATTTGGAGGATTAACCATAATTTTAGAGGAAGTTTCATGTATCATGTTCATATTGAAATCTAGGAAAAGCCTACCATTGCTATTTATTCTACAACCAAATTAAAAAATAGTTGGTTGAAAAACACAATGCATAAGTTTTGTGTAGGATGGAAGATAAAGCAATAAAATTAGTATATTTAGTTCTTATATTTTACTTGTACATTTATTTCACTAAAAATGATTAAGGATGAATAGACTGTATTAATACCTATTTCATAGCTAATCAAATATGTAGACCACATTAAGCCTTGTAACAATTAGATATATAAACTCCATTAAGCCCTATTTGGGTAGAAGCCACAAAACACCCAACAAAAAGATTAAGATTAGGGAAGGAGTGAATTAAGAAGAGAAATCAATCAACATTGAGCCCTATCACAATTAGATATGTGGACTATATTAAACCATGTAACACCCCTTAAGATGCTACTAGTTCAATTCACCTATAGGCCTTGCACAATGTAAGTACATGACATAAATAGTGAAAATTCACTTTGAGATGTTATATATAGGAACATGATATGAAATCAAATCATTTTTTAGTATGTTATTACCCTCTAAAAATTCAACAAAAATACCATACAAGAATCTTGAAACCTCCAAATTTTGACATGCAAAAACTAGAACATAATCATTTAAAAAATGATATTCAAAATAAACTGGCGCCATGAAGGCCAATAGCCATTCAAACAAGTAAAAAATGAGAGTTTTTGTAAAATAATAAAGCCATACTTAAAATCCACATATAATTTTTGGAAATAATGTATTATAGTTTTACCAAGATACTATACTACAATCTATTATATAAATAAAATTTAAGAATCTCCTATCATCAGTTGAAATCACTAAACATCTATACAAAACACCCATCAAATGTTTCCAATATAATTCCATCTTTTAATAATTCAAAACCCAACAAAAATTCTTATTTTTTCACTTTTGTAAATCCCACTCCATTTGGATAAATCCACTTAAGACTTAAACTTGCATAGAGAACACTATTTGCAAGGAAATAATGTAGAAATGCTGAAGAAAATAAAAGCATAACATGTCAAACTAGGAAGTGTCCATCGAAGTCCCATAACAATGTTTTATTATCCAAAAAGAAAGCTCAAGAAACAATTTTGAAATCCTATCTAAAATCATCCATAGTGGCTATAAAAATGATGTAGTCCCTCGCTAGAAAATGTCCAACTCTTCCAAGAAAAAATGTAGTGCACATAAGAACTTTGCATTTGGTGTACACAAGAACCTTTTAAATACCAAATTTATAGATCCAAGAACTTGAAAACCTAATATCTATATGATTATGGCAATAATGGCTTTCTTTGTGGACCTCCTTTACAACCTACAAGTATTTTTTTCCTCCTAATTGTCCCTTCACTCCTCTACAACTAGTTAACAATGAAAATCAAAAGCTTGGTTTGCACAACCCATCAACAATGGAAATCAAAAGCTTGATATGAGCATTTAAATGCTATTTTGTTTGAAGCAAGGCAAATGAAAATGATCTTAAACTCAACTCCAGAATATACAACAAATGATGGCGAATGGTAAGGAGTGTCAATCATTGATATAACATGATAGTTTTGAGAAACATGAAATGATGGCGAATGGTAAGAAGTGTCAACCATTGATATAACATGGTAGTTTTGAAAAACATGATCAAACATAACATGACACTACTTTACCACGACAGAAAAACATAGATTATTATAATGAAATATGAAAACCTATTATGATAGATGATATAGATATTAAGAAGCACATTTTAGATATTAAGAAGTACATTTTATAGAGAAATATTTTTTCACTCACAAACAGTCAAAATATATATTCTGTTAATACACCAACAAAAGATTATACAAGTAAATAGAATTGTTCATAATTCTATTTTCTAAAATCCATTCCCCATAATAACTAACCATTTGGGAATCAGTAACCAGACCAATCTTGGCATAAAGCCGTCTTCCCCAATTATTCAATCTGATCTTCTTGTTTCCAGGCGTAAACCAGAAGTGGGTAACCATGTATGTCACTGGAAGCACTAAAATCTGCAGTGGTTGCTAGAGGAGCTGAATTCGGGTTCACTTTCCTGAATATAAAAATGGCTTCCCCCATCATGGGTTCATCGAATAACCAGTCCTTAACATTCCAGACTACTTCAAATTTAACTGGGTCAGTTACTGAGCCTCCATCAAATACCTTAATCCCCCTGAAATTCCAGACCAAGTGCTCCACATTTACAGCCACTCTGTTTTCCACCATGATTAACATCTTCCATGCGCTGCTATCACAGTCTATAGATACGTTATAGGATTCTCCTCTCCAGTTAAGCTGAGTTACTGTGCGAAATAACCTGCTACATGGGTGTTTGGAAACAGGTTTCAGCCATGAATTCCCAATATCTGAAATTCGGGTTTCTCTTCCCTCATCTGACCAAGAATTGTGACTGGTGCTCGCCAAACATTTACTTTCTGATTTTCCAAGATCTGATTTTTGAGTTTCTTTTCCCTCATCCGACCAAGAATTGAGATTGGTGCTCACCAGGGATTTACTTTCTGATTTTCCAAGATCTGATATTTGAGTTTCTTTTCCCTCCTCTGACCAAGAATTGCGATTGGTGCTGAACAAGGATTTACTTTCTGTTTTTCCCAGATCTGATATTTGAGTTCCTTTCCCTCCGACTGCTGCCCCACATAGCCATACACTGCTGCTGTTCATGGAGAATTCGCTTTCTGACATACTGATGGATACAGAGAAGCTGTGGGGATAATGTTAATCTTGGGTTGAAGGTTCTTTTGTCTCTGCAAAATTGAATACATGCATTGCTATTCAGTTGGGAGAAGATTCTAAGTAAATGTAATTAGCAGCCGACATAATCTATTCCAGTTGTCGTTATGGGCATAAATCAATCTTACCCCTCCAAAATAAAAAAGAGGCTATTGGAATTGATTCTCCCACTAATGGGGGACCTGTGCTTGAAAAGTAGAATGGTATGCCTAGAAATTGGATACTTTGGTATTAGTCTATATGCATGCAAGCAGGATGTTTCATTAGGAAGGTCAAAGGGAAGCTTCCATGGATTAGTGGTCCTATAGAAATTTTGTTTTCATGTTACAAGGGATGAAAATAATGTTCACTAAAGATTTTAGGTGCATAGAGGTGGTTTTAACATGAAAGGTCTCATGTGGTTGCTTAGCTTATGTATTAAATTAATTATGGGATGGTTTTGATCTTACGGTAATTTAGGAAATATAAATATAAATTAAGGTATAGTTTTATACTTAATAAGTCTGATATAGATCTGAATACAATGTATTTAGGGATTAAGAATGATGAATATTTGTCTACTAATCGTTTTAGACTCATAATATTTTGTTGACACTGTGTAGAGATTAGTTTGAAGATGAGAGATGAATCTATGACTATGGATCTATCTTATATCTATGACTTGTATTTTGTGATTTCCACACATTTTGCTTGATGTTTCTTGTCTTCCTCTATGCTTTTTTGATATTTGTAGGGCTATCAATATGTCACAAGGGGGACATGTTCTCTTAGATCAATTTGTGAAAATGTGTACAAATAATTGAAAAAAAAATAGTCATGCATATACTCCTATAAATGCTCATGTAGAACTATAAATGAGACAATTCAATAATAATCAATGTGTAAAATGAATGCATTGGACAATTTTCAATACAAGGACATATCAATAAATCATAAGAATTGTACTTAGTTAACCCTTGGAGAGAAAGATTCAAATTTTAAATTTTAATCTTGAAACTAAAAATATGTGCATAGGTAAGTGTAATTGGGACATGGTTAGGGATGTGAAAACATAGGGGTGAGATAAAGTGATAGGTGTATAGGAGTGTGCAAATCATAAGAATGGTGTAGGAGGTAAATGTATTGGAATATTTGTAGGTGGTATAGGATAAGGGACTTTACTTTGCAACAAATTAGGTGGGATCTCCCCTTTTAGTATTTCCCATAAATCTTGATTTTTTAATGATTTTTTTAATTCCGAAGTAATCATGTGACTAAGAACAATGTTCTATCACTTCAAAGAAATTAACTCAAACTCCAATGGAATTATACAAGGATTAGAAACTTCAAAAGACACAAACACATGGTAGATATGAGATGGAATAAGTTGATTCAGTCAAGGATGGATGGTTCAAAATGGACTATCTAGCCTTGCAACATAATTCAACACAATAAAATGAATCAAAGACAACACACGACTTTATTGATTGAAACACATAATATACATGTCCGCAAGATTACTCAAATTCCAATTACAAAGGGCTCCATGGGCCATGCTTGTTAGCTCACAGGCTTCCACATGCTTATTCTCTACCAAATGCAAAATTGATTTCTTAGGCTAATTCCCTAACTTCTAACTCCATCCTCTATTTTTTTTACCTCCTATTGAATTCAAAGGGTGACTATATACTAGCTCCAATTATTAGGAATGATCTATGTCGACCTCACTTAGGTCCTCAGTACGATATCCAATTAAACATGTAGGTCAACCCCAAGGGACTGAAGAAGAATCAAACATAGGCGTGGATGGGTGCAAACCCAACTGGGGGTTTCCCTACCCTATATCCATTGTGTGATGATCCATGAAGGCTCCACAAGATATA
The DNA here is from genome assembly GCA_007115665.2 of Sequoiadendron giganteum. Lineage (NCBI taxonomy): Eukaryota > Viridiplantae > Streptophyta > Pinopsida > Cupressales > Cupressaceae > Sequoiadendron > Sequoiadendron giganteum. Next base: position 382,566,798 of record CM021102.1, read on the forward strand.
AAGAGATTCCACACACTAACTCCAATAGGTCTAAGTCCAGGTTGCTTGTTGGGGCAATCTTCTAGTGAAGGGCTCTTCCAAGTGGTAGCACCATAGAGGCTATCACTTAGGTATGTTGTTGTAGGCTTCCCATTCTACCTTCGTTCCAATCCACAAGGGAAAATTGGCCATTGGAGTAAGATGTGGTATAATTCTCTAGGATGCTCCTACATTAGATGCCCAAGGTTATTTAAAAAGTGCGCCTCACAAATTGCCAGCTTCGGGAATGATCCGAGTCATTCCAATTTTGCTTATGAGATCAATGTTGCATCCTCTTCTAGCCTACCTTTCCACTTGGCTAGATATTCCCTATATTCCTTAATTCGGGTGCTACATGGTTCGATTATCTAGAATCTACTCTATCTGCTCTAGCTGTTGTTGTGGTAATTGGTCTTGGTGAGGGGCTTTTGACTGAGTTTTGTGGAATGGACAAAGGTCCTCAATGCTGAAGATTGGTGAAATGTCAATGTCCTCTGGCAACTCCATCTTGTAGGCATTACCAACATCAAATTTTTGGAGGATCTTACATGGTCCAAACTTCTTCATCCTCAGCTTGTTGTATGTGCCTATTGAAAACCTCTCCTTTTGGAGATACACCATAACTTCATCTCCAATAGATAACTCTTTATGGCATCTTTTGGAATCTTCCCCAACTTTGTATTTACCATTCAGTCTCCAAATGTTGCTTGGCTTGCTTGTGCACAACCTCCATATGGTTTACAAATTCCTCCACCTCCGTACTCCTATTATCCGTTGTGGTGATGTTTATGAGTTTCACAACTCCCTTAGGATGTAATTTGGTAACAATATCAAATGGTGTCTTCCCAATACTCTAGTTTATTGAGTTATTGTATGCAAACTATGCTTGCGGCAAGATTATGTCACAATTTCTAGGCTTGTCTCCTACCAAACATCTAAGTAGGTTCCCAAAATTTTGTTCACTACCTCTGTTTTCCCATCCGTCTGAGGGTGGAATGTGGAATTTAACTTCAGGTCTACCTTCATCTTCTTCCATAAGGTTCTCTAGAAATATTCAATAAACTTGGTCTCTTAGTTTGAAACTGTACTCCAAGGTATTCCATGTAGTCTCACCACTTCTTAAAAGAAAAAGTTGGTGATATGTATTGCATCATGGGTCTTCTTACAAATAATGAAATGTGTCATCTTGGAGAATCAATCCACCACCACAAATATGGAGTCATGTCCTCTCCAAGTCATTGACAATCCAAGCACAAAGTTCATGCTAATATCTTCCCAAGGCCTTTCCAAAACCGCAAGTGGTTGATACAAATTGGTATTCTGACTGGTCCCCTTAGCTACTTGGTAAGTCCTACATTCTTGATTTTTTTTTTGACATCCCTATGGATCTAAGGCCAAAAGTAATTCTCAGTTGCCAAAGTTATAGTATTATCAACACCAAAGTGTTCTACTAATTCTTCAAAATACTTTTCCTTGATCAAATTCTCTTGCATTGAGCTCTGGGGGATGCATAATTAATGGTTCCCTTTGAATAACATACCATCTTGAATAAAGTAGTCCAACCACTCGGTTCTTTTAGTGGCTACTAGGTCTTTTCTCACTTTCCATACCTTTGCAAGGTCAAGATTAGTCTCATATAGGTGCTTTAGCTAATCAAATCCCATCATTGCCACTTTCATTTGTGTCAATAGGTTTCTCCTTCTACCAAGCACATCCTTAACCTTGTTTGATTCCCCACTCTGGTGTTTCAAGACAAAGGTATAAATGTGCATAAATTCTACCTACTACATATTCTTTTGATTCAACTTACCTTGACTATTCAAGTATTGGAGAGATTGGTGGTAAGTGTATAACACAAATTCCTTTGGTAGTAGGTAGTGTTTCCAATTCTTCAGGGCTTGTATTATGGCATAAAAATCTTGGTCATATATTGAATATATTTTTTGGACATCATTCAACTTCTCACTAAAATATGCAATCGACCTCCCTTCTTGACTTAGGACTGCTTCAATGGTGCTACTGCTGGCATCACAATCTACTTGGAAGACCTTGTAAAGTATGGTAAGGCCAGTATCAGTTGCTCCATCACCTTTTCCTTCAACAACTCAAAAAAATTTAGTGCTCTGGATGTCCACTTAAACTCCTTTTGTTTTCTTCTCATGTTCTCCATCATTGGTGTGCATATGTACTAAATTTTTTGATGAACTTCTAGTAAAAGCTTGCTAGGCTATGGAAAGATCTTACTTGGCCAATGTCTCTTGGTGTTGGCCATTCCACAATTGCTCTCACCTTCTCTAGATCCATCTTCAATCCATCCACAGAGATGACAAACCCCAAATAAGCTAGTTCAATGGTCTTTATTAAACTGCATTTCTTGATGTTGATCAACAACTTCTCCTCTCTCAACTACTAGAACACTTTGTTGATGTGTCACATATGTTCTTTCTTTGTTTTGCTAAAAACTAGAATATCATCTAGTTAAACAATATAGAAATTACCTAGAAACTCCTTTAACACCTCATTCATCAACCACATGAATGTACTTGATACATTGGCCATCCCAAAGGGCATGACTATCCATTCATACAATTCTTCATTGGTCTTGAATGCAGTCTTCCACTCATCACCTTCCTAGATTCTGATATGATAATATCTACTCTTGAGATCAATCTTGGTGAAGTATTTTTCTCCGTCCAGGTAGTACATGATGTCATCCATCCTTGGTAAGGGAAACCGGTACTTGATAGTGATCGTGTTGATGGCTTTATAATTTGTACACATCATTCATTCTCCATCCTTCTTTAGCACCAAGACAACTAGTACCGCACAAGGGTTCAAATTTGCATGGATCAATCCCATCTTCAACAACTCTTGCACCTGCTTGCTCAACTCCGTGTTCTCTATCAATGTCATCTGGTGTGCTACTTTATTTGGTAAAATCACTTTGGGTATTAGGTCTATGTGGTGGTCGATACTTCAGATTGGTGGACATCCTTTTGAAACATTTTTTGACACAATGTCCTGATACTCCTCTAGTAATATAAAGACCTCCTATGATACTTCTCCTCCTTCTGCGATGGTGCTCCTTGTGTCTTTTCTACCGCACTTCCTTGTAATTAGGTCAAAGAACATGTTCTCATGTATTTGTCCATCCAAAAACTTCCTCACATCTACCAAAAAAATCCTGGAGTTACCACATACCACATCATTTTTCTCTTCCTCAAGGGGGATCAAAATATGCTTCTTTCCATTCATGGTCACTGTGTAGGTATTTTTCTTGCCATCATGTATAGCCCTTCTATCATACTACCAAGGTCTCCCCAAAAAAGAAAATGGTAGGAATCCATCAGCATAATGTCACACAACACTTCATCCTAATACAATCTAATATGGAATTTGATGAGACATTGTTCACTTACCAGGATTCTGTGATCATCTTGAATCCAAGCTATCTAGTATAGGTTTGGGTGTTTTATTCTTTTCAAGTTTAGCTTCTGGACCATCTCTTTTGGAACTATGTTTTTTGTACTATATAATCACTATTAATGATGATATTGCAACACTTTCCTCTTGACTTGCATCTTGTCTAGAATAGGCTCTTCCTCTGTGTTGATTTCTCCTTGGTTTTGATCTGCAGTAGGGCCCTTCTTAGGACTAGTGAATCTCCATTTTTTGGATACGCAATGGTCCCATATGATCTATTTGGTTCTTCCTCTGCATAAGATGTCCTAGCCCCATACTCCCCTCACTTCCTCACACTTCCTTGATGAAACTCAAAGGCATGATGTCCTACTTCTCCACACTTGAAATAGGTTCCTTAGAATGATCCCCTATTGAATCCTCCCTCAGTCTTTTGGTACTCATTATTGTGGTAGTGATTACCACCTTCCCTCTAGTTACAATAGGAATCTTCCTTAGGATTCTATTCCTCTTTTCAATAAGGGCTCCTTCCTCTATCCCACTCCACATATGGTCTCTGTTCAGTGTGGTTTCCCATTCTCCCATAAATCTATGACTCCTACTTCCTGGTCCTCACTTAGACCTCATAACCAACTTCATTGCCACCTTGAGTGTGAATTGGTAGGCTTCTTCCTTGGTTGTCATCTAGACCAGACTTAATTCCTCTTAGATGTTGGTTTTGAGGCCATTGATATACGACACCACCTTCTCCCTTCCACCTTTTCTATGATCGATTCATATGATCATCTTATGGAACTATTTAGTGTAATCCTTGAATATCTTCTTCTATCTCAAGTTTTGAAGTTTCTTCAACAGTTCTAGCTCATAATCCATGGGTATGAATTGGTTCTTCAGTTTCACTACCATCCTCTCCCATTTTTTAATCCTCTCCTTTCCTCTCTAGTTTCTCTCCAATTGAACTTCTTTCTACCAAATGGCAACATGCCCCTTAAATTTGATTTTTTAAAACTTGATCCTTTCTAGATCTTCAACCTCTTCATATTCAAAGTATTCTTCCATCTTATTTATTCAATCAATAAACTCCTTCAGAATTAAGCTACCAAAATAACTAGTGATCTCTATCCTTGTTCATTTTCTAATCTTGGTGATGGCTTTCATTATTTTGATTTGGTTTTATTCATTCTCTTCTACACTTTCCTCATTCTATTTCAAGACCTTCGATCCTCATCATCACTCTCTTCTTCGACTAGTCTAAGGTTTAGTCCCCTTCATATGTCTTCCTCGATAGAAGCCAACTGATTCTTCATTTTCCTCATGTCGCCTTGCGTTTCCTCTATATCTTCGACAATACTGGTCATTACAGGCATCCTCCTTAGTAGCATCTTTCCTTTGGATAAGGTGTGACTACCTCGGGTAGGTTGTCTAGCTACAGGGTTGCAACTCCATCAAAATTTGGTGCTCTAATAACAACACCCATAGTTTGCCTCAAGTCAGTGATCTATCCACATAAGAGCCTTCCAGAATGTGTGCTCCCAAAGGATTTGAATCTATCTCTAATACCACTTGATGCAATCAATGATAAAGGGTCTAGAATGGACTGTTTAGCCTTGCAAAAAAATTCAACATAACACAATGAATCAAAGGTAACATCTAACTTTATTGATTGATACACAGAGTATACATTCCCATAGGCTTACTCAAATGCAGATTACAACTGGCTCCATGGGCCACACCTGCTAGCTCATAGGCTGCCATAGGCTCATTTTCTACCAAATTGCAAAATTGTTTTCTCAAGCTAATTACATAACTTCTAACTCCATCCTATATTTACTGACCTCCTACTAGATTTAGAGAGTGATTATATACTAGCTCCAAGTATTAGGAATGATATGCATCGACCTCACTTGGGTCTTCAACTCGATATCCACTGAAATGTGTAGGTTGGCCCCAAGGGATTGAAGAAGCATCAAACATAGATATAGATGGGTGTGGACCTAATCACGGGTTTCACTACCCTATATCCATTGTGTCATGATCCATGAAGGCTCTAAAAGATACAAATATTCCACACACTAACTTTAATATGTCTAGGTCCAAGTTTCTTGTTGGGGTGATCTTCTAGTGAAGGGCTATTTTGAGTGGTATTGCTGCAGGGGCTGCCACCTAGGTATGTTGTTCTAGAATTCCCATTCTACCTTTGTTCCAATCTGTAGGGGAAAACTATCTATTGCAATAAGATGCGGTATGATTCTCCAAGATGCTCTTGCATCATAAGCATAACATCAACACTAATTGCTATATTAAATCTGATTACAAGACTTGACTAGAAATGAATGCTAGAAACTCAAGTACATTAGATCCAAATCACAAATGAATATATTAATATATAACATTATGTCTCTTTGATTTTGGTCATTGATTCTCAAAAATTCTAATTATAAACCTTTGGAAACATCAAAATAACAATAAATAAAATGGGAAATGGTAAAACATAATATTGGAATGGTATGGTGGATAGTGAGTAGCGAGTGATAGCTAATAAATGAAAGAGAATTAGTCGTAATGATTTCTCCAATAGTCTTCACAAATCGAATTTGAAATATGAATGATTTCACTTCCCAAAATGATCAAAAAGTCCTTGATAAGGAGAAAACACTATATGATTATCCTTGCAAGGGGTATGATGACAAGAAAAGAGGTAAGAAAACCTCCAAAAAAATAAGTTTAGTTTTCAAAACTTGTAATGAAAATTTAGATATGACCATTCAATGTTGTTACCTCCCAAAATAATGTTGGGTAACCTAAAAATGTTGATTTGGTGATAAAAACACAGTAGCAACATTGTAATTGTGAACACAAAATCTGCAATAAGCTAACACAAGACCATCAAACACTAGTTAATCATGTTAGAAACAAAAATCAAGCATTCCCTATGATATTCTTAGTTGAATCAAGAAGAAAACATGAAAATGAGAGCATAATGTTGGAAGAATGAAGAAGATCACATCCCTTGTTAATAGTTTTGTTGTCATTGATGTCACCATGATATGTGAGTTGCAACTGCAAGACTCTAAGTCATACCTATCTGATATTCTGAACCGGTAATACAAGATTAGCCTCCGATATTTTTCTCTAGAATCCTCTCTAGTAAATAACTGCTACTTCAATTTTTGGAAAATAGTTTGTGATTGAGAAATGCATACATTGACAAGAACTCGTGAGCGCAGTTGTTCATGGTTACCTCTGGTGTCAACTTTTGTCTTTGCTATTAGGTCTATTGCTAGCCGACCTATCAAACAGATAAAGATGTAATGGATTAAATTTTGTATAATCCATGCCGATAGCTATAGCATGCTACACGTTTGGATTATAAATTGAGTATTTTTCAAGCCGACTTGATTGTAATCCTTGACAATCAGATATACATATATATATATATATATATAAGATATTTTTGTAGAGTTGTATAGAGAGATGAGTGTATGGTGTTGAGTGAATATTAGCATACTACAGATGGAAGTGAAAAAGGTGAAGTGTGATCTCTTGGCATGTGAATTTTCTTGAACTACAAAGGAACTGAATCTGCACTTGAGGTGTATTTCTATTAGTTCATTCTAGCAGTTAGCCATTTTGTTACTTCATTTTTGTAGGCAGTGAGCCTTACATTTGGATAGTGAGTCTTGGCAGTGAGCCACCCGTTTTGTAATATCTTATAACTGGTTATACTATATTGTGAGTTAATCCTCACCATGGTTTTTTCCACTCTGGGTTTTAAACGTAAAAATTCTAGTGTCTTGTGCATTGTGTTCATGTTCTGTTGATGATTCTGCTTATCTTAATTATTGTATGTTTTGGATTGATTGGATGGTATCTGTTCAATAAGTTTAAGGATATATTGATTCACCCCCCCTCTCAGTATATTGGATATTTAACAATTGGTATCAGAGCTTGGTTCCTCTGGAGAAGTCTAACAACTTGAGGGAGATCTTGAAGATTGAACAAATGGAGGATAATGCAGAACTCCAAACTACTCTTGATGATCTAGACAAAGCTGAAAATGAGAATAAAGATCTAAAAGAGAATATTGATGACGCAAATGAATGTGTCCGAAAGTTGAAGGAACAATTAAGAAAGTTTAAAGAGAGACATAGAGAAGTCAGTGACCAATTGAAACAAGCAAATGAAGACATTACCAGACTGAAGCTACAAGTGGAAGAAAACAAAAGAATTGAAGAATGCTTGAATACATAGATAAAGAACAAGTCTAAGGAATGATCCAGACTTGAGAAAGAAGTAGTAAATATGAGAGCAGAACTCGAAAAGGAAAAAGTATGTGAGGATAATTTCAAGAAAAGCTCCACCAGGCTTGATGAATTGATTGTTGGACAAAAACCATCTAAAGACAATGGAGGACTGGGATTAGAAGCAGGTGAAAGCTCTAAAGCAGAAAAAGAACAAAAGACTCAAGAAAAAGGAAAGAAAAAAAGGAATCAAGGAAGAAAACCACATGTTAGACAGTCAAATGCACAAAGGTACCCATCTTTCAATGGCACTTGTTTTTCTTGCAACAAGTTTGGGAAAAAGGAAATTGAATGTAGAAGCAGGATGAATTAGTTTTCTGGTTCTTTCCCCACACAATGCTATGCCTACAATAAGCTTGGACATAAAGCTAGTAAATGCAGAACTCAGATGATGAATTGGTTTAATGGAGGAAGGATGAATCAATCCTTTGTTGGATATTGCTACACATACAATAAATATGGGCATAAGGAAAATCAGTGCAAAACAAGGTTTAATGGAAGTCAATCAAGTCAAAGAAGTGTTTCCTATTATAACTGCAACAAACTAGGACATATTTCAAAGGTATTCAGAAGCAAAAAGGGAAAACAGTTTGTTCCAAAAAGGGAGAATGAAATTGAGAAGAAGGTTGACAAGGAAGAAGTTAAGCAGGAAATGAGCAAAGTATGGAAAAAGAAAGAAGATTCAGAGACTACTGATGCATCTATACCCTCATCCGGTGCAGATGATCCCTCTGGTAACTAGACCTAGCATGGTCATAGGGGGAGCTTTAGCAGAAAATCATTAAAACCCTTAATTGTGAGTGAGTTAGATCCATGACACAAAGTAAAGTTGTAAGAAATCAGTATGCAGAGGTTTTAGAAAAGAAACCGAAAGAAAAGAGGCTTGTATGCTCATTTACAGAGCATATTAGGGTTTTACATCACAACTAAAGAAATTTAGTAGCTTTTTGAATTCCAAGCGCATTAAATGCGAATTAGGGCATCACATTGATCTATAAAACAAGATTGTGAAGGGATTTTGATCATTTTTGCATTCTAAAGAACTAAAGAGCGGATTTGAAGCTATTTAGAGTGAATCGAGGTGCAATTGGTGCAAACCCTAGTTTTGAATTGTTGTGAAGAAAAAGGTATTTTCAATTTTGTGCTACTGTGAGTTTGTGGAAATTCCTTCTTGAATATTTTTAAGTGTTCAAAATATAGAAAATGGCAACTCCTATAGTCATACAAACAAAAGAAAGAACTAGGCCCTCCTGTAGAAAATATTTGATGAAGGTCTTTGAAGATGACCCTGTGGGCACTTTCTCTTTGATTCCTCATAGCATCATGTTGACAAAGGATACTAGAATGTACATTAGCTCAGAAGAATTCAATCATACCAAACTAATTGATATAGGGATGAATGAACTCATTGATGATAAATTTTGGCTAAAACCTGAATACTCAATTCTTATGACAATGAAGTTGGATTTATGAAACAATTTTCCAAACTTTAGTTCTATAGTGGATGACCCGTATGTAAATCCAGTTCTTATTAGAATACATGATTAGTTCTTATGGACTAATGAACCGTACCTGATAAACAAGGAAGCAATTAAAGTTGTCACCGGACTTTGTGACACCGGATTAGTACTTGTGTTGAAGGTAGTGAAAAATGAAACGATATCAACTCTCACCAGTGTTGCCTATGACAAAAGGGCTCTAGTAACAAAAACTATTAGAAATCCAGCCATGAAGTATGCATCTATAATTATTGGACACAAAATCTACTTCACCAACAAAGAGAATTATGTGTCTACTATAGCTATATATACTGGTTATGATATGTTTGTGAATGGTACAAGCTATGATTTGTGTGAATTGCTTCAGCAATAACTGCTTGAGAACCTAAGAATGTCAAAGGAGAAAAAGTACCCATTTAAGTTTGGTTCTTTGATTGTATGTTTGTTATTCTACTTTTTGAGAATGCTTCTAGGAAGATCTGGAACTATGTGTTGGGATCCATCCTGACTTGTTGCACATTAGATTTTTGAGCATATGAAGAATTTGGTAGATGTGAATGATGTAGCAAATTCCATGACGACATTCTTTTCAGTGTTCAAGAAGAATATGAATGAGAGAGATAGAATTCCAAGGAAGATTGTTGAGAAATACAAGGATGAAATTATATTTCATGTATCTTCTCATGAGTGTATGATAGAAGTGGTTGAACCTCAAACCATCTGGATTCAGCCTTTAGTTTATGAAGTCTCAGAAGATGTTTCTGAAGGATATGTGCAACTCTTGTTGAAGATTCCTAAAGATCCGAATGAACCTCGGATTGGGACTTATGCAGAAAAATCCAGGGAAGTCCGTATGGAGCAGCACAAAGCTCAAAGTAAGAAAAATGTGGAGAAAATGCTTAATCAATGTTTCACACCTAAACAGTTAGCTCGAGAAAGAGTTGTTCAAGGATAGAAGTCTGTAGAACTACCCAATGTAAGGAGATTTGATAGGACCTCTCCTTCCATACCAACTCCTAGACCTGCTACAATGAAATCTATGCCCAACACTGTTGATAAAGGCAAAGGCTCAGCTCCCTCCAGACCGACTACTAGATCAAGAAAAAGGAAAGGAATTCCTCCAGTAGCCCCTGTCAAACGAAGTAAAAAAAAAGATACTAGAGAAAATAATATGAGCATTATAGATGATCAATAGGAGTAGGAAGAGGACCCTGCTACAAAATTGACAAGAAAAAGAAGGGATAGTGTTTCCTTCGGTGAACGTGCATCATATGAAACCAACAAAGTTCAATATGTGTCATCCTCAGATGATGAATCAAATTATCATGAAGCAAAGAAGGCCAAAATTTTAGAAGAAATTCTGTTGGACCAGGAAGAGAAAAGCACCTCTCTGGTAAGGCCTGGTTCCCCTCTTAAATTAGATGTATTGGTAAATAATTTAGTGAATCAAGATGATATGGTGAAGTCCATTGCAGAAGTGTATAATTTAGTAGAAGAAGAGGATAACAAAACAATAATTCTTGTTATTATCAGATATGTTATCATTTTGGAAGCCAAATGGGATAACATCATGTGTGATCTTGAAAATTTGTGGGAAAGATTGAGGAAAAGGAGAGTAGAGGCAGTCAAGTTAGAAGAGAAAATAAGAAACAAAACCTATAAAGAAATTGCACCCTCTCTAACTCCGGATAACTTAGAATCCTTGAAGAATATTTATGCTAAAAAATTTAGGGAGAAAAGAAGAGTCAATATCCTGATGACAAGATAAGAAAGAAATCGGAGAAATAAGGAAGGAAACAATAAGCATTATTAGGGGCATTGCAGATAAGTATGGCATGATTGGTGCATCCGGTTCAACCTCCAAACCTAGAAAATAAACTTCTATAGAAGTCATAGAAGAACCTCCTTCTGGTGCTACAAATGATAATGAACCTCTAGAAGTGAATGACAATAATATCCCTCCGGAAACAAGTAGTACATATGTTCTACCGAAAATCAATGCTGACAATGAAAATTCGGAAAATGAAAAACCTGTTGAAGAAAATATTGAAGCAAAAGAGCATGTTTCTACCCCTTCGGTACTTTCAAGTGAAGAAGAAGAGAAAATTGAAGTAGATAAGGTAGAAGAACAAAAATATGAAGAAAAGGAAATGGAAGAGAAGAATGCAGAAGATGAGAATGCAGAAAAGGAGAACATTGATGAAGAAAAAGCAGGGGAGGAAGTAGAGAACATAAATACATAATTTATTGGTGGAAAGAATGAAGAAGTATCCCAAGAAATGATAGAATCACAAAAGTACACCGGAGAATCCTCCTCCGGTGATGATGTTTTGAAGGGATTTTTGTCAAAGAAGATTAGATTCCAACCGGCAATTCCTCTGGAACTCCTGCAACTTCCAATGAATCAAGGTTATACAGACCTGGAAAAGACTTCTCCATTGCATAAATTGGCGTTAGGTGATATATTTCATGCATCCAGTAGGAGAGAAATCTTAGAAATGCATTAGAAAGGGACCGAGCTTATTGAAGACACCATTAAGGCCTTGCAAGATGTTACTCCAGATATATCTATTGATACATCTCTTTCTCCGGTTGATAATTTGAAGATTCTATTGGACTCCTTTAAGGAGCATGCTACATGATTTATTGAGAGAACAAAATAGCATGCAGAGGAGAAGCTGAATGAGAAAAGGCTATTGATCCTTCATGATAAATGTGCCTCGACACATGCCAATGTAGAGAAAATCCTTGAAGCTATGAAGGCTTGTGAAGTTGAAGCCAATTCTATGTTTACATATTGTATAAGGTGGCTTGATGCCACTCAAAACATAAAAGATCTCATGGAATCCATTGAGTCCCAATTGACCACTATCTCTGACACCTATAATGCATCAATGGACAAAGATAGATTAATTTGGAATGCTATTTCTATGCACAAAGAAAATTTATTTATGCTATAGAAGCAAAAAGAAGAGATAATCATAAAATTTGGCTTGCTTGGTGATAATGTAAGAATGGAGTATACCTCGGTAGCCAATGCTTTGGCTAAAGATGAGAATTTGGACAAGATAAATTTGTCTTCGGATACTCCAGATGAAGCTAAAGAATATTTTATTGTTTTAGAATCTTTGAACAAATTGCCGATGTCTGCTAAGAAGAGCTGGGAGGATGGAAAAACGGCTTGGCAAGGCATTCTATTGGAATTGCAAAGTGCCCCCTCCTCCAGGTAAAATATTTTTTCTATTTTAATTTGCATGAGATAAATCCTCAAGGGGAGTTCAGAAGTTGATTCCATGTGTTTGATCATTCTAGACCAAATGTACATATCTTTCATGTTTTTCTGTTATTCGACCTTTGTCCTTGATGTCAAAGGGGGAGAAGAGGAATGAGAATTAGAGCATAGTTTGTACAGTTTTGTATATTCTTTTTGGCACATGTTGCCATGAATGAAAAAGGGGGAGATTGTTGGAAGAATGAAGAAGATAATATCCCTTGTTAACATTTTTGTTGTCATTGATGTCACTATGATATGTGAGTTGCAACTGCAAGACTCCAAGTCATACAAATCCAGTATTCTGAACCGGTAATACAGGATTAGCCTCTGGTATTTTGCTCCATAATCCTCTCCGGTAAATAGCTTCTACTTCAATTTTTAGAAAATAGTCTATGATTGAGAAATGCATACATTGACAGGAACTCCTGAGCGTAGTTATTTGTGGTTATCTTCGGTATCAATTTTTGTCTTTTCTATTATGTCTATTTCTGGCCAACCTATCAAATAGATAAAGATGTAATGGATTAAATTTTGTATAATCCATGCTAATAGCTATAGCATGCCACACATTTGGATTATCAATTGAGAAGTTTTTTCAAGATGACCTGATTGTAATCCTTGACAATCAGATATATTTAAGATGTTTTTGTAGAGTTGTATAGAGAGATGAGTGTATGGTGTTGAGTGAATATTAACAGACTATAGATGGAAGAAAAATAGGAAAAGTGTGATTTGCTGGCATGCGAATTTTCTTGAACTACAAAGGAACTAAATCTGCACTTGATTTGTATTTCTATCAGTTAATTTTGGCGGTTAGCCATTTTGTTACTTCATTTTTGTAGGCAGTGAGCCTCCCATTTAGATAGTGAGTCCTGGCAGTGAGCCACCCCTTTTGTAATATCTTATAACTAGTTATACTATATTGTGAGTTAATCCTCATCATGGTTTCTACCACTCTAGGTTTTCCACATAAAAATTTTGGTGTCTCTTGTGCATTGTGTTCATGTTCTATTGATGATTCTGCTTATCTTAATTATTATATATTTTGGGTTGACTGGATGGTATCGGTTCAATAAGTTTAAGGATATACTGATACACCCCCCTCTTAGTATATTGGATATTTAACACATAAACAAACCAAAGACAACATGCAATCAACTTAAAGTAGCTAAACATTCATCCCATAGGGGGATTGGTGCTCCTTTGATGTGGAAAGAAGCCCTTTCCCAATCCCTTTGATAAGCTCCAATGTTGTAGATGACTCCAAGTATGAAATTGATGCTAAGTGATGAAAATAATATGCTCAAAATGATATGAAAGTGATGAATTCTATGAGTGAAAATGCCTATAGTAAGAATGCTTCAACTTGTGGATCCATATTGTGTAGAGGAAGCCTCTATTTATAGAAATCAAGGGTTGAAGAATGAGAGAAATTAGTGAATGTGGGATAGAAGAACCAATAGGAATGTGACATTTGTCACAATTCCATTGGATGATGATGGAACACATTTTGGGGAATGTGCAGAGTAAAGGAGATGTAAGAGGAGTTAATGAGAATGGCTGAGGATTTGAAAGGTTGTAAGAAGAAGTAAATGAATATGATTGAGGATGTAAAAAGAAGTAAATGATTTGTAAGAGGAGTTATTGAATGTGTAAGAGGCAATTTAAAACCTTTGGAGGGAAACTGACTGAGGGGGTAGTTAAGAGGAATATTCCTAGGAATAAGCCATTATGAGGATAAATAGGGTAATTAGATAATTAAAAGAAATTAAGTTTCATGTGCAAGTGGGTTAGTTAATTAGGGGTTTAGTTTGACCAAGGTTGAGTCAAAACCTAGAGAATGGGTAATTAGGATTAGGATTTAATTAATCCAGAATTAATCAACATGAAGGGATTAGGAGATTGTGATATTTGATTTAAACAATTTGATTTATTAAATCAGATGAGAGGACTTTAGGGGACTTAATTAAATAATTTGATTTATTTAATTAAATTTGATGAATATTAGTGAATTAATCTAATAAATTGCTTTATTTGATTAATAGAAGAATTGATTGTTAGTTGATCAGATTTAGATGCATAATGTTGATTAAGATTATTTGCATGTCTACATTTTTTCCCTCTTTGGAGCAATGTACTAGTTACGTTAGTTCAAAGACTGATGTTGCCAAGATCAAAATTCAAATATTTCTTGATTTTTTCAGATTCCCCACTATTACCTCAGTGAAAGGAATTACACTAGTACACTGCCCCCATGAGAGATCAGGAAAAAATTTTGATTTTTGGGTCGAGCTCATGATAAAAAGGTTCAAGATGGTGAAATGAGAAGGTTAGACTAACAGATCTATATTATGATGATGCAAATGAGATGGTTTTTAAGATGCTTAGAATAACAAATATATATTATCCTAAACAACTTAAATGATGATGCAATGCATGTGAGATGGATGATGTTTCCTATTGTGATGATATAACATGATTATTTTGATGTAGATGATTTGTGGATGACATGACACCATGTTAGCATGAAAGAGGATAGAAGAATGAGAGGGATCATTACTTGATTTCAAGAAGATGTAGAAGTCCAATAAGTCTATGAGATGTCGAGACTTTATTAGATGTGATGATGAATGATGATGATGTATTTCTTATCCATGGATTTGGGATGTAAAGAGCATAACTTTCCTTATGTTTGATAACACACATAGATACGATGCATTAAGGTATAAACAACCAGGATGACATGGTATCTAGTGAGATGGACTTTGATTCGATAAACATGTAGGAGTATTCTTGTTCACACCTGACATACAAAAACCTCACTAGGATGTACTTTAGAAGTTTCAAACATCTTAGAACAAAACATAGAAAGGAATAACCTAAAAATGTAATAGTCAACAAGATGTCCCAAAACACCTTCCATACATACCTAACAAAGCAAGTATTCTCCAATGTTATATTGCAAGAACATCCCACAAGCACAATAAATGAAAGATAATGATCAATGCCCCATTCCTCTCTTTCTAAATCATTTTGTTAGACATCATCGAGAGGTCATTGGAATGAGAGTAATAAGATAAATCTCAAGAAAAGATCTAGTGAAAAAACAAGTCAATTTTCTTCATACCTCTAGCCAAAGGGATGTGTTTTTCTTAGGATAAGTATCCAAAGTGATTGCCAAAGATAATGCCCATTGTAGGAAGGATGCATCCTAGGACATATTAGTGGATGGTGTCAAGTTGATAGGTTGTTTGAAAGGCTGTTGATATAAGGTTGATTGACATGTTTACTAAAAAGATCAAGAGTTTGATTTTGTGTTTAAAGGTTTGTTGTTTCAATTTTGAATTTACGTTTGAAGTTTTCTTTTGCTAATTGTTGTGGTTGTTTCTATTTGTATTGCCAAAGGATGAAGGTGATGATTGATTTATTATGGATGTGATTATTGTGGGTGAAGCGAAATGAGACAGATGGATTTTTTCAAATATTTGGATGTTTTTGATGTTTTTGTGTCTCATGGGCTCATCAATGATGGCCTTGCCTACATTTAAGCTCAGAGACAATGTAGTTCAAAAACCATATTTTTGACTTTTTTAGTTTTTGACCTGTTTTTTGATTTTTGACATGTTATGGATGTTTTTGGGTTTTCTTGATTTTATGAATGTTTTTGGATTTTTTGGTTTTATGAATGTTTTTGGATTTTCTCAATTTTATGATTTTTTTTTGGATTTTCTCGATTTTATGAATGTTTTTGGATTTTTTGATGTTTTGAGGATTTCAAGGATATACATGAATCCAATTTGATATAGGTATAAGGAAATTCCCCTAGTGTGATGTGATAGGCTACCTTGGTATAGGCAGGACAAATTGACCTTAGGAATGTGCCAAGTAGTTCTAGGGTAGAACATGATACCGATCTAGGATCAAGCTATGGTGTGGATGTGGATGGGTGATGGAAAGCGATGGAAGGTGATGCAGAACAAGATGAAGAATCCATAGTGGATGGAAAGTGCTTATTTACACAAGGCACCTGATTGTTAGGTTTTCACCAAAGTACTTTCCTAAAGCACCACTGAATTGGTTTGCACTAGAGGATGATTTTTTCTTTATTGTTTTCAATCCTTCTTTTGATTTTTTTTGGATTTTTATATTTTTTCATTTTTTGTATATTTAGATTCATACCCAACAAGCTTAGGAATAATTTTTTTTGAGATGGGAGCTACAGATGGGCTCTTATAGAGGCTCCCCTTATGGTGTTGACAACTGATATGCTCCTGATTTGTAACTTGCCGTGATAATGAAGAGTCCCAACCAATTTGGTTCAAACTTGCCTTTTCTTTCTGGATTTGGTACATTATTTTGATTCTCTTTCAATATGAGATCTCTGACTTGAATTGACCGACCCTTGATCTTCTTATTATAGCTCCTTTTAAGATAGTTTTGATAAACTTGTAAGTGGTTCAAAGCGTCCATGCACCACTCATCCAGTAGTTCCAGCTCGTTCAACCGTGACACCTTGTATTCTTCATCAGTAATAAGATTCTGTAATGATATTCTCAGGGATGGAAGTTCGATCTCAATGGGCAGGATGGCTTCTGATTCATAGACCAGAGAGAAGGGGGTTACACCTATAGTTGTACGAATACTCATTTGGTAGGCCCATAAGGCATGGTTCAACTGTGGGTGTTGGTCACAACTAGCTTCATTGATTATTTTCTTGAGGATCTTGAGCATGGTCTTGTTAGAAGCCTTAGCCTGGCCATTACCCTGGGGGTAATATGGGGTGGAGAAGCGATGTTGGATATTCAATTTTTTGCATAGCTCACACACATCTTGGTTTTTTGAAGGTGTTCCATTATCTTAGATAAGGGATTGTGGAACACCATAATGACAAATGAGGTAGTTCAGGATAAATTTGGAAATCTGCTTCCCTATGATATAGGTCATGGGGATAGCTTCCAACCACTTTGTGAAGTATTTTGTGGCAGTGATAATGAACTTGTGTCCATTAGATGAGGTGGGTGTGATTTTTTCAATGAGATCAAGCCCCCATTTTGAAAAGGCCAAGGTGTTACTATCAGTTGAAGCTCCTTAGTTGGTGCATGGATGAGGTCACCATGTTGTTGGCATTGTATGCACTTTTAGACATAGTCATGAGCTTCTTTTTCCATCATAGGACAGTAGTACCCTATCCTCAATTGTTTCTTAGCCAAGGTCATACCACTAGAATGCAAACCAAAAATACCATTGTGTACCTTTGTTAAAGTAGTTAAAGCCTCCTCAGGATTAAGGCATCACAATAGGGTTCCTTTGATACTTCTATGGTAAAGGGTGTCACCTAAGATAACGAAATAGGATGACTTTTTGATCAAGGTTCTCTTGAGGTTTGGGGTGATGTCGACGAGGAGGAATCCTATCTTCAAGTAGGTGAATATGTCATGGTACCAAGGATCACCAGGACCAACGATTTCATATATGAACTCAAATTATGGTACCTTGAAAGATGGTACAAGAAGTTTCTCTATAAGGAATTCATGTTTATGGATGTTCCATGGAATATCTAACAATGATCCAATTGTAGCCATAGCATCAGCTGCTCTATTATTTTCCCTCGGTATCTACTCAAATGTTATGTCGATGAAGAATTACTTGAGATCCTCCACCAATTTTTTTTACGGGTTAAGTTTATCATCCTTAGTTTGGTAGTCATCATTGGCTTGGTTTATAATCAATTGTGAGTCCCCACAGACCTTGAGTGCCGTGATTTTCCATTATACCACAATCTAAAGTCCTATGACAAGAGCTTCATACTCTGTAATGTTGTTAGTACAAGGGAAATATAACCTGTATGATTTTGGGATATGATCCCCTTGTGGTGTGATAAAGAGGATTCTTGCTCCTGATCTATGTTGTGTATATGATCCATCGAAGTATACCTTCCAATGGTCTACTGCATTGAGGGTGAAAATTGACTCATCTGGAAACTTTGAGACTAGTGGGTTGTTGACATATATAGGTGCTTTAGCAAGTTCATATGAAATTTCCTATCCCTTGATGGCTTTCTGCTCCACATATTCAATGTCGTATTCTATTAAGATTATGACCCATTTAGCCATTTGTCTTGTGGGCATTGCTTTAGAAAGTAGATACTTTAGGGGGTAAATCTTGGCAATGAGATTTATTTGATGAGCCAACATGCAGTGCTTGAATTTTTGTGAGGAAAACACTACTGCAAGGAAAGCCTTCTAAATGAACGTGTAGTTTGGCTTGTGTCCCACCAAGGTCCTATCGATATAGTAAATGGCTCTTTCCTTCCTTGTTTCATCATGCTGAGCTAGGAGAGCCCCAAGTGCTATTGATGTAGCCAATATGTAAAGGATCAATGGCTTGTTTTAGATCGGTGGCATAAGGACTGGTGGTGTTAGCAAGTATTCATTGATTTGGTTAAATGCCTGATCACATTTCTCGTCCCATTTGTAGGCCACTCCCTTGTGAAGGAGATGAGAATATGGGATGGTTTTATGTACTAATTGTGTTATTAATCTACATATTGATTGAAGCCTTCCCTACAAACCCCTCAATTGTTTTAGTGTTCGGGGTGTTTCCATGTTGAGGATTGCAAGGTCTATCTTGATTCCCCTCATTGATACAATATACCCTAGGAGCTTCCCTGTTTGCATTTCAAAGATACAATTATTGGGATTGAGTTGTACCTTATATTCTTCTAGTCCATTGAAGATTGGGCCCAACATTGATATGTGATCTTGACACTTTCTTGATTTGGCTAGTATGTCATCCACATAGTCCTCTATAGATTTGTGGATCATGTCATGAAAAATCAGGTTCATAGCCCTTTGATATGTGGCTCCAACATTCTTTAAGCCAAATGGAATCATATTCCAATAGTACATTCCCCATGGACAAGTGAAAGTTGTTTTATGTTGGTCATCCTTGGTGATCATAATCTGGTTGTATCTTGAAAACTCGTCCATTAGTGATAGCATTTAATGCCCTACCGTCAGATTTACAATCATGTCTATGTTAGGAAGAGGGAAATAATCCTTAGGGCATGCTTTGTTTAGGTCCCTGAAGTCAGTGTAGATTCAGATGCCCCTAGTGGGCTTGGAAACATGAACAAGGTTGGAAACCCATTCGGGATAATCAATGGGTCGTATGAAGTTTGCATCAAGGAGTTTCTACAGCTCAAGTTTGACCAATAAGGCAATCTGTGGATGCATCTTTCTCAATTTCTATCTTACTAGTTTCGCCTCTAGATAGACTACTAGATGATGGACTACTACCTCTAGATCAAGGCCTGGAATGTCAGCATATGTGCATGCAAAATTCACTTTTCTTTCTTTTATAAATGCAACTAGATTTTCTTATTCATTGATCAAAAGTGACTCAGCATAGAAAGTGATATGCGGGGTTTCTTTGATTCCCAAGTTCACTGGGTTGCATTTTTCTGCCAGTACTGCTGATTTTTCTTAATGGATGGAACTAAGGGGAAGATTGAATCCCTCATCCTTTGGTGCCTTAGAGAGGTTTTCACCATTGGATACGTCCTTTATTTTTACTATTTTTGGGTCAGAAAGTGCCACAATGTGTTTTTCACTTAAAGACCTAGACATTACTCTTATATTTTCTATTTTGTGACTAAGAGATTCAATCATTTCCCCCTTGGTACACATGTGTGTCCAACTCAATATCAAAGCTTAATTTGTGATTACCATATGGTAGCTCATCCCTTAGTCCCATGAATTCCAAGAGACCCTCCTTGTTTTCAAACGTATCTAAGATCGGTGGTCCTCATTGGTCACAATCGATGAGTTGGGGGTAAACAAGTTTTAGTTTTGTGGCTTGGGTTTTTGACTGAAAAGACATGGTAGTGATCATAAAGATAGAGAAATCCTCAAATAGCATGTATAAATCGGTGATGGGATCCTCGAAGGGACAACTAAGTGATAGAGGTACCGATAGGGAAGCTTTGACTATTTTAACAGAAGCACCTTTGCCAAGTATGGTTAGCTTCGTAGGGGTACATCCAAGGCCAAGGTTCTTAGGGAACTTCTCAAGAATGATGGGTTCAAATAGGCTGTTGTCATTTTTCTTGAGCTTCTCATTTTTTTTATAGCCCCAGAAAGACATTAATTGTAGACCTTTGTTGTTTTCTTCCATGGGAAGATCTGGTACGAATCTTTCATCTTGATATAACAGGCTTGATACATCTTTCTTATCCATCACTTCCTTTCTTAGGTCTCCCCACTTTTTGAAGGTGGTGGCTTCTACTTTGAAGGTCTGAGATGTTGTGTCAATTGGTTGTGGTTTTCCATGAGATCTGGGAGATTGAGGTAACTCTCCAATCACAAAGGAACTCATTTTCATTTTATAGTCCCCACACCCATTATCTTGGATTACAGCCTTAACATCTACAATGTTCTGAATGGTAGGTGTCTTTGTCTCAGAAGTGGAGGCTAAAGTGGATGGGTTGACATATGGAGATGTTGGTCGTTCATCATTTTTTTGAACTTGGGGAGTCTCATAATACTTGGCCTCCAAATTTTTGCAATAATAAAAGGGTTCTAGGTCACCATGGATCATGACTTCCTGATTCTAGTAGGGGAATTCGACACATTGATGGAATGTGGATGTGATAGCTTGCATCCCATGGTTTCATGGGTGTCCTAGGATAATATTATAGGGGAGTTCAAGGTCAAGGACCTGGAAAGTGGTCTCCATGATTGTTGGCCCCACTTGGATGGGGAGTTGAATGGTGCCTTGGGACACCCATTCTTGATCATCATAGGCCCTGATGGTGATACCTTCACCTTTTTCGATGACATCTTCTGAGAATATGAGATTCTTTATTATCTGTAGGGTACAAATATTCAAACCTGCACCCCTATCCACCAAGACCCTTTTGAACTTGTTCTTATTTACTAAGAATTATAGATGGAGTGCATGGATATGAGATGGTTGGGTTGGGAGATCATGATCGAAGAATGTGAGGAGATGCGATGTAGTGATATGTCCAACCATAGCTTGAAACTGGTCTACATCAAGGTTCGTGGGGACAAAGGATGCATCCAATTCCTTCTCTAGGATGTCCCTGTGTGTAGGTGATATTTTGAGCAACTCCATGATGGATATTTGGGGGGGAGTCTTCTTCAGCTGCTCTAGGACACTATAACCACTAGGGTTTGATTTAACATTGGTGATTGGTGCGTCAAGCGATGGTGAAGGTCCTGGGAAATTAATTCTGCCACTACATGTGGTGACTCCACACTCAGCTCTAGGTCCTTTGATATTGACAATGGTTATCCATTCATCCAAGGATGCAACAAAATGGTCATAGATATGGTTCACATTGTGGTAACTCTTTCCTTTACCATTGTTGTTTCCTTTATTATGGTTCAACATCGGATTTGTGTATATTTTGAGATCTTGATTCCCTGTTGGTTGTTCAATCGTTATAACCTGGTCATCAATAAGATCTTAGATCAAATTTTTGAGTCTCATACAACTAGCTATCGTGTGTCCCTTTATTTTGTGAAAGTCACAAAAGTGATTCTTGTTATACCATGGTGGCTTAGCTTGAGGCTCTTTGTAATTTTCATAAACAAGGAGTTTGATGCAATTTTATTGTACTAGCTATTGCATGACTTATTCAATTGGTTCCCTAAGTGATGTATATTTTTTTTTTGGGGGATATTTGTTCTTTGGGGGTGGTCCCCCTTGAGCATTTATGTTGTTGACAATTTGATTGTTGGGTTATTGTTGTGATGGGTTGGTTTTTAAGTTATTTTATGTGTTGATTTGTGGTTGTGTATATGTTTTCTATTGCACATTTGACCTTGGGGAACTGATAACAACTTTGGTATCAATGACACTATCATTGGTGACATTCTTGTTCTTAGCCCATGTGTGAGGTTTTTCATTGTAACTTGTCGATGGGCGATTGTCTTGGTACATGGGTGTGCCCCCTTGCACTATAAGGGCTCTTTCGATGTTGAGTGCTTTGGGGATCAATTGGTCACATGTTGTTATGAATTACATTTCTAGATGAAAGGACAAGGTCCCTTCAAGGTTGGAGATGATGGTTTTGATTTGTTGTTCCTTCGACATAGACCATTTTCTCTTGTTGGCCTTGGATCACCATCATTGTAAGAATGCTGCAAATGTTTATCCCTTGGCTTGTTTTATGTTGAATAATTCTTCTAAGATCACTTCCACGCCCAAGTTAAATAAATAATTTTCGATGAACAAGTCCATGATTTCTTAAAAAAAATTGACTCTGAGGGGGGCGGGGGAGAACCATTCCATTGTCGAGCTAGACAAACTTCGAGGGAAGAGTCGCATTAGATAAGAATCGTCATATGTGACCTCCATAAAGTGTATGTGGAATTCCCTAATGTGATCATCAAGATTTCTGTTTCCTCAGTATTTATTGAATTTTGGTATTTTAAAGCCTGGTGGGAATGGAACCATATAAATGCTTCTATCAAACGGATAGGGGCACAAATTCCCTTGTGCATGTGATTTCTTTGTCTTTCCTAATTGTATGTCTTGTATTTGTTGCAAGAGAAAGTTTACTTGTGTGGAAAAATCATTTTGTGGATTAGGTGGTGGAATGAATATGTTTTGGGATGGTGTGGCTAGTTGGGTGACGGATGGGGTGGCTTGTGTGTTCAGATTTAAGGCATTTTTTTGCATGTTTGAGAAAGGATATTGGAAGCTTTTCTATGCAAGCAATGCTTGTTGGTATGCCTGCTATTGTTGTTATGCCAACAATGCTTAATGTTGGTCTTGTTGCTACTAGTTTTGTTGTTGTTGGGCTTGCTGATAGGCGTATTGTTGTAATGCTTGCACTTGTGCTTGTTGTTGTTGTTGTTGTAGGAAAGCCTATGCTTGTGCTTGCACGACTTGTTGTGCAGCTTGTGCAACTTGTGCAGCTTGTTGCTATTGGAGCAAAGCTTGTGCTTGCGCTTGTGCTTGGGTTTGAGCTTGTTGTGCTTGAAATTTCTGCAAATCATTTTGGTAAGCTTGTTGAGCTTCTTGTAAGGTGATGTTGTATTGGTTTTCCATATTTGGATTTAGAGGTGGAGGTGGTGGATGGTGTGAGATGATATGATTGGGGTTATTGAGGTGTTTTTTGGGGTATTTGTTGAGGTGTTTGATGATTGATGACAAGGGGTTGTATGGTGGATGGTATGGTTGATATGCTTAGTCCTTGGGAGACTAGACATTGGGATGTTTGGGGTGTTGTAGATGATATGATGATTGGTTGGGAGATTTGGATTGGTGACACTTGGTGTTGCGATATCGGTGGCATGTTTGGAGGATTTGGTATGATAGGTGCATTGATTTGATTTGTTCTTGGGTTGATTTGGTTTGATTGTTTTAGGATTGATGTGTTGGATGGAGGGATTTACCCCATCCCTTGCATTGGTGTGGGTAATGATGTCAAGATAGGGAGTGGTGGGAAGATTTGTGGTGTATTCCCTTGTGGAAGTGAGGATGAAGCATTGAAAGTACTTATTTGTCCAAACAAATCCAAGTGTCCTTGTCATACCATGGGGAGAGAAATTCGAGTATCAAGAGGGTATGTCAATGTTGTGAAAAAGGTGGAGGGGTTGGTTGTATCATGGAAAATGAGTGGAACATATAGATGTTTTGGGTCTTGTGGGATGGTGCTAGGCATACCCAAGATCGTGTTGGCCTCCAAATTTTGGTTGTTGACAAGTGGATGTGTTTGAAGGGCTTGGAGTAATGAGCTTCCCTTGGTGATCATTGGTTAAATTGGGGCATGTGATGATGATGGTTGTATGATTGGTTGGATGATGCTTGAGAATGAAGGTATGAATGATGTTTGTGGCATGTTCCCAAAAGGTTATTCCACAATAGTGCTTACATCAAAATTGGAAGGGATTTTAGCGCCTTCGTTTTCTAATGCCAAGATGTATTGTGTGGGATTGAGCCTCATGATCATGTTGAAAATATTGTGTGTTTTGAGATTTTGGATTAATTCAAGTATTTCGTCTTGGTAAATCCCTTGGAAGTTGTTGGTGACATCCTCCACTTGGAAACCTCCCTCTTGAAGATCTTGTAGTAGTTGAGGGGGATTAAGTGGAGGGTTGATAGACTCCCTAGGGTTGAATTATGATGTTGTTTGACTTAAATCACTTGAGGTAGATGTTTCTTTGTTTTTCTCCATTATCTTCTTGTGTTGTGACCTTGTTTGGACCATAAAATAAGGATCAAATTTTATGAATATTGGAGGTAAACCTTTAACTCCTTTGGTTGATCTAAACTTTAGGTACAAAAATTAAATCTAGGGTGTTTAAGGATCAAATGGTGATGATGTAAATTATGAGAGGTGAATGGTGTGGATGTTTTAACTTTTGAAAACTTTGAAGGAATACTAGACTTTAGGATTTAGGGTTTTGATTTTGATTTGGTTTGATTTGGATAATGGACTTGTAGATCCCAAGATGTTAGATGTTATCTTGGGGTAAACTTGTCCAAAGGGGGTGATAATTTAACTAATATGTGAGAAAGGATTCATCCCCACACACCTAGCCAAACAAAGTGATTTTGATTTTGATTTGAGGATTTACCTAAAGTCTAGCATAGATGATTTTTCAAAGGTTCCAAAAGTTGACTGTGAGATAGGATTTGATAAATAATGTGATAAATGAAAGTGTTGATATTGATCCTAGATGAACCTAGAGAGACTTTGTTTACAACACCAAGATGTTGAAGAACATTCTATTCTCTACAAAGTGTTCAAATCCAAAAGACCAAATGTTTGACTTAAATGAGGGGTTCAAATTGAGCATACATATCCAGATTGTTGAGTGGAATAAGCCTATAAAACCTTTTGACCTTCTTGCTTATCTTGGTGTATTGCTTTAGGTTTCACTTCCTAATTTATCTTTTGATGGATTTTTGAGTATGACACCTAAACTTATAGTTTTTCCATAAAGAATTTTTCTTTGGAATCTTGACCTTTCGGGAAATCATGAGAACAAACACATATGTGGGGTTCAATTGTCTTTTATCTTGATTAAAATGGATTATTTTTACTACATCAACACATATTGTTTAAATTTAAAACTAAATGTATATGTCTTAGTGCTTTTTCATTCCAGAAGGTCCATTATGTGAAAATCAAAGAGTCAAGGCCATAGTTTCCCTAGGTTGACTTTGGAGAGAGTAAATTGAGATGTGAGCCCAAATATTTAGAAGCTTCTAAGGATAAAATCCCTAGGGACAAGCAATAATAATTGGAACCTTCAAGGATATTCACTCTTTCCAAAGGGTTTGAAATTTTGATGATTTTTTTAATGTTTGTTTCAAATTTTGAGATCCAAGCAATGTGTTTTGATTGACTCACAAATTGCACAATCCTAGGTTAGAAACGACCATACTTTGTTGAGTCCCCACTCAGATTTCTACAAACACTAAGACAAAGCGAATAGTTAGATATTTGACAAAATTATCTCCTCTCCATGACACACACTTCTCGGGAGCACCAAATCTCAAAATCCTTAAGATCTGAAGATCCTAAGGATTTTTCTGTTTCTACTTTGAATAGTACAAATGTGTGGCAGCTTTAGAATGATCGTTCTTGCACCAAAAAGTATTAAGTATTTTGGCAATTTTAGACATGTAAAAAGTACTAATTGATACTATACATCTCATTCAGATAAAATAACACTTCTTTTGAAATCACTTCGAATTAACCAATTAATTGAATAATCAACATTATTTAATTAAATTCAACAATTTCAGCTATTAATCAAATAATTAAATTTATTGATTAATTCACCCTTCTTCTAAATAATATTCATCATATTTAATTAAATCAAATAATTTAAATAAATCCCCCAAAGTCTTCTCATTTGATTAAATAAATTAAATCAAATGTCACAATCATCTAATCCATTCCAATTAAAGAATTAATTAATCCTAAATCACTTTCTAATCATCATTAACAAATCCATTAGCTTTTAACTCCTCAAGAGTTAAATCATCTCATGATCAACTAACCAGGTTGCACATGAAATTAATTTATTTTAATTATCTAATTCCTCTATTTATCTTCACAATGGCATATTCCAAGGAATATTCCTCTCAACCACCCTCTATTTAATTTCCCTCCAAGATTTTCAAAAACCTCTGACATCCCCAATAACTCCTCTTACATTTTCATTTACTTCTCTTACATCCTTTCAAATCCTCAATCTCATTCAATAAGTTCTTCTTACAACCTTTCAAATCCTTACATTCTCATTTATTTTTCTTACATCCCCCATTCCTCAACACAATTCCAAAAATGCGCTCCACCTTCCTCTAATAGAATTGTGACACTTGGCACATTCTCATTGGCTCAAATTTTATCCCACATTCACCAAATCCTCTCATGCTTCAACCCTTGAGTTTTATAAATAGAAGCATTCTTTCAACAATATGGATCCACAACTTCAAGCATTATCACTATAGGCATTTCAATTCATATCAATTCATCATTTTCACATTTTCAGCTAAGTTATCATCGTTTGGAGTCATTTTCATACTTGGAATTATCAACATCATCAAGCTTATCAAAGGGATTGGGAAAGGGATTCCTTTTCACATCAAAGGAGCACCACTCCCCCTATGGGATGGAGGTTTAGCTACGTCAATTTAGATTACATGTTTTCTTTGTTTGGCTTATGTTCATTTTCATGTTTTCTTCTTGTTTTAGCTAAGAATTTCATAGGGAATGCTAGATTTGGATTTTTAACATGTTTAGCAAGTGTTTGTTGATCTTATGTTAGCTTGTTGCAGGTTTGGTGTTCACATTTTGGCGCTAGAAGGAGGGATGACCATCTTAACTTGTTGATTTTTGCCTAAAATTTCTAATTTTTGCAGACACAAGAACACCACACCACCTTTATTCATTTACGATCTCACAGAGCATTGCTTTTTCCCTATAGTTTCGCCATCACCTCGTCACATCACATTTGCTCACCTCTATTGTGCCACATTTGTTTCACCATCGTATTTGACATTTCTATCTTCTATCTAAATTTTGATCTAACAAAGTGTCACCTTTGCTATTGTGCCACATTCACGCTCTATGCCTTCTATAAAGCATCAGTTTTGATTTTACTAGAGTGTCGCTTCTATTTTCCAGCACCACATTTGATAGTTGCAGAGCGCCGCATTTGCTACGTAGGATCACCTTTGCAAGAAAGGGAGAAAAAATTGATTTGGAAACCTAAAAGAATTTTTTAATGCACATTTTAATAGCTTAGGCTTTCCATTTATGTATTTTATTTCCTCTTTTAGGACCAACTAGAGTTATTTTGGGCTTAAAATTTACAAACAATTCAAGCTTTGTCAAAGTTGGTTAAAATTGAACATTAGGAAGTTACTAGACTTTGATTTTGGGTTAAAATTGAACAAGGCAAACTCACACTCAAGTTTGGTGCTTAAAATGAATTCACTATTGCTTTGAAGGCTAAAATGAACAAGTGATTGATTTGTGTGATCTTTTCTTTGTGCATTTTTGAGTCCGTATCCTCTCCCCTTGCGCTTCATGCGATCTTGGGTGCAAGAGAAACACTGAAAAGTGTATTTTATGCTTTATTACCCTTAAGAGAGGGCTTACTATGAGACACACCCCATAACGGGAAAATCATAGGAAAAGTTCTTGAAGCACATTTATCGATGGGCTATATCAAAGGTTGGGAAATCATGAGAAAGTACCTTTTATCCTAGACTTTGTATGCCATACTTCATATAGTACCATGCCTTAAGTGGCAAAGCAGGTGAGCATACAACTCAGTGTTGGTTTTTTACTAAGAGCCAAAATTGTTTAGTTACCAAAATCCTTAATACTTGTTGGTGCAAGAATGGCTGTTCTGAAGCTGCTTCACATTTGTACTATTTAATAGTAGAAACAAAAAAATCATTTTGATCTCTGGATTTTAAGGATTTTGAGATTTGGTGGTCCCGAGAAGTGTGTGCCATGGAGGGGAGGCAGTGTCACCAAATCTCTAACTATTAGCTTTGTCTAGTGTTTGGAGAAATCCAAGTGAGGACTCAACAAAGTATGTCCATTTCTATCTTAGGATTGTACAATCTGAGTTAGTTGAAATACATTGCTTGGATCTCAAAATTTGAAACAAACATTCAACAAGTCATAAAAAATTCAAACGCTTTGGAAAGAGAAAATATCCTTGAAAATTCCAAATATTACTGATTGTCCCTAGGTATTTTATCCCTAGAGGCTCTAAATATTTGGGCCTATATCTCAATTTGTTCTCTCCAAAGTCAAATTAGGGAAACTATGGATTTTACCCTTTGATCTTCGCATAATGTACCTCATGGAATGAAAAAGAGTTAAGACATACATTTAGATTGAACTTAATTAAGACAAGTGTTGATGTGGTAAAAAATAATCCATTTAAATCAAGATAATAGGCAATTGAATCCCACATATGTGATTGTTCTCATGATTTTCAAAAGGGTCAAGATCCCAAAGCAAAAGTCTTTATGCAAAAATTTCAATTTTAGGTGTGACACTCAAAATTTTATCAATAAGTACATTAGGAAGTGCAAACTCAAGAAATACACCAAGATAAGAAAGAAATTCATGAGGTTTTATATACTCATTCATTTGAACAATCCAGATATGTATGCTCAATTTAAACCACTCATCTAAGTCAAAGTTTGGTATTTTGGATTTCAACACTTTAGAAGTAGCATGTTCTTCAAAACCTTGGTCTTATAAATGAAGTATCTCTAGGGTCATCTAGAATCAAATCAAAAATCTCATCCATCATCATCATCAATCAAAATCCCATCTCACAAACAACTCTTAAAACCTTGGAAAAATCATTCATGCTAGACTCTTGGTAAATCCTTCAAATCAAAATCAAAATCACTTTGTTTAGCTAAATATGTGTGGATGAATCCTTCTTCACATATCTAGTTGAATTATCACCCTTGTGGACAAGTCTACTCCAAGATAACATCTAAAATCTTGGGATTTTTGAGTCCATTATCAAAATCAAATCAAACCAAATCCAAATCAAAATCCAAAAATCCGAAAGTCCAATATTGCTCTAAGGTCCTCAAAGTGTTCAAACAACCATATCATTCAGCTCTAATCATCCACACCACCATAATTTGATCCTTAACATCCTAGATTTTCTTTTTGTACCTAATGTTTAGACCAACCCAAGGAGTTAGAGGTTTACCTCATATTCCAAAAAGTTGATCCTTATTTTATGGTCCAAAAAATATCTCAACACAAGAAAATCATGGAGAAAAATAAATAAACATCCACTTCAAGTGATTTGAGCCAAACTGCATCAGAATTCAACACCAAGGAATCAATCAACCCTTCACTTAAACCCTCTCAATTACCTCAAGATTCTCAAGAGGGAGGTTTCCAAGTGGAGGATGTCACCAACAATTTCCAAGAGATGACCCAAGACGAAATACTTGAATTAATCCAAAATCCCAAAACATGCAAGATTTTCAACACAGCCATGAGGCTCAATCCCACACAATACATGTTGGCATTAGAAAAGGAAGGGGCTAAACTCCCTTTCGATTTTGATGTAAACACTATTGTGGAACAACCTCTTGGGAGTATACCTCAAGCACCATTCATGCCTTCATTCCCAAATGTCATCCAACCCATCATACAAAAAACATCATCCCATGCCCCAAGTCAACCAATGATCACCAAAGCGAGTTCATTACTCCAAGATCTTCAAACACATCCACTTGTCAAAAACCAAAAATTGGAGGCAAACTCAATCTTGGGTATGCCTAGCACCAACCTACAAGACCCAAAACATCCATATGCACCACTCATCTTTCAAGAGTGGTACATATGGAGAAAAACAAATAAACATCCACTTCAAGTGATTTAAGCCAAATTGCATCAGAATTCAACCCCAAGGAATCAATCAACTCTTCACTTAAACCCTCTCAATTACCTCAAGATCCTCAAGAGGGAGGTTTCCAAGTGGAGGATGTCACCAAAAATTTCCAAGAGATGACCCAAGACAAAACACTTGAATTAATCCAAAATCCCAAAACACACAATATTGTCAACATGATGATGAGGCTCAATCCCACAATACATATTGGCATTAGAAAAGGAAGGGGCTAAAATCCCTTTCAATTTTGATGTAAGCACTATTGTGGAACAACCTCTTGGGAGTATACCTCAAGCACCATTCATGCCTTCATTCCCAAATGTCATCCAATCCATCATACAGCCAATATCATCCCATGCCCAAAGTCAACCAATGATCACCAAAGGGAGTTCATTACTCCAAGCTCTTCAAACACATCCACTTGTCAATAACCAAAACTTGGAGGCAAACATAATCTTGGGTATTCCTAGCACCATCCCACAAGACTCAAAACATCCATATGTACCACTCATCTTTCATGGTACAAAGAACCCCTCCACCTTTTCCGCTACACTGATATACCCTCTTGATACACAAAGTTCTCTTCCCATGATATCACAAGGGCAAGTGGATGTGTTTTCACAAGTGGGAAATTTTGATGCATCATCCTCACCTTTGCAAGGGAACACACTGTTGCAAGTATGGATGTGTGTGATGGTGTTGTCATTAATGTTTTCTTTGATGTCAACACTGTACAGGTTAAGTAAGTTGGTTTTTACCATGTGCTTTTGAGAAAATTTGAAATATAATGAAAGCTATGTTGAAGTGTGTTCTGAACGTGCTCCGGTATTGTGGTCCACATTTCTTCTATGTTGACCCGATGCCCACATAGATTTATGAGTGTGTTAATAAGCTTAAATGGATCATATATTCCAAGTTTTACCTTCTAGCTTGATGGAGAAAAAAATTTATGTTCACCAATGTGTGAACTGGTTTGTCAGACTTATCTAGTTATTGATTGGGAGAAATGTTTTAGCTCTGCAGTCTTTTGTTATTTGGCCTCAAATGTTGCAGATTTGGGAGATTATTCTTTTGATGGTTTCTATGTTTTGACAAAGTTTTTTATGGTTTGGCACTTTGGAAGACCTGCTCCAGAGTCTTTGTGTTTTGCTGTTTGTCCCGGTTGAACTGGTGAAGTGTTATCTACAAATGAAGTTTGTTGAAGCTATTGCGGATGTATCTGAGTTATTCTCAGATATGGAAAAAAGACTAGTGAAGCATGTTGAGCAATCCATGTGTGTTTATCTTGCTAATTATGCATGCACTTCAAAGTTAATTTGTGTTTTCATTAGGTTTGGATGACTTGGTGTCTACACATTACATTTGTCTTTTGCATCAACTTGAGGAAGCATGTGCATGATCCAAGATGTTGTTTGGGTCCTAAATTAAACATGTATTTGGTCCCCTCACATTCTTATCCACCACAAGAATGTTGAGTAACCGACCTAGTTTGAATTTGTAAAATGAAATTGTATAAGCCCACCTTGGAGAATGTTTCTAAGGTTGAGGATGGTATAAAAGAAAGTTGATTTGTAGCGAATTTCATATCCATCCATCATTCGATTCAAGAAAGAGAAGAGTGTGCGAACAAGTGCTAAAAGCAAAGTGCGGAAGAGTGAATTAAGGCAGCAATACATCATTGTATTCATAATCTTCTGATCAAGTTGTGAATTGTGTGTAAATTCTAGTGGTGGATCATTATCTATTTCTTTCTATTTTTTGTAGGTATTGAGCCTCTCTTTCTGGATAGTGAGTCCTAAGGCAGTGAGCCCTTGATCTGGGTAGTGAGCCTTTGTATTTGGGCAATGAGCCCTCTGGCTGTGAGCCTGTACTGTATCCGGTATTGCATTACTACTATATTGTGAGTTAATCCTCACTATGGTTTTTCCCTCATTAGGGTTTTCCACGTAAATCTGTTGTCTCTGGTATTGTGTTTCTGTTATTTGTATTTCATGTTCATACTTAATAATAGACTAAGGTTAAAGGGGAATTGATTAAGTTAAGAGGTAAAGAATTTGATACAACTAATTTACCCCCCCCTCTCAATTGTCTTGTACAATTGAACAATTGGTATTAGAGATTTGGTTCCTCGATGAAAAGCTTAACCGCTTGAGGTAGATCAGATGGTGCAAAAGTTGCAACTTCCTACATTTGATGAAGTTGATTACAGTGACTGGAAAGAACAAACGAGAAGTTATTTGATTTCAATTAGTTTTAATACCTAGAAAGTTGTGGAGACAAAGTATGTGATTCCAACAGCCGAACCTTCTACTGTTGATGAAGTTGCATCCTTTGAAGAGAATGGAAAAGCGAGATTTTCTATCTTTAGTGCATTATCTAAAACTAAAAGATCAAAAGTTATTTATTTAGCTACTGCTAATGAAATGTGGACAAAATTGAAAGATATTTATGAAGGGAATGAGAGAGTGAAGTTATCAAGGAAATTAATTGCTAAGTGAAAATTTGAGAATCTAAGAATGGAAGATGGAGAAGACATTGCAAGCTATTATCAGAGAGTTGAAACTATAGCAACTAAAATCAAGAATCGAGGAGGTACCATGAAAGATGAAGATATAATTGAGAAAATCTTGATGACCTTACCGGACAATTACAGTGACAAAGTATCTGCACTAGAAGAATAGTATGATCTGAAGACATTTACTAAGGAACATCTATTTGGTGTCTTGACTGCATTTGAGATGAATTTTTTTGTAAGAGATAAGTAGAAGACTGAAACAACCTTTAAAGCCGTGAAGATAGAAGATGATGATGATGAAGATGTAGAAGATTTGAAAGAAAATTTCAAAAGGAGATTGAAGAAAGGTACTAGTAAATACAAAGGTAAGTTGCCCTTTAAATTTTTTAGTTGTGGAAATATTGGTCATTATGCATTGAGATATCCTAATAGAGCTACACAAAAGAAGAACAAGGATAATAACAACAATTTCAAGGATAAGAAGGATAGGAAGTTCAAGAAGCTATATTATATTAAGGAAGATGCAGGAATTTCTGATGATGAACCAGATCTTGAGGAAGACAAAGATGAATGTCTATTTCTAGCCTTGGAAAAGAAATTTAAAAAAGAACCTAGTCTGGATTGTAAGCAGAATGAATCAGAAGGTACTCTGGTAATTGCTTTTCATGCTAGATAGGATGAAGAATTTTGGGTAATTGACAACAGATGTTCAAATCATATGACTAGTGATAAGAGTAAGTTTACTAAACTTGAGAAGTATGATGAAGGTATAGTCATGTTTGGAGATGATTCTGGAGCTAAGATTGTTGGTAAAGGAACAATTAGCTTTGATGGAAAACATAACACTGATGATGTCTACTATGTAAAGGGTTTAAGGAATAATCTTTTAAGTGTTGGAAAAATGTGCAACAAAGGTTTTAAGCTTGTGTTTCAGGATAACACTTGTGAGATCCAAAAAGCATCTAGAACTGTGGTTACATTTGGAAGAAGAACTCTTGGAAACATCTATCAAATCAAAGGTGGTGATGTTCAATGTTTTTTTTCTCAGATCAGTGAGAGTTGGCTCTGGCATTGGAGGATGGAACATGTGAATTTTGATAATTTGGTTAGGATCAGTTCTAGAGAAGTTGTGAGAGATCTACCTAGAATCACAAAACCTTCAAATTCAATCTACAGAAGTTGTCAGATGGGAAAAAAAACAAGGAACGGTTTCAAAACAAAGGATCAATCATCTACCAGAATGCTTGGATTAATCCACACAAACCTTTTTGGTCCTACAAAAATAGGAAGCTTGAATGGTGATAGGTACTTTATGCTTTTAATTGATGATTACTCTAGGATGACATGGGTTATATTTCATAGAGAAAAGTCTCAAGCTCTTGATAGATTCAAAGTGTTTAAGGAAAGAGTAGAAAATGAAGTAAACTTGAGAATTAAATTCTTAAGATCTGATAGAGGTGGAGAGTTTACATCCGGGGAGTTCAATACATTCTTTGAAGAGCATGGCATAAAAAGACATTTTTCTACTCTTAGAACCCTATAGCAGAATGGAGTTGTAGAAAGAAAGAACTAGACTATGCAAGAGGCAGCCAAAACTATGATGAAAGAAGAAAATGTTCTTGATGTGTATTGGAAAGAATCCATTCACATTTCTGCTTACATTCTTAATGAAGTTCAAGTCAGAGGTAACAACACTAAGACTCCTTATGATTTATGGATAGGTAAGACTCCTACTATGAAATATTTTAAGGTATTTGGTAGTAGATGTTACATTAAACCTTGGATTATGAAGAAAATCTTAGAAAGTTTGATGCTAGATGTGATGAAGGAATTTTCCTTGGATACTCGAATAATAGTAAGGCTTATAGATTTTTTAATAAGAGATTGAGAAAAATCATTGAAAGTAGTAATGTGAAAGTTGATGAAGCTATGTATAGACCAGTGGAGATAACTGAAGTTGAATTTGATGAGCCTATTCGTGTGCAAATACAAGAAGAAGAAAAGGAGGAGAAAGAGAAAAGTGAAGAAGAAGAAAATCCAAAACCTGCACCTAAGACTCCTAAATATGATAAAAATACATCTGGAGGAACAAATAATTGGAGACAAAAGTGAAGGAGTGAAGACAAGAATCAAAGTGGTTGAGGTAAATTTATGTTTACTTTCTAAAATAGAACCTAAGACTATGAATGAAACATGTAATGATGAAAGTTGGGTTAGAGCAATGAAAGAGGAATTGTAGTAGATATAGAAGAATGCAACATGGGAACTAGTCCCTAGACCTACAAACAAGAATGTAATTGGTTCAAAATGGGTATTCAAAAACAAATTGAATGAAGGTGGAGAAGTGGTAAGAAATAAAGAAAGAATTGTATGAAAAGGATACTCACATGTTGAAGGAATAGATTTTGAAGAAAATTTTGCACCTGTAGCAAGAATGGAAGCCATTCGAATTTTCTTGGAATTTTTAGCTCATAAAGATTTCAAAGTATATCAGATGGATGTCAAATCTCCATTTCTAAATGGGGAACTAGAATAATAAGTATATATGGAGCAACCGGAAGGCTTTTCACTGTCAGACAAACCGAACATGGTTTGTAAGTCAAAGAAAGCATTATATGGACTGAAGCAAGCTCCTAGAGCTTGGTATGATATATTGGATAAATACTTGACAAAACAAGGATTCAACAAAGGGTCTGTAGACAACAATCTTTACTTCAAAGTTAAGAAAGACAAAATACTGATAGTTGTTGTCTATGTTGATGATATCATTTTTGGTGGTAATGAAGGTATGTGTAAGAATATTTCTAAAGAGATACAAAAATGATTCAACAAAGGGTCTGTAGACAACAATCTTTACTTCAAAGTTAAGAAAGACAAAATACTAATAGTTGTTGTCTATGTTGATGATATCATTTTTGGTGGTAATGAAGGTATGTGTAAGAATGTCTATGATTTGTGAACTAAATTTCTTCCTCGGGCTTCAAGTTAATCAAACTGACAAAGGGATATTCATTTCACAATCTAAGTATGTTAAGGGATTTTTAAAGAATTTTGGAATGGATGATTCTAAACCGGTATGTACCCCTATGGTCATTGGATCCAAGTTGAGTAAGGATGATGATTCTGCTAAAGTTGATCAGAGCATGTATAGATCCATGATTGGAGGATTGTTGTATCTTACTACTACTAGACTAGACATTATGCATGTAGTATGCTTAGTTGCAAGATTTCAAGTAGAACCAAAGGAAACAAATGAGAAACCTGTGAAGAGGATATTCAGATATCTTAAAGGAAATCTAGACTTTGGACTATGGTATTAGAAGGACAATGATTTCACTTTGAATGCCTACACTGATGCTGATTGGGCTGGATGTGTAGATGACCAGAAGAGTACAACTAGAGGAGCATTCTTTCTTGAAGGAAGATTAGTCTCTTGGTTGAGCAAGAAGCAATATTCAATTTCTTTATCCACTACTGAAGTAGAGTATATTGCAACAACATTCTATTATACAAAGGTTCTTTGGATGAAGCAAACTTTGATGGACATAGGCGTGGTGAGTGATGAACCTACTTCTATCTTTTGTGACAATACAAGTGCTCTAAACATTTCAAAGAATCTAGTGATGCATTCTAGAATGAATAATATATCTATCAAGTATCACTTCTTGAGAGAGAAAGTGTTGAGGAATAACGTAAGACTTGAATATGTACCTACCAGAGAACAAGTTGCAGACATATTCACTAAGGCCCTTCCAAAGGATACTTTTGAATATATCAGAGGGAAGCTAGGGGTTTGTGCCCCTCCTTTGAACTAAGTACATATAAAGGTTCATCAGTCTAGTGGATTCACACACCTTCTTTGTTTTGGACTGATGATTGGGGTCTACTCCTTAGGGGGAGTAGAAAAATGCATTGTTATAGTATGTGATGTGGATTTACTCCTTAGGAGGAGTGAACAAAGCTTTATATGGTAAGAATGTCCTTTACCATTGATTTCAAAGGGGGAGAGAGAATCATGTGAAAATTGTATGCTTGGTAGGTTGTCACTTCTGAATATCATGTAGGATATGGGAGAGAGAATCATGTGAAAATTTTATGCTTGGCAGGTTGTCGCTTCTAAGAATCATGTATGTTGTCTTTGATGGTTTTTCACATCATGTGTTGTGATCAATGACAAAGGGGTAGATTGTTGCAAGTATGGATGTGTGTGGTGGTGTTTTCATTAATGTTGTCATTGATGTCAACATTGCACAAGTTGAGTAAGTTGGTTTTTGCCAAGTGCTTTTGAGAAAAAATGAAATATAATGAAAGCTGTGTTGAAGTGTGTTTTGATCATGCTCCGATATTGTGGTCCACGTTTCTTTTCTATTGACCCAATGCCCACATGGATTTATGGCTGTGTTAATAAGCTTAAGTGGATCATATATTCCAAGTTTCAACTTCTAGCTTGATGGAAAGAAAAATTTATGTTCACCAGTGTGTGAACTGGTTTGTTAGAGTTCTTTGGTTATTAACTGGGAGAAATGTTTTGGCTTCGCAATATTCTATTATTTGGCCTCAGATCTTGCGGATCTGGAAGATTATTCCTTTTGATGTTTTCTATGTTTTGACAAAATTTCTTGTGGTTTGGCACTCTGGAAGACCTGCTCTGGAGTCTCTGTGTTTTGCTGGTTGTCCTGATTGAATTGGTGAAGTGTTCTCTGCAAATGAAGTTTATTGAAGTTGTTGCAGATGTAGCTAAGTTGTTCTTAGAGATGGCAAAAAGAATGGTGAAGCGTGTTGAGCAATCCGTGTGTGTTTATCTTTTTGATGATGCATGTACTTCAAAGTTCATTTGTGTTTTCATTAGGTTTGGCCAACTTGGTGTCTACATGTTACATTTGGATTTTGCATCAACTTGAGGAAGCATGTGCGTGATCCAAGATGTTGTTTGGGTCCTAAATTAAACATGTATTTGGTCCCCTCACATTCTTATCCACCATGGGAATGTTGAGTAGCCGACCTAGTTTGAATTTGTAAAATGAAATTGTATAAGCTGACCTTGGAGAATGTTTCTAATGTTGAAGATGGTATAAAAAAAATTTGAGCTGTAGAAAATTTCATATCCATCCATCATTCAATTCAAGCAAGAGAAGAGTGTGCAAACAAGTGCTAAAAGCAGAGTCTGGAAGAGTGGATTAAGGAAACAATAATTCATTGTATTCATAATCTTCTAATCAAGTTGTGAAGTGTGTGTAACTTCTAGTGGTGAATCATTATCTATTTCTTTGTATTTTTTGTAGGTAGTGAGCCTCTCTTTCTAGACAGTGAGCCCTTGATCTGGGTAGTGAGCCCTCTAATAGTGAGCCTATGTATTTGATATTGTATTAATACTATATTGTGAGTTAATCCTCACCGTGGTTTTTCCCTCATTAGGGTTTTCCACATAAATCTGGTGTCTCTGGTATTGTGTTTCTGTTATTTTCATTTCATATTCATACTTAATAATAGACTGAAGTTAAAGTGGAATTTATTAAGTTAATAAGTAAAGAATTTGATACAATTGATTCACCCCCCTCTCAGTTCTCTTGTGCA
This sequence comes from Sequoiadendron giganteum, assembly GCA_007115665.2. Lineage (NCBI taxonomy): Eukaryota > Viridiplantae > Streptophyta > Pinopsida > Cupressales > Cupressaceae > Sequoiadendron > Sequoiadendron giganteum. The sequence goes on from CM021102.1 coordinate 382,605,341, forward strand.
ATTCAAAACATACCACCAATCTTCTCATCATTCCTGCTATTACCATCATTATGCATACCTAATCAAGGTATGGGGAAAATATTTCCATCCAACATGCCAATCCCAAATCAATTCAAGCACAAGTCAAATAAAAAAATCCATCATACCAAATCCTTTGGCGTATCACAACACTATGTGGCACCAATCCAACCTTTCAATATACCAACTGCAACAATCCAAACACCTCAAAATATAGTCTCACAAGGACTAAGAATACCAACCATCAATCCAAACCTACCACCCATCACTCAACCCCTCGTCATTGCTCAAACGCCACAACAACCACCTTAGAAAAAGCTTTCTACCTCATCTCACATCATTCCACCAAATCCTCCACCTCCACCACAAAATCCAAACGTATCAAATCAATGCAGCATCACATTGCAAGAAACCTGGAACAAGCATACCAAAAATCACTTCAATAATTCCAAGCTCAACATTTTGTTCAACAAACCACCCAAAAAACACAATAGGCAGTGCAACAAGCTCAAGCACAACAAGCTGCCCAAGCACAAGCATAGGCATTGCTACAACAACAACAAGCTGCACAAGCCACATAAGCCGCACAAGCCGCACAAGCTACACAAGCTACTCAACAAGATCAAGATCAAGAACAAGCCCAATACCAAGCACAACAAGCACAAGTGCAAGATTTTTCCTATCAGGAAGCCTTGCAACAATACACATGACAACAAGAATTGGTAGCACAACAACAACAAACCACACAACAACAAGCACACCAATAGACATTATTGGCCCAACAACAACAACAACAAAAACAAGCAGCCCAACAACAAGTATTGTTGGCACAACAAAAACATGCATATCAACAAGAGTTGGTTGCACAAAAGAGCTGTCAACAACCTCTCACAAACACACAAACCATCCCACCCATTGCCCAAGTAACTAGACCACCATCTCAAAACACATTTATCCCACCAGTCGATCCATAAACTGATTTGTCTACACAAGTTAAATTTCTCTCACAACAAATACTAGACATACAATCAGGAAAGACAAAGAAAACACAAGGGAATTTGTGCCCCTATCCATTTGATAGAATCTTTGCAATGGTTCCATTTCCACCAGGCTTTTAAATATCAAAGTTTGATAAATACTGAGGAACTGGAAATCCTAAAGATCACATTAGGGAATTCCATGTAAACTGTATGGAGGTAGCATATAATGATTCTTATTTAATGTGACTCTTCCCTCAGAGCCTGGCTGGTCCATCAATGGAATGGTTCTCTCGCCTCCCCCCAAGAATTAAAAAGTTTCAAGAAATTGTGGAAAAATTCATTGAAAATTATTCATTCAACTTGGGCATGGAAGTAAGCTTGGAAGAGTTATCCAACCTAAAGCAAGCTAAGGGAGAAACATTCACAACCTTCTTGAAATGATGGTGATCCAAGGCCAACAAGAGAAAATGGGCTATGCCGGAAGAACAAAAAATCAGGACTATCATCTCAAACCTTGAAGGGACCTTGGCCTTTCATTTGAAAATGCAATGCATAACCACAGATGACCAATTGATTCCCAAAGTTCTCAACATCGAAAGATCCCTTATAACACAAGGGGGAACACCCAAATACCAAGACAATCGACCATCAATGAGTTACAATTACAAACCTCCCACATGGGCTAAGAATAAGAATGTCACCAATGATGGTGTTGTTGATGCTAAATTTGTTATCAATGCTCCAAGGCCATGCGTGCAACAACAAATGTACAAACAACTGCAAAACAACACCTAGAACACTCCGCAAAACAAGACATCACAAAAATAACCCAACAATCAAAATATCAACAACCTAAATACTCAAGGGGGACCACCCTTAAAGAACATATATCCCCCTAAATGAAAATACACACCCCTTGGGGAATGAATCGAATAAGTCATGCATAAGTTGGTACAAGAAAATCTCATCAAAATCCCTATTTACGAAAATTACCAAGATACTCAAGTTAAACCACCATGGTATAAGGGGAAGCACCTTTGTGAGTTTCATAAAATAAAGAGACACACGATAGCCACCTATATGCAACTTAAAAACTTAATCCAAGATCTCCTTGGTGATAAGACCATAGCCATTGAACAACCTGCCAAGAATCAAGATCTTAAAATATACACGAATCCGATGCTAGATCATAATCAAGGGAATGACAATGGTAAAGGAAAGTACAACAATGTAAACCATATTTATGACCATGTTGTCGTATCTTTGGATGAATGGGTAACAATTGTCAGTATCAAAGGATCTAGAGCCGAGTGTGGAGTCACCACACGTGTCGGAAGAATTACCATCCCAGGACCTTCACAACCATCCAAGGCACCCACCACAAATCCAAAATCCATCCCTAATGGTTACAATGTCCTAGATCAACTGAAAAAGACCCTTGCCAAGATATCCATCATGGATTTGCTAAAAATCTTTCCCGCACATAGGGATATCCTAGAGAAGGCATTGACTCATCTTCCATTCCCATGGACCTTGATGTAGACAAGTTTCAAGCTATGGTCAGACATATCACTACAACCCATCTCCTCACTTTCTCCGAACATGATCTCCCAACCTAGCCATCTCAGAACCATGCACTCCATCTTGAAGTCCCAGTACAAAAGAAAAAAATCAAAAGAGTCTTGGTAGATGGAGGCATGGGTTTAAATATTTGTACTTTGAAGTTGATAAAGAATCTAGGATACTCAGAAGATGTTATTGAAAAGGGCAAAGGTATCACAATCAGAGCCTATGATGATCAAGAACGGGTGTTCCAAGGTACCATTCAACTCCCCATTCAAGTGGGGCCAACAATCATTTAGACCACTTGCAAGGTTTTTGACCTTGAACTTCCCTATAATATTATCTTGGGATGCCCATGGATCCATGGGATGTAGGTTTTTGCATCTAAATTCCATCAATGTGTCAAATTCCACTACGAAAACCAAGAAGTCACAATCCATGGTGACCCTGAGCCTTTTTATTATTGCAAAAATCTGGGGGCCAAGTATTATAAGACCCCCCAAGTCTCAAAAAATGATGAAGGACCCACATCTCCTTATATAGACCCATCCACCTTAGCCTCCACTTCTAAGACAAAGACACCCGCCATCCTGAGAATTCCAGATGTTAAGATAATTATACAAGGTAATGGATGTGGAGATTATAAAATGAAAATGAGTGCCTTTATGGTAGGAGAGTTACCTCAATCTCCTAGATCCCATGGAAGACCACAACCAATTGACCTAACATCTTAGACCTTCACAATAGCACCGTCCACCTTCAAAAAGTGGGGAGACCTAAGCAAAGAGGTGGTGGATGAAAATGATGTATCAAGCATGTTATACCAAGATGAAAGGCCTGTGCCAGATCTCCACATGGAAGAAAGAAAGAAAGGTATTTAGTTAATGTTTGGTTGGGGATTTAAAAAAATGAGAAGCTCAGGAAAATTGATAATGATTTGTTTGAACCCATTATTATTGAGAAGCACCCTAAGAATCTTGGCCTTGGATGTACCCCTCAAAAAATAACCATACTTGGCAAAGGTGCTAAGGTTAAAATAGTCAAAGATCATCCTTAGTTACAGTATCCACAGGTCTTCCCCTAGACAACCATACATTTGATATAACTAACATATGTGACGAAGATCCCATCTCCAACCTACCCATGTTTTTTGAGGATTCCTCCCTTTTTATTATCACAACCATGTCTTTTGAGTCGAGTAACCAAACCACTAAACTAAATATTTTTTACCCCCAACTAATAGATTGTGACCAATGAGTACCACCGATCTTAGACACATTCAAAAATGATGAGGCTCTCTTGGAATTCATGGGACTCAGGAATACACCACCATGTGGAGATCACAAAGAAGGGTTTGATATTGAGTTGGAAACACATGCATACTATGGGGAAATGATTGAATCTCTTAGTCACAAAATAGAAAATTTAAGAGTAACATGTAGATCTTTAAGTGAAAACCACACTGTGACATTTTCTGATCCAAAAATAGTAAAAAGAAAGGACATATCGGATGGTGAAAACCTCTTTGAGGTTCCAAAGGATGAGGGATTCAATCTTCCCCTTAGTGCCATCCACTAAGAAAAATCAGCAGTATTGGCAAAAAAATACAACCTAGTCAATCTAGGAAGTGAAGAGACACCACACATCACTTTCTATGCAGAATCACTTTTGACTGAGGAACAAGAAATTCTAGCTGCATTTCTAAAAGAAAGGAAAGTAAAATTTGCATGAACCTATGTTGACATGCCAGGTCTTGATCCAAAGGTCGTAGTCCATCATCTAGTCGTATATCCAAAAGAAAAACTAGTAAGACAAAAATTAAGAAAGATGCATCCACATATCACATTATTGGTCAAACTTGAGCTGCAAAAACTTCTTGATGCTGGCTTCATATGACCCATTGATTATCCTGAATGGGTTTCCAACCTTGTACCTATTTCTAAGCCCACTAGGGCATCCAAATCTGCACTGACTTTAGGGACCTAAACAAAGCATGCCCAAAGGATGATTTCCCTCTTCCCAACATAGACATGATTGTAGATTTAATAGAAGGACATGAGATGCTATCACTAATGAATGGGTTTTTAGGGTACAATCAGATTATCATAGCAAATGATGATCAACAGAAGACAATCTTCACTTGTCCTTGGGGCACCTACTATTTGAACACGATGCCATTCGGGTTAAAGAACACTAGAGCTACATACCAAAGGGATATGAATCTGATTTTTTATGACATGATTCACAAATCTATGGAAGACTTCATGGATGACATACTAGCCAAATCAAGAAAGTGTCAAGACCACATAGCAAAACTAAGCTCTATCTTTGATAGACTGGAAGAATACAAGGTAAGAATAAATCCTAAGAAATGTGTATTTGGTGTCACATTAGGAAAGCACCTAAGGTATATTGTATCAATGACGTGAATCGAGATAGACCCTAAAAATTTCAAATTAATCCTTCAAATGGAGGTACCATGGACATTGAAGCAGTTAAGGGGATTGCAGGGAATACTCCAATCCATTCATAGATTCATAGCATAGCTAGCAGACAAATCTATCCCATATTCTCATCTACTCCACAAGGGGGTAGCATACAAATGGGATGAGAAACACAATCATGCATTCAATAAAATCAAAGAATACTTGCTGACATCGCCAGTCCTCATTGCACCAATCCCAAACAAACCATTGATCTTGTACATATCAACAATAGCAGCAAACCTTGGTGCTCTTCTAGCACAACACGATGAAACGGAAAAGAGAGAGCCATTTACTATATCGGAAAAACCTTGGTAGGACACGAGATAAACTACAGATTCATCAAGAAAGCTTGTCTGGTATTAGTGCTTTCCTTACAAAAATTTAGACACTACATGCTGGCTCACCAAATAAAGCTCATCGCAAAAATAGACCCTCTCAAGTATATACTCTCTAAAGAAACACTCACAGGACAAATGGAAAAATGGGTTATGATCTTAAAAAAATATGATATTGAATATGTAGAGCGAAAGGAAATCAAAGGACAAGTAATTACATATTAACTGGTTGAAGCACCAATATATGTAGAGAACCCATTAGTGTTAGAGTTCCCTGATGAGTCAATTTTTAATCTCAGTGTAGTGGATCATTGGAAGATGTATTTTGACAGGTCATATACTCAGCATGGGTCAGGAGCTAGAGTCTTCTTTATCACACCACAAGGATATTGCATCCCCAAATCATACATATTACCTTTTCCTTGCACTAACAACATCGTCGAGTATGAGGCCCTTTCATAGGACTTCAGATTGTAGTGCAGTAGCAAATCATGGCACTTAAGGTCTATGGAGACTCACAACTGATTATCAACTAGGTCAATGATGAATACCAAACAAGGGATGAAAAACTTACCCCATATAAGAAACTGGTGGAGGATCTCAAGGAATTCTTCATCAACATCACATTTGAGTAGATACTGAGGGTAAACAACAGAGCAACGGATGCCATAGCTACAATTGGATCATTATTGGATATCCCACACAACATCCCTAAACATGAATTCTTGGTAGAGGAGCTTCTTGTAGCAGCTTTCGAGGTACCAAATTTTGAGTTCATGTGTGAAATCGTTGGTCCCAGTGACCCATGGTACCATGACATATACACCTACATAAAAATAGGATTCCTTTCCGCTGACATCACCCCAAACCTAAAAAGAACCTTTACCAAGAAGTCATCCCATTTTATTTTTTATCTTAGGTGATACCCTCTACCATAGAATTATCTAAGGAACCCTTTTGCGATGCCTTAACCCTAAGGAAGCTTTGACTACTTTAACTGAGGTACACAATGGTATTTGTGGTTTGCATTATAGTGGTATGATCTTGGTTAAGAAACTGTTGAAGATTGCAGATTATTGGCCTACAATGGAGAAGGAAGCCCATTAATATGTCTGAAGATGTTTACAATGTCAACAACATGGAGATCTCATCCATGCACTAGCTCAAGAGCTCCAACCAATTATAACACCTTGGCCCTTTTCACAATGGGGGCTTGATCTCATCAACAAAATCTCACCCACCTCATATAATGGACACAAATTAACTATCACCACAACAAAATACTTCATGAAGTGGGTAGAGGCCATTCCCATAACCTATATCACAAGAAAATAGATTGCCAAATTCATCCTGAACTACCTTATCTATTGTTATGGTTTTCCTCAAGCCCTTATCTTAGATAATGAAACACCTTTCAAAAACCAGGATGTTCAAGAGTTATGCCAAAATTTCAATATCCAACATCGCTTTTCCACCCCATACTACCCCCAGGGTAATGACCAAGCTGAGGCTATGAATAAAGCCATCTTAAAAATCCTAAAGAAAACAGTCAATGAAGTTGGTCGTGACTGACACCTATAGCTAAATCCCACTTTATGGGCTTACTGAATGAGTATCTACACACCTACAGGTGCAACACCCTTCTCCCTGGTCTACAGATCAGAAGCCATCCTTCCCATCGAGATCGAGCTCCCATCCTTAAGGATATCATTGCAAAATCTCATTATTGATGAATAATATCAAGTGTCATGGTTGAACGAGATAGAACTACTAGATGAGCGACAAATAGATGCTTTGAATCACCTAAAAGTCTATTAGAACCGCTTCAGAAGGAGATACAATAAGAAGATAAAAAATAATTCATTTCATGTAGGAGAGCTCACATTGAAAGAGAATCAAAAAAATGTGCCAAATCCAGACAACAAGGGCAATTTTGAACCCAACTAGTTGGGACCCTTCATCATCATGGTAAATTACAAGTTAAGAGCATATCAACTATCTACACTCGAAGGTGAGCCTCTATAGGATCCCATAAATAGCTCCCATCTCAAAAAAATTTATGCTTAAGCTTCTAGGTATAAATCCAAAAAATCAAAAAAATCAAAAAAATCAAAAAATATGAAAAATATGAAAATTCAAAAAAACTAGAAAAAGGATTGAAAATAGTAAAGAAAAAATCATCCTCTAGTGAAAACCACTTTGATGGCGCTTTGGGAAAGTACCTTGGTGAAAACCTGGCAAACAAGCGCCTTGTGTAAATAAGCACTTTCCATCCACCATGGATTCTTCAACTTGTCCTGCATCACCTACCATTACGTTCCATCGCATTCACCCATCACATTTTATTGATCCTTCCAATACCCATCCTCATCCACATCATAGCTTGATCTTATGTTGGTATCATGTTCCATTCTAATACTACTTGGCACATTCCTAAGGTCATTTTTTCTTGCCTAAATCAAAGTAGTCTATCACATCACATTGGGGGCATGCACTTATATCTACATCAGATCGGATTTGTGTATATTCTTGAAATCTTCCTAAATCAGAAAAATCCAAAAACATCTTTAAAATACTTGAAAATCCAAAAACATTCATAAAACTAGAAAATTCAAAAACATCCAAATCATATCAAAAATCCAAAAACAAGTTGAAAATAGAAAAAATCAAAAATAAAGTCATGTTGAACTACGGGTCTTTGAGATAGAACGTAGGAAAGGCCATCATTGATGTGCCCTTGAGACACCCTAGGTCAGTCCCTTAGGAGTCTGTCATAATAAACTAACAATCCATCTATTCACATCTTCATCAATAAACAAGTCTGTGTTAGTCGAACTAAGTGGTCTCTACGTGTATAACATAGGAAAGGCTAATATTTGATCAGCCCCCGAGGCCCCTAGGATAGGTCTTTAGGTTAGGTCCTTGGTCAAAATCTTGAAAAATACCAAAAGCATTGGAAAATCTAAAAATCAAAACATTTGTAAAACATTTCGAAAATCCAAAAAAGAAAAACAACCTCAAAACATTTCAAAATACCAAAAACATTCAAAAAACCCAAAATGATCCATCCCATTTAACCTTCACCCACAATAAGCATCCACTCATAATAAGTCAATCATCACCTTCACCCTTTGGCAAAGCAATCAGAAACAAGTATAGCAAATTGAAAGTGTAAACTCAAACGCCAGGTTCCTAAGTCTAGGTCAGTAGATAAATAGGTTGGTCAAATCTTCGCATCAATAACATATCATCCAGTTAGTCTCAAAATCACCTGATAACATCATGTCCTAGGATGCATCCTTCCTACAGTGGACATTACCATCAAGCATCATTGTAGTTTAGTCTTGGATAGAGGTATGAAGAACATTAGCTTGTTTGTTTACTTGATCTGCTCTTTTGATTTATCTTATTTCACTCATTCCAATGACCTCTTGATGATGTCTAATCAAAAAGATTTAGAGAGAAAGGAATGGGGCATTGATTATTATCTTTCATTTATTGTGCTTGTTGGATGTTCTTGTAATATAACCTTGGTGAATACTTGATTTGTTAGGTATGTATGGAAGGTTTTTTGGGTAGCTTGTTGACTATTGCATTGATAGGTTATACCTTTCCGTTGTTTGGTCTGAGATGTTTGAAACTTCTGAAGTGCATCCTAGCAAGGTTTCCATATGCAAAGTGTGAACAATAATACTCCTATTTGATTGTCAATTCAAATTCAATCTCACTAGGTACAACGCTATCTTGGATTTCTATACCTTGATGCATCGTATCTATGTGTGTTATCAAACATAAAGAAAATTATCCTCTTTACATCCCCAATCCCTGAATAAGCAAATCATCATCACTCATCATCATATCTAATAAAGTCTTGACGACTTATGGACTTGTTGGACTTCTACATCTTCTTGGACTCAAGGGTTCATCCATCCATCTTATTCTTCTTATTCTTCTATATTTACTAACATTTCTATCCAAAACATGTGTAACATATCAAAATATACATGAGGCTACCCATGGTCGATGACTATCTATACATAATCAAATTTGTTTACATCAAACATTCAAGATTTCTAAGCTGAATTGGTCTCGAATTTTTTTCACGAGCTCACCCTAATTTTGCAATTTTCGCTCGATCTCTCGAGGGGGTAGTCTAGTAGTGTAATTTCTTCTGCTAGGGCAGCAGTGGGGCATCCAAAAAATAAAGAAAATTTTGAATTTTGATCATGAAAGTGTTATTCTTTGAACCAACACAACAGGTGCCTCACTTCAAAGAGGGGAAAAATGTAGACACGTAAAAAGTCCTAATTGATACTATACATTTTGATTTTGACAAATTAACACCACTTCTTTTGAAATCACTTCGAATTAACCAAATAATTGAATAATCAACATTATTTAATTAAATTTAGCAATTTCAACTATTAATCAAAAAATTAAATTTATTGATTAATTCACCCTTTTCTAACTAATATTCATCATATTTAATTAAATCCCCCAAAGTCTTCTCATTTGATTAAACAAATCAAATTAAATATCCCAATCATCTAATCCATTCTAATTAATTAATTCTGAACTAATTAATCCTAAATCACTTTCTAATCATCATTAACAAATCCTCCAGCTTTTAAATCTTCAAGAGTTAAATCAGCTCGTGATCAACTAACTAGGTTGCACATGAAATTAATTTCTTTTTATTATCTAATTCCTCTATTTATCCTCACAATGGCATATTCCAAGGAATATTCCTCTCAACCACCCTCTATTCAATTTCCCTCTAAGATTTTCAAAAACCTCTCACATCCCCAATAACCCCTCTTACATTTTCATTTACTTCTCTTACATCCTTTCAAATCCTCAACCACATTCAATAAATTCTTCTTACAACCTTTCAGATCCTCTTACATTCTCATTTATTTCTCTTACATCCCCCATTCCTCAACATATTTCCCAAAATATGCTCCACCTTCCTCCAATATAATTGTGACACTTGACACATTCTCATTGGCTCCCATTTTATCCCACATTCACCAAATCCTCTCATTCTTCAACCCTCGAGTTCTATAAATAGAAAAATTCTCTTCACAATATGGATTCACAACTTCAAGCATTATCACTATAGGCATTTCAATTCATAGCAATCCATCATTTTCACATTTTCAGCTAAGGGGTGATCCCACAATATTGGCTTACCTTTTGCTAAAATCACATATTTTTAGAAAATATAATGATTTAAGCCTTGAAAAGTTGAATTTAAAGGATTCCAATTGAAGAGGGTTTGATGAAACCACCTTAGATCAAACCACCTTGGATAGAATCCCATTAGTTTTAAATGATACCTATAATGGAGTCTCTTTTACACCTATCAAAATGCTGATAAAAAACCACCTTCGATTTACCTTTTGAGGGATCAACTGAATTCATTTAAAATTTATTTTTTGTAATTATGTAGTCCTTATTATAAGCTTCCCAAAAAGTATAATTTTAAATATATTTACTTTGATTATTATATTTATCTTTTATTTCTTTTGAATGTATGTTTTTCACCAAAAATCAAGCTCTTTGTTCTACACATGTGGAAAAATAGTAGATTACTAATTTTTTTTAGAAAAATATGTATGTGCTAGGTATTGATGTCCTTGATCCAACAAATAAAATAAAATTGAATTTAAATACATACAAAAAATTTATGTTGTATATTTCTACCTATGTCTAAATTGTAATTAGTTTGACTTCAAAACTTAATTAAAAAAAAATCCAATAAAACACTATGAAACCAAATGAAAGTGTTAGATATCATAGTTACAAATCTAAATAAAGAAAAAATAATTTTATCCTTCATAGAAAAAACATTATGTTGTATACGATGAACACCACTCTTTAAAAATGGTGTTTACTATTAAAAACTAGTTTTCGAAGGAGAGGGAAAAATAAATGCAATATAATTCCAATTTTTTTTAAAAAAATTATATTTTAGAATCTACAAAATAAATGTCACAATTCACTAGTTTGGCCCAAAAATTGTAAACCAGTATTATGGGCTCACCTAAAATTATCATCATTTGGAGTCATTTTCATACTTAGAATCATCAACATCATCAAGCTTATCAAAGGGATTGGGAAAGGGCTTCCTTTTCACATAAAAGGAGCATTACTCCCCCTATGGGATGAAGGTTTAGCTACCTCAATTTAGATTTTCTTTGTATGGTTTATGTTCATTTTCATGTTTTCTTATTGTTTTAGCTAAGAATTTCATAGGGAATGCTAGATTTCTATTTCTAACATGTTTAAAAAGTGTTTGTTGATCTTATGTTAGCTTGTTGTAGGTTTGGTGTTCACAACAACTAAACAAGTTGGTTCTTAGTTTGGATGCTCGAGGATATGGCACCTTGCGAGCATCCAACAAGTCATTAAAGGCTTTCATCAATCCTACTAGGGGCTCTTATATTTTTATGGTAGTACCCCATTCTAAACGACACTGTATGACTAAGTCCTACATACCATGAAGACTTGACAGTTTAGTCTTATCCATTTATATACTAGCTCGAGCGAAAAACCGGTTGGAGTCACCTTTGAGTTCTCCTTTCAAATGTGTCTCTTAGGAAGGCCCCTCTAAAGGTGAAAAAAAGTGAGGGAGTATATTTGTAGTTCAAGCACCCAGTTCATGTAAAGTGCAAGGAGGGAACACACACAATGTCCTTTCCTCACACTAGCATTGGGGTTCAATTTTAGATCCAAATTGAAATGTGTTGGTGATTTAAACAACTCATGTCAATGGAATGCTTTTGATTCTCGAGATCACTGAGTGGTGTGAGAGAAGTGCATACGCATTCAAGTGACAAGGATTGTAAAGAATCATAAAACAAAGAAGATACGAGCTCTTTTTAAACCCCAAAATAAAAGTGAGTTTGTTTTAAGCACCAAAAGCTAAGTGTGAATTTGTCTTGTTCAATTTTAACCCACAAAGCAATGTCTACTAAGTTCCTAATGTTCAATTTTAATCCAACTTTGACAAAGCTTGAGTTGATTGTTAATTTTAAGCCCAAAGTAAATCTAGTTGGTCCTAAAACAAAATATAAAAAGAAATTTGGAAGGCCTAAGCTATTACAATGAGCATTAAAAAATGCTTTTAGTTTTCCAAGTCAATTTTTCTCCTGTTCTTGAAAAGGCGATGCTAGGCAACAAAGGTGACACTTTGCAACTAGAAAAGGTGATGCTAAAATTAGATACGGTGCTCTGGTGAAATGAAAAGGCAATGCTTTGTAGCAAATAAAGAGAAAAAATGCAGTGCAATATCAAAAGCGATGCTTTGTCAAAAAACATAATTAGCAAGTTTCCCGAGAGGACAAAGGTGGCACTCTTGCAAAGGTGACACAACAACAATGTGAAAAGGTGACGTGATGAGGAAAATGCGGCATTGGAAGACAAAGGTGGTGCTCTACGAGAAACAAAAACAACGTTGAATAGGAAAGTGGCATTGTATGAAGCAAAAGCGGTGTTGCCCTCTTGTAGCTGTAAAAAATAGTATTTTCAAGCTAAATTTATCAAAATAAAAAGGCTAGCCCTCCTTCTAGCACCAAAATATGAACACCAAACCTTCAATAAGCTAACACAAGACCAAAAAATACTAGTTAATCATGTTAGAAACAAAAATCAAAAATCAAGCATTCCCTATGAGATTCTTAGCTAAATCAAGAAGAAAACATGAAAATGAGAGCATAAACAAACCAAAGACAACATGCAATCAACTTAAAGTAGCTAAACCTTCATACCATAGGGGGATTGGTGCTCCTTTGATGTGGAAGGAAGCCCTTTCCCAATCCCTTTGATAAGCTCCAATGTTGTAGATGACTCCAAGTATGAAATTGATGCTAAGTGATGAAAATATGCTCTAAATGATATGAAAGTGATGAATGCTATGAGTGAAAATTCCTATAGTAAGAATGCTTCAACTTGTGGATCCATATTGTGTAGAGGAAGCCTCTATTTATAGAACTCAAGGGTTGAAGAATGAGAGAAATTGGTGAATGTGGGATAGAAGAAGAACCAATAGGAATGTGACACTTGTCACAATTCCATTGGATGAGGATGGGCCACATTTTGGCGAATGTGCAAAGTAAAGGAGATGTAAGATAAGTTAATGGGAATGGTTGAGGATTTGAAAGGTTGTAAGAAGAAGTAAATGAATATGGTTGAGGATGTGAAAGGATGTAAGAAGAAGTAAATTCTTTTTAAGAGGAGTTATTGAATTTGTAAGAGGCTATTTAAAACCTTTGGAGGGAAATTGAATGGGGAGGTAGTTGAGAGGAATATTCCTAGGAATATGCCATTGTGAGGATAAATAGGGTAATTAGATGATTGAAAGAAATGAATCTTCATGTGCAAGTGGGTTAGTTAATTAGGGGTTTAGTTTGACCAAGGTTGAGTCAAAAACTAGAGAATGGGTAATAAGGATTAGGAGTTAATTAATCCAAAATTAATCAACTTGAAGGGATTAGGAGATTGTGACATTTTATTTAAAAATTTGGTTTATTAAATTAGATGAGAGGACTTTAGGGGACTTAATTAAATAATTTGATTTATTTAATTAAATTTGATAAACATTAGTGAATTAATCCAATAAATTGCTTTATTTGATTAATAAAAGATTTGATTGTTAATTGATTAGATTTAGATGCATAATGTTGATTAGGATTATTTGCATGTCTATAGTAACAACAATATACAATCCTCAAAATGTTGAAATCTTCATCAAATCATTGTAGTTACATTGTAGCAACAACATATAACTCTCCAAAGGATGAAAGCTTCAACAAATCATTGTAGTGATATTGTAGCAATTTGGAAAGTGTTTTCAAATCCTCAATAAATCAATACAAGCATGATCCCTAGATGGAATCACCCAAAATGGAAAACAGGGGTTTTCATCAAATTGATCCTAAATGTGGAATCCAAGAAGGATTTTTCCTCTCGAACCCAAAATAAACATTTTTTTTCATTCTTTATTGTCCTACATTAAACAAACTACTCAAATTTGAGATTTGGATACAGAAGGATAAATTGAATGATTCCCTAATGAACATATGAAAATCCTTGATATACCTTTTTGAATTAAGCCCTTGGGTCCTAAATTCCCTTCCAAGTATTTAAAATTTAATTTTAATTTTATTGTAAGTATTGCATAGTTTTATCTTAATAATGGTGTTTAAAAATACCTTTTACTTTAATTATAATAATATTATTAAGTTACCCTATGAATTAGAAATTATCATCCCCAACTTAAATAGAATTATTAATTATTTTAATCCATAAAGGGGAATGATAGTTTACCCTTCCTAAAATTTCTTTCCCACAAGAATCTGGAAAACCATATGATTAATCCTATTGTAATGCCCATAAATTCTGCATCACGTACTTATCAAATGAAATGACTTTTATAAAAAGTTACCAAGCAAACTCAGATAATCAAATATCACCATTCCAACACTATGACTTATGTTATATAGTATATGGATCTTGTTTCTATCACATGGAATAACTTGGACCACTTGGTATAACATATCCAAATTTTCACCCCCCTTAATGATTGTAGGTAATATTCACAACTTAGGAAATAATTACCATTTTTTATTCCACCTCTTGGTTCTTCTAATGTAATAGGAAATTTGGGACACTCATTCGCTCCATGATACAATATGTAAGCTCCTATGACCTCTTCAAAGAGATTTTACTATAGACCTCCAAAATTAGAGTTAAAATAACATTGTGTAAGGGATATAAATAAGTTAGAATAGTCATAATTCACTTAAAATATTACCCAATTAAGTACCACAATGGTTGCAATGATGATTCCCTTTATTTGAAACCCTTTTTCAACTTCTTAAATTAGGAATACTCTTTAAATTGTTCCATCTTGCAACTATTCATGGCTACTAACAATTATTCCAACAACCTACCAATGGGGTTGATAACTATTATGAAAACATTGAGCTAAAAATTTGGTACATTATAGACCCAATTATTTTTTCCTCCTTCCTTGTGTTGTAGGAGGTCATCAATAGTTTCCCTCCTCCCTCCTTGTGGATAAGTATTTGTACAATATCCCAATTTTGATGGTATCTCACCATGTTTATGCTACAACACTTTGATTTTCATGTGTACTTCTTCTTGAAGTCTCCATGTGATGCCCATGAGTTCCCTAATAAGATAATTTCCTTGACATATAACTACCTTCACCTTAAACTCCTTAGTAACAAGCTTCTCAAATAAGCTTAACCAATGCATGCCAACAAACTATACTCACCTCTTCTATATTAATATTATAGTAATTACCTTGGACTCCAAAGGTTCTTATCATGATAACCTAAGTTATATATTTTTATTAATGACATGGATTAGGCTATATGAGAGTTGTAAAATGGTTATAATAGTCATATGTTATTTAAAATTTTATGCCCATCAATAATATATAGGTTGGAATATTGGCACTTAGTGACTTAAATAGATGAGGCCTCCTATATTCAATATTAAAAAATATATATAGAAATTTGTAGAGATTTGACCACTCATGATAGATATTGTCAATTCAAAACATGAAATTATTAAAATTTTCCATTGAACCATCATAAAATGGCTAAAAATTTAAACTCTCTTTCTTAACATCAAAAATATTACAACTCAAAATATTCTTGTATCAAATGATAATGCATCAACCTTTATAATAATTTTTTCACTCCCCCAACATGTGATTGGAAATTATCCATTAAAGGTTTCCAATCAAGGAATAATCTTCCTCAAGGATGGGAATCCTTATTGATTATGAAAATCATATATTACTTGAATTTTCTCTAACAATAATATATGTAAGTTTGAATAATGGTACTTGGTAACCCTAATAGATGAAACCTCCTATACACAATATTAAAAAAAATCTTCCCAAGTCCTACAAGTCTACTGTTATTCATGAAATATTACATAAGTCCAACACATGTGAGCATCAAAATTAAAAAATGGAACATAGTACAATAGTTGCAATAATGAATTTTCCCGACCTAAATAAAAATGTAGATGCTAAAACCCATATTATAATGACTGAAAACTCTCTAATAATGACAATAAATTGAAAATTAATCCACCACATGATTGAATAACTAGTTCATGGATTTTAATGATGAAAGGTAGAAGTTGTAAATATCATGGATAACAACCCAAAATTTGCACTCCATGCCCATTAGTTTATTTTCCTTTCCATCAACACTCATCCCCATTACATTTTGTAAGCAAATCTTAGCAAGAAAAACCATTTTGGAAGTTGCCCTATTTAGTGGTAAACTTAAAGGTGTAAGATTGAGTTTGTAATATACTTTTTCAAAATAGAACACAATTTTTCATAATGAAGTGTCTTACCTAAGGACAATTCCTTAGTTTTCATAGTTAAATCCTCAATATGATTTAACTATTGAAAGCCCAAAATTTTACGTTGATCCTTCCTATATCCATGATATAGAAGTATTAACATAAAGTGATTATATTTTTTTCCTTTTATAAAGCTAGGAATGATGAAGCCATTTCATGGTATCTCATCCTTCTTTAATTCTCTACCACTTATTTAAAATGGGTAACTTTTATGTAGCTTGAAACCAACAACACACTTCCATGCTCATTCAAATTATTAAAATTAGCTACCATCAAGAATCTCATTCTAACTATCTCCATTTGGTCATCATCTATAATCTTGTCTTTAAGTGTGGTACTTATCTCCATAGGAGTGATATATGAATTATGAACATTGATCCTTCACAATTTGGTTAGGATGGAAAACAAGTCCTATATGATTCCTCATAAATTACGTTTAAAGCCAAATGAATGATATGGATAAATCAATAGTAATATCAATACCTCTACCCAATTTGACCCTCAAAAGATCACTTGGATCCCATGTGCAAATATAATCTTGAACTTGAATCAAAGAGTTCACATGACCTATGCCATAAGATGTATCCCTTATTCTATTACCTTTTTCAGCATGCCTTCCATCATGATACAAATTTTTTAGTGACATAGGAGAAATAAAAAATTATAAAATATTATCATCATTTTTATACCTTAGACTATCAACAAGGATATCACCCTCCTTTTCCAAAATAAGAATTATGGAGATAAATTCAACTCTTATATTCTTGTGATTCAAAATATTTTCTTCTAATGCATGCCCATCCACAATGCTACTTTAAAGATCAATCAATGGTTCACCCTTTGAAATTTTGAAGTCTAATGCATGAATTACCACATCCTCCTCCATCTTGGGAACTTCACATTCAGAAAGTGATGTCTTTTCCTCCTTGAATTCAAAATATTTTTATAACATATACAATCATTTGAATTCAATAAAACATATTCTATTATGAAAGAATCCTTACCTTCAACTCATATTTTGGGCCCTTTTTATTTCTTAATGATGTTCGATGATCGAGAATTCAACTATTCTTCTTTATTCCTAATTTATTTAAGAAAATTTGACTTTTGTTCTTCCATTATCAATAAACTTATGTATTTATATAGTTTTCTTCTATTTAAACATCTTACTGTGAGTAAATTCCAAGTAACCATTTAAAGGAAAGTTTAGATTTGACTTCATCAGACATCCCTTGATATTGGTTCAATATTTTGGGGGCTTGAAATCTATACCTTTTCTAGTCCTTATACATTTTTAACAACACTTTTTGAATAGGGTCCATGTATTATTCCTTTCGTAGTGACTTAGGTTGTCAATTTATTTTCTCTCCTAAGTTCCATATTCACTAATGAGTCCATTATAGATCTAAAATCAAATGTCATCTTTTAAACTTATAGGATAGAAAGATCAAGGCTCTACACTTTGTTGTCCCCTTTTAAGTATTTCCCAAATATCTTAGTTTAAAAAATAAAATAAAAAATTTGAGTAATCAAGTGACTAAAAAAATAATTCTAATACTTCTAAGAAACTAACTCATTCCCAAATCTATTTATGCAAGGATGTGCAACTCCAAAAGATACAAATACATGTTAGATATGAGTTGGAATAAGCATTATAATGTAAACACTAACTGTTGTGTTAAATATTATTAAAATACTTGACTATAAATAAATAATAGGAACTGATGTACATTAGATCTAGATAATCAATCAATATATTGTTAGAGTAATAAGTTATTATACTTAATTAATTATATCATACTGGTTTATTAATTAAGTCACTTATTCCTTTAGTTGCTTAAGCTAAACTTAGGCACATTAATAATTGATTAATTATTAAGTGTGCACACTAGGGTTTCATTTAGGGTTTCTTGATCTCCTTCATAAGGATTGATCTCTTTGTAATAATTGATTCTCAATAATGCATTTTCACTTTGAGGTTTACAAAACATCTTCTTTGGTTCTGCATGTCTTTTGCATGTGACAGGTGATTGCATGTAGGTGGTCTTGGTTTGTATGGCCGCTGACATCATGTTGATGTCATTCATTTATGAGCGTAAATTTGATGGCCATCTGGTTGTCGCCGCAAAAAGACGGCTCTCCGACTAGCCCTGATTTGCCTAAAAGAGCAGTTTTTTTTGTTTTTGGCATAACTTGGGCATACGGTATCAAAATCGAGCAAACGAGATATCGCCAGAAAGATGGTTCCAAGCAATTTCCTGTGGTACAGTTCATTTTACAATATTTTTTTGTTTTATTGCATTTATTTCTGTTTGAAGTCAGATGTTTATTTTATGCTTTCGAGCTCATAACTTTTTGCCACGATCTCCAATTTTTGCTATCTTTGCGGCATTGGAAAGGTATTGAGGACCTCTATGTTGCTATCCATGAATTTTTTTCTGTATCTATCCCAGGTTTATCTTTAATCCAGATTTGGCCCGATGGGTGTTTTGGAGATTACTTGGATGTTTTGGCAATTGGGAGAGTGCAACTTGCATCTTTGCACTTCATTTCAGTATCACATTCATTCTATAATTGACTACTGCTTCATAGATTCCAGGGTTGTTCCTGTTTGGATTTTTTGAGTGTTCTATGGCATTGGGTCTGTTGTTGCATCATTATGATTCCGATATGGTTTCTTGTAGACAAAAGTATCTTTCCTTGCTTGCCAGATTGTGGTTCCAGTGTTACTCTACAGTGTTCTTCCAGTGCTTCTTTGCAGCATGTCATCTCATTGTAGGGGGGTTTTGTCCCATTGGGTTTTCCTTCTCTACCTCATTCTTGCATTTGTAAATGGGTACCTGATCAGGCCTTTGTTTCCGGGACCCATCCTTGCTTGCATGCATCTTCTTCTAGTGTTTTAGCTTCTTCCTAAGTTCATCTTAAGGGGGGGTGTTAGAGTAATAAGTTATTATACTTAATTAATTATATCATACTGGTTAATTAATTAAGTCACTTATTCCTTTAGTTGCTTAAGCTAAACTTAGGCACATTAATAATTGATTAATTATTAAGTGTGCACACTAGGGTTTCATTTAGGGTTTCCCTTTTAGGGTTTCTTGATCTCCTTCATAAGGATTGATCTCTTTTTAATAATTGATTCTCAATAATGCATATTCACTTTGAGGTTTACAGAACATCTTCTTTGGTTCTGCATGTCTTTTGCATGTGACAAGTGATTACATGAAGTTGATCTTTATTTCTAACATATATAATCTTATTTCTATGGTTGTGGAAGTACTGAAGATGATGAGGATGTGTCTCTAGTGCTTGGTTTCCAAGTGATTTTGAGAAAAAATGATAAAAAGAGGAAACAATGTGTTGCAGTGGTATTCTGGGTAATAGAGTTGCATTATAGTTTTGTTCCACATTTATTCTAGATTGAAGATCTACCTATGAGATTGATATTGTTGCAAGTATGAAGGTGTTTTCATTGATGTCAATAGGATGTCTACTGGCTAGTGTTGTCATTTATAGCAACTGTGTTGTTGCATAAAGAAAATGTCGATGATATTGAGAAAAATGAGAAGAAGAGGAAAATAGGTTGTTGTAGGTTGTGCATGTGTACTTGAGATATTGAGGAAGTGTTGTGAGTACATGGATCTATCTTTTGGTTTCATTATCTGGAGATGAGTTGGAATGAAGTAATGAGATGAGATGATGTCTTTGGTACTTGATTTCCAAGTGCTTCTAAGAAAATTCGATAAACAAAGAAAATAGTGTTTTGAAATTGTTTAGAATGTGCTCTAGATTGTGCTCCAAATTTATTTTGTATTGATGTTATGGTTGTGCGAATTTAGTTTGTTGGTTGAGGTTGTTAGGGTTTTATATTTAGAATTTTGGGTTATGGATCGTTGGTGAGAGGAAGTTGTGCTTACCAGTATGAGAATTGGTTTTGTAGTGTTGTACATAGGTGTCAGGGAGATATTTACTTGCTCCACATTTCTCCATGGTTTCTCTTTAGGAATTGTGGTTTTGAAGGAGATTTAATGGTATTTTTCTCTTATTTGTGTCAAGAGGATTTGTGGTTAGGTGTATCAGAAGTTCAGAACCGTGTACTTAATGTTTAAATTTGTTTTTATGGGTAATGACCGACCTTGTGTCTACAATACATTTAGAAATATTCAAGTATTAATGGATGTGTAGTGTGGTGTGTGAGACTTAATTTTGGGTCTCAGTTAAGTGCTATTTATGGGAGTAAATGGTGACTCCCCAACACCCCCAAGAATAGTTGCTAGACCAAAACAAATTCCACAAGAGAGAAAATGGAAAGAAAGCTTGCTTAAATAATGAAAGATTGAATAATGGTTGAATATACTTGAATACAAATGTACATGAGATGTTTTTCTTATAAAGGAAAGGTAGAGAGATATGATTAGACAAGATTATTCCAAGTGTCTTAATCCTATTAGATGAGACAAATAACAAAATAACTACCTAGGAATCAAGCATTACTAGCTAGATAAGATAAGTTCTAGAAAATCCAACTAAGGCTTCTTGAAATAATCTTATATCCCAAGTAAACTTAACATGTGAATATGTCCCATAATTACCTAGTGAATTAATTAGCTAGGTACAAGACAATTATTCACACCAACACTCCCCTTAAGTGCAACTTAGGGAGAAGATTATTATGCAAACAATGCAAAGATGAAGATGAATATGGGTCTCGGATACATGAGGAAATGTTAGGTAACCATTTACAATGCAAATGAAAATTCAATACAATCTCTCATAATTGAAGAAAAAGAGAAAACCCAATGGGACAAAAATCCTCTCCAAAAGAGAGAAAACAAAACAAAACAATCATGATGTATGGAGGACTCAATGATACTCCCCAAGGACTACATCCATAATGTATATACAATCAATGACCCCCCATAAAAGGAAAAAAGAGAGACAATATATCCACCCCACAATCTACGATCACCTACAAATATGGTTAATGTCTAAAGTCAAAACATAATCCAATGCCTACAAACAATGTTTCTCCCCTTGGGAAGAGGATGCACCAAGTACAAATATAGGAATGCTTCCCATTATGGATAAGAATTCAGAGGAAGAGGAATCCATATATATGAATATTGTGTCTTTGAAATATGTTCATGTGTTTCCAAGTTCTTGGATGAAGATGACGCCATAATCTAGTCAAGTACATGCCCAATCACAATAAACTGTGATAAACCAGGGACAATTGGAAACTGATCTTGAACAAGATCCAAAGATAAACATGAAGTGATAATAGTGGATCAATGACTATCATAAAACAGGAGAGATATACCCTCAAATTCATCCTCCAAATCTGAAATGTGAGTCTCCACAAACAAAGAAGCAATGTCTGTCAAATAAGAATCCCAATTGGGAAGGCTATTAGATACCTATTGTAATGAATCAATGGATGTACTCAATCAAGGAAGACTAGGTACACAAAATTTATTCACACCAACATTGTTTTGGTCCCCTTTCATTCCTATCTACTACAAGAATGTTTAGGTGCCAACCTAATTTGAATTTCTAAATACAACAAATAGTATGTTGACCTTGGAGAAGATGTTTAAGGTTGAGGATGATATAAATAAGAGTGGATTTGTTTTGAGTTGAGTGTGCATGAAGAAAGAAGCAATATAGATGTGAGATTAATGCAAGTGTTGTGTGTGTGATGTGAATTTGAGTGGAGCAGTGTGAACTTCAAAGTATTGGATTCCTGAATGTAGTGAGTTGAAGGTGTTCAAAATCTTTCAAACAAGACTGCGAAAGTGTTCGAGCATTGTGGTGGATTACTTGTTGCATTGAGAAATTTCTCTCTATGTAACATTTCTCTTCTATCTTATTGCATTTCTTTTTATGGCAGTGATCCCTAGCTGTGAGCCTTTTGGGCAGTGTGTCCTATTTTGGCAATGAGCCCTTTTGTATCGGTTTTGCAATTACTTATATTGTGAGCTAATCCTCACCGTCATTTTTCCCTCATTGGGTTTTCCATGTAAATCTGGTGTTCTCTTGTGTATCATGTTTTTATTTTAGTTTCTATTATCTACATTTCATGATTTATCATTATGAAAAAATAAGGGTTTAATGAATGCATGTGGATTTGATTAATGTTGAGGGTTTTGATATTTTGAATAGATACAAATGATTCACCCCCCTCTTAGTTGTCTTTTTAATTAAACATATACATGTTGGTGAGAAGTGTACAAATGTGTTGTATTCAAGAGTTGGTGTGTTGGATAATTGTACAAAAGAAGTTGTGTTCACTAGTGTGTGACTGTGCATTACAAAGGTTTCTGAGGGAAGTGTTTTTTATCCATGTTTCTCCATGTTTCTCCATATTTATGTTTTAGGTCTTGTGATTAAGAGGGTGTGTTGATAGTATTAGTAGTTTATCTCAGTCAAGAAGATTTGAGGTTTTGTGCTTCAAAAGATAGTTTTTCAAGTAATAGTGTATAGCAGAGTTGTTTGAGTGTACACATCCATACATTCTTCAAGTGGAAGTTGTTGCAAATATATTTTTTAGATTTTAGGGTGTTTGAAGAATATTATAGATCATGTTCAAGCATTTTATGTGGTTAGAAATTCATCCTTGGGTTTGAGGAAGCGTGTACTTCAAAATTTAATGGTGTTTGCATGGGTAACAATCGACCTGGTGTTTACACTACATGTTAAGATTAAATATTTCTTGTGGTAGCATGTGATTACATGATGTTGATTTGGGTCCCAATTAAGTTTTGATGTGGTTTTCATTCAATTCTATCTACCAAAAAAGTGTTTTGGCATTGACCTAATTTGAATTTGCACATTTGAGGTGCATAGACGACCTTAGAGAGGGTCTCAAGGTTGAGGACGGTATAAGTATGAGTTGAGTTGTTGAACGATGTCAATATATATGAAATATATGTGTTTGAGATATGAATGATGTGAAGTGCAGTGTGTTAGAGTGCAAAATTGAGTTACGTAGTGTGAGATTTCAAGTGTTAGTTTACTAGATGCAGTGAGAAAAAGGTGGCTACAATTATTCATTTAGAATACAAAGGTGTTGTTGTCATTGTGGTGCATTATATTTTGCATTGAGATGCTTTCATCTATGTAATATTCCTTATCTATCTTCTTTTCTATTCTGATAGTGAGCCTTTCTTATTTGGGTAGTGATCCCTTTTGGAAATGAGCCATATTATATTCAGTATTGATATTACTTATATTGTGAGCTAATCATCATCGTGGTTTTTCCCTTCTTGGATTTTCCACATAAATCTGGTGTTCTTTTGTGTATGGTGTTGAGTTTCTTAAATTTATATTATTTTCTTTTCATGCTAATTCATAATTAGATATTTAAGGGTTTAAATGAATGTGGATTTGAATGATAATGAAGGTTTTGAAGTTATAAGGTACAATTTATTCAACCCCCTCTCAGTTGTCTTGTGAATTTCAACAATTGGTATCAAAGCGAGGCTCCTTGGAGAAAATATTAATTGCTTAAGGTAGATTTTGGATGGTGCATAAGAAGGAGATCCCTTTATTTGATGGAACTGACTATGCATTTTGGAAGACAAGGATGGAAGGATTTTTGGGGAATTTGGGATATGATGTCTGGAAATCAACTCAGACTAGATACATTATGCCTACAAATGGTATGAGAACTTAAGATGAACTTAAGGCCCATGAGAATAATAGTAAAGCTAAGTATACTATCTTGAGTAGTCTTACGAATTTTGAATTAGTGAAAGTTATGAATTTGAAAATTGCTAAAGAAATTTTGGATAAGTTGGAAAGTATAGATGAAGGAGGTGATATGGTCAAATAAACTAAGATGTAGAATTTGAAAACAACATTTGAGAGCTTGTGGATGTTTGAAGATGAAAAAATTACAAGCTATGCGTAGAGGGTAGATGAAGTGGTGAGCTCCATCAAAGGTCTTGGAGGAAAATTGAAAGATCCAAAAGTGGTAAAGAAAATTCTTAAAACCCTTACTAAAGCTTATAGTTATAAAGTCATTGCTATTGAGGAATCTCAAAATCTAGATCAGTATTCTAGAGATCAATTGTATGGCTCTTTAACTACATTTGAAATGAGAGAGTTTGGTACTAACAATGGCACAAAAGTTGAAACTAATTTTAAGGCTACAAAAATAGAGAAGATTGAAGAACCAGATCAAGAAGATATTGATGATGTGAAGGCTAACTTTGTGAGAAGGATGAGAATAGGTACTAGGAAGTACATAGGTAAATTACCTTTCAAATGTTTTAGTTGTGGAAAGATAGGTCACTATGCATCAAGATGTCCAAATAGAGTTGTGAATGACAAAAACAAGGAGAAAAAAGGTAAGATGATTAAGAATAGCTATTATGTTAGAGGGGATGCAAATATTTCTGATGATGAATCTGACTATGGAGATGATGATGACTAATGCTTGTTCATGGCTTTAAAATATGAATTTATTTTTGCTAACCCTGAAAGATGTGTGAAGGAATTCCGTTAGGAGAGAAAGGATAAAACTAAAGGTAATTTGGTATCTTCTTTTCATGCTAGTCAGAATAAGAACTATTGGATCATTGATAGTGGTTTCTCTAATCATATGATTGGAGACAAGAGTAAGTCTTTTAAACTTGAAAAGTGTGTTGGAGGACTTGTTAGATTAGGAGATGATTTAGGTGCTAAGATGTGTGGAATAGGTTCACTTAGTTTTGAAGGTAAGAATAATACTAAATATGTTTACTATGTTAAAGGTTTAAGGCATAACCTCTTGAGTGTTGGACATGTGTAGCAAAGGATACAATCTTATGTTTCAGGATGATGGATGTGAGATCAGAAAAGGGTCTAGAGTTGTGATTGCTACTGGAAAAAGGACAAATGGAAATGTTTATCAACTCAAGGGTGCAAATGGTCATTACTTTATGGATCATATTAATGAAAGTTGGTTATGGAACCAGAGGATGTTGGTATAATTAATTATTTAATTACACTTTATTAAGTTTACTTAGGTTTTTCTTAGGTAATAATTAGTTTACTTAATTAATAAGTAAGCTTTATTTAGTTGAGCTATTTTTAGGTCAACATTAGGGTTATGCATACATTGCTTTTATAAATCAATTCATCTCATTGTAATTTATTAATTCTGAATAATATCAATTTGCACATCTTCATGCAAAGCTCTTTCTTTTTCTATTTTTCTCTTATGTGGAAGGCTTTTCTAGTTTGCATGTCTGATCTTTCTAAAGATTACAAGGCCTATAAATTTTTTTTGCAAGGAGTGTCAGATTGGAAAATAAATAAGAAGAAGTTTCAAAGGAAAAGAACAATCTTCTATCAAATTACTAGAATTGGTGCATACAGATCTTGCAGTCCTACAAGAACAAGAAGTCTTCAAGGTGGCAGGTATTTCATGCTTTTTATTGATGATTTTTCAAGAATGAAATGGGTTACTTTTCTTAAAGAAAAATCTGAAGCCCTAGATAGATTCAAAGCATTTAAAGTTATGGTTGAGAATGAAATGGATTTAAAGTTCAAGTGTTTAAGGTATGAAAGAGGTGGAGAGTTTACCTCCAATGAATTTAACATTTTTTGTGAGAATCATGGCATAAAGAGGCACTTGTCAACCCCTAGGAATCCTCAACAAAATGGAGTGGTTGAAAGGAAAAATAAATCTATTCAAGAATTCTCAAGGATTATAATGAAAGAAGAAAACCTATCAGAAGTCTACTAGAGAGAAGTAATTCATACTATTGTTTACATACTTAATAGAGTTCAAGCAAAAGAAAACAACACAAAGACTCCCTATGAGTTGTGGTATGGAAGGATACTCATTGTTAAATACTTCAGAGTGTTTGGAAGGAAATATTATATTAGAAGAGATGAAGAAAATTTGGGAAAGTTTGATGCAAGGTTTGATGAAGGTATCTTCCTTGGATATTTTACCAAAAGAAAAGCCTACCAATGCTACAATAAAAGATTGAGAAATATTGTTGAAATTTCAAGTGTCAACTTTGATGAAGATTTTCAAAACTTAGTGGTGATAGATGGAAATGAATCAGATGAACCTGATTGCTGAGAAAAAGAGATAGCTAAGGAAAATGAAGTACAAATTGAAGAAGAGAAAGAAGCTCCATAAAAGACCCCTAAAACCCCTAAGTATGTGCCATAAACTATTCTGCAGAAAGATCATTGGAGACAAAAGAAAAGGTGTAATGACAAGAAGGAAAATTATTGAAGAAGAGGTAAATTTTTGTTTACTTTTTAAAGTTGAACCTAAAACAGTTATTGAGGCATGAAAAGATGAACATTGGATGAAGGCTATGGAAGAAAAAATATTGCAGATTGAGAAGAATAAGACTTGGGAACTTGTCCCAAGACTTGCAAATAAAAACATAATTGAATCTAAGTGGGTGTTAAAAAAAATTGAATGATAATGGAGAAGTGGGAAGAAACAAAGAAGGGCTTGTGTGTAAAGGCTATTCACAAGTTGAAGGAATAGATTTTGAAGAGACATTTTCCCCGGTGGCAAGAATGGAAGCTATTAGGATTTTTTTGGCTTTTGTAACACATAAGAATTTCAAATTTCATCAAATGGATGTGAAGTCTGATTTATTGAATGGAGAATTGGAAGAAGAAGTATACATGGAACAACTAGAAGGATCTTAGTTATTAGATAAACCTAATATGTTCTGTAGATTGAAAAAGGCATTGTATGGTTTGAAGCAAGTTCCTAGAGCTTGGTATGTAAGGTTGGATAAGTA
The DNA here is from genome assembly GCA_007115665.2 of Sequoiadendron giganteum. Taxonomy (NCBI): domain Eukaryota; kingdom Viridiplantae; phylum Streptophyta; class Pinopsida; order Cupressales; family Cupressaceae; genus Sequoiadendron; species Sequoiadendron giganteum. The sequence continues at coordinate 382,632,901 of CM021102.1, forward strand.
TTTGATACAACAAAGATTCAATAAAGGTACGAAAAATAGTAATCTTTACTTTAAGCTTGAAAAATATCAAATCTTGACTATAGTTGTGTATGTTGATGACATAAATTTAGGAAGAAATGAAGCCATGTGCAAGAAGTTTGTAGAAGAGTTTGAGATGTCTATTTTTTGGGGAGATGAATTTCTTCCTTGGGATAAAAATCAATAAAAAAAAGGTATATTCATTTCAAAATCAAATTATGCCAAAGAGATGTTGAAGAAGTTTGGAATGGAAGACTTCAAACCGGTATGTACTCCTATGGTTACTAGTTGTAGGATTAGAAATAATGATGAATCACCTAAGGCTAATTAGAGCAAGTACACATCAATGATTGGTGGAAATTTATATCTAACTGATAGTGGATCAGATACCATGCATGAAATTTGTCTAATGGCTAGATTTCAAGAAGATCCTAGAAATTCACATGTTGCATTAGTAAAGAGGATAGTCAGATAGTTAAAGGGAACTCTGGATCATGGCTTGTGGTATACAAAGGATACTAATTTCATATTGAGTTCTTACATAGATACAAATTGGGTTGGTTGTGTTGATGACAAAAAAAGTACAAGTGGTGGTGCATTCTTTCTAGGATGTAGATTGGTATCATGGCTAAGTAAGAAACAAGATTCAGTTTCTTTATCCACTACAGAGGCTAAGTACATTGTAGAACCATCTTACTGCATACAAGTGTTGTGGATGAGGCAAACATTGAAGGATATCAGAGTGGTGTATGATGAGCCTATTTCTATCTTTTACGACAATACAAGTGCAATAAAATTTTCAAAGAATCTAGTGATGCATTCAAGGAAAAAACATATTTCAATTATATATCACATTCTAAGAGAGAAGGTTGTGGAGAATGAAGTGAAGCTTGAATATGTACTTGCAAAGGATCAAATTGTTGATATATTCATTAAGGATCTTCCTAAGGATACTTTTGATTATCTTTGAGAGAAGTTGGGGGTTATTGCCCCTCCTTATTTGAACTATATGGATAAGGAGATGCATCAATCCAATGGATCTCAAGATTCATTCTTTTTATGGACTAATGTTGGTGGCTACCTCTCAGGGGGAGTAGGTAGTGGCATTGATTGTTGTAGTAAAAATATTTTGTGTTGTCATTATGTAGTGGTTTTTGATGTGGTGCAAAATGGTGTGTGATCCTAAGAGGGAGTATTCAGAGTAGTAAAAGAAAGGTGTTGTAGAGAAACTGTAAGAAGGCTATTTGATGACAAAGGAAAAGAATAAATAGTACAAATATTATGTCCTCTGCCATTTATGTCAAAGGGGGAGAGAGAGTCATGTGAAAAAGTAATAAAAAAAAGGGAGGGGAGAAACATATGAAAAATAATAAGTAATAATGGGGATAAAAAGTCATTCATGAAGAAAGAAACAAGTAAAGAAGCAAAGTTACAAAGGGGGAGAAAAGAGAAAAGGAAATTGGTATGGTAAAAAGCTATTATGTCCTTGATGGTTTTTCACATCATGTGTTTCCATTAATGACAAAGAGGGAGATTGTTTCAAGTATGATAAGATGGTGTTGTCATTGATGTCAACAAGTATGTGTTGTCATTGGTGTCTATTGATTTTGTTGCAAGAGTGTGAGTAGTTGATGCTTTCATTAGTTGCATTATGTTGTCATTAGTAAAGCAACAATAGAGGGGTTGCAATTGTGTTAAGATTTTTCTTTGATAAGATTTTGTATATAGTTGTGGAAGTAATAAAGATGATGAGGATGTGTATCTAGTGGTTGGTTTCCAAGTGCTTTTGAGAAAATTTGATAAAAAGAGGAAATAGTGTGTTGCAATGGTATTCTGGGTAACTAAGTTGTGTTCTAGTTTTTCTATGCATTTCTTCTAAGTTGAATATTTTCCTATGAGATTTAGATATTTTGGTGAGAAGTGTATAGAGGTGTTGTATTTAGGAGTTGGTGTGTTGGATTGTTGTACAAAATAAGTTGTGTTCACTAGTGTGTGACTATGCATTGTAGAGGTGTCTAGGAGAAATGTTTTTTCTCTACGTTTCTCCGTAGTTATGTTTTAGGTCTTGTGATTCTGAGGGTGTGTTGATGGTATTATTAGTTTATCTTATTCAAGATTATTTGAGGTTTGGTACTTTGAAAGATAGTTTTTTAAGTAATAGTGTATAACATAGTTGTTTGAGTATACACATTTGTACATTCTTCAAGTGGAAGTTGTTGTGAAGCATTTTGTTGGATTTTAGGGTGTTTGAAGAATATTCTAGATCATGTTCGAGCATGTTATGTGGTTATAAAGTCATCCTTGGGTTTGACGAAGCATGTAATTTAAATTTTAATGGTGTTTGCATGGGTAGTGGTCGACTGGTGTTTACACTACACCTGTGAAGATTAAATATTGCTTGTGGTAGGATGTGATTATACGATGTCGATTTGGGTCCCAATTAAGTTTTGATATGGTTTGGATTCACTTCTATCTACCATGGAAGTGTTTTGGCACTAACCTAATTTGAATTTGCACATTTGAGGTGCATAGTCAACCTTGGAGAGGGTCTCAAGGTTGAGGATGGTATAAGTATGTGTAGACACCGAAAATTGGTCTAGGCTTGTGACACCATTTTTGAAATATTTCTAATGTTCATGGTCATGATTAAATAATGTTAATTATTTAATTATTTTCTAAAGTCACCTATCTTCTATTAATTAAATAACTTTAATTATTTAATTGATTCATTATCACCGTTATTCAATCCCGATTAATTAAATAAATGTTTTTTATTTTATTACGTCGCTAATTAATTAACCCCATTTCTAAAATTAAATAAATTATTATTTAATTTTCCCTCATCACATTTCCAACTATAATTAAATATTCATTTCAAATTATTTAATTATTTCTCTAGTCAATTAAATAAATCTTTATTTATTTAATTTAATCCCTGAATTTCGAATGCTGATTTAAATAAAATATTTAATTCATAAAAGGAATTATTCTTAGCATATTCCTCTATGATTAGATAATTGCTTAGTTATCTAATTAGTCATTTACCACTTAAATTGAGATTTATTTAAGTCAGTCAGCTATCTCCTGATTTAATATCTAATCATTTTTGACAAAAAAAATTTCTGGTTTAATCAGTCAATCTTATTCTTCTGTGTGCAAACTATTATTAATTAAATAACTTTATTTAATTAATTAATTCATTTGTGTGTTCGAACAAACCATTTCCTCTTTATCTTTTACATGCAATCATTATTCTTTTGATTTTTGAACAGTCTCGACTAAAGATTAAATTATTATTTTATTTAATCTCCATTAGTTATGCTTTTTCACTTGCATTATTACTGATACTGAATCTCTATCCCATGGCATTCAAAAAATCTCAATTGTCGATCCATCTTTTGAATCTGAGCCGATCATTCAAAAATCAATTTTCTATAAATTGACCTGACCTTTGTCATTATTCCTCTCTCCCGAAATCTATATATTTTTAGGAAGTGACTTTAAGAATCTTCAATATTTTGCTAAATCAATTATCACATAGTCCATACTTGCATACTTAATAAATCTGAGGGAAATTATATTACAATAGCAAACTGGAGAAGTGCAATTGAGGTTATTCATGGAATTATACATATGTTTGGTGAGATTTTTCTTTTGTATATATGCTTTTTAGTTTCCATTGTTCTTTGTTGTTATCGTAGGTTAGATTAGTTTATTTATTTTATTAGCTTAATCTATTTGCTATTTTTCCCTAGCGTTACATTGGTGAACCCAACGTGAAGACACCATTTTCAAATTTTGTAGAAAGTTTGAATTTTGAAGGTATAGGTATTCAACGAGACGCATTTGCATTACGAAATGATGCAGCTAACATTCTGAGCTGTATATGACATTTCGTGATGCATCTTCTATTCTATGACACATGTGCGCTTCTTTGTGACGCATTTGACTAGTAATAAGTTTTCTAAAATTTTGTGTTTTCATTTTCATTTTTTAGCTTTTTTTACAACTAATTCGAGTTTGTAGCGTGCGTTTTAGGGGAGTTAACATAGTGTTTGCAAGATGAATAAAATCATACAAACTCTTTTGCAAGACGATTGACGAAGACAAAGAAAGAAATCAAACTACTAATCATTTGTCTTGCAGAACCTTTGTCAAAGAAAATTGTGAAAAATACTAACGATTCATTTGCAAGACCAAAGTCAAAGATAAAATTTTAAAACAAACGAATTGCTTGAGTAGAATACATAATCATCATTTTTGTTTAAAAAGAATCATTGTCTTCTATATTTGGTGAACTTTCACAAATTGTTATATTAGAACTCGATTCGATTACAAAAGTATCCTCCACACTTACGCATTCTTGCAATCCTGGGTGTAAGAGAAACTGTTACTGACTCTAGAATTTGGGCCTGCTTTGGTGGGAAAAATTACTCACACCAAAGCGACTCATAACTAGTGATGAGCTAAAGCCAAGCTACTCCCAACCGGTATAAAAATTCTAATGTTGAGGAAAACTCAGCATTACAGGAGCTCCTATGGACCAACAATTGATTCCCTCAGTACCCTGGTGCTGCGTGAAAACCTGTAGAGCGTAACCTATAGAGACTGGCATAATATTGCCTCTCGCATGGCATTTTCAATTGGTGCCCATACTAATTAGCCAAATTTTTTATAGATTAACCAAAAACCCCTATTTGCTGGTGCAAAAGGTCAGACCTCTGAAGTCATCTCACATTCATACAATTCTTAGTAGAGGTGAAAAGTTCGCCATGGAAGAGTCATGGGAACTGAAGCTTTGTTGACCCAAGAAGTGTGTGTTGTGTAAGGGGGAGCCAGTGTGGTCAAGCTTCTAGTCATCTAATTTTAGTAAGCATAGCTTGGGAAACCCAAGTGAGAATTCAACAGCTATTGTCATTTCCATCCTTAGGATTATGCATGTTTTCTTAAATCTACACATTCATGATTATCAAACCGAAACACTTTGTTTTTAGATTGTCTATATTTACCAAAAATTGATCACAAAATAGAGTCAGTTGAAACCCTAGTTCATCTGAAAACTGCAACTGTTAAATAGAGTCACATCTATTAATTAGAAAATTGCAACTGTCAACCCGAGTCACATCTATGATCCAAAAACTCGCAACTGTCGAAACTAAGTCCATTTTCATTTACCAGAAAAATTGAGTCGCATCTATTTAATAGTCAGCCACATTTGTCATAGTGAGTCGCATTTGTTTAACTATTAGCCGCATTTGCCTATCATAAAACTGAGACATAGTTTACTGGAAACAACATTTGACATTGAGAACCACATTTGTTAAATTTTGTGATGCATCTCTAATAGTGAACTGCATTTTCCTAAGAACTAGAAAACCAGAATTCACTATCACAGTCCGAAACCAAACAGTCATACCAATCTCTATTTTTCATAGTTATCCTTGGACAAAAACCAGAAAATTTTCTCATACTTTGCATAGTAGCATCCTTTAGGTGTCATTTAGTTTTAGTGATAGGCATATTAGTTACAAAACTTAGTTGCATATTACAAAATTTACCTTGCATATCTAAGAATAGGATAACTTTCCACATCTTGGGAAAAACCTTGCTTCAACAAATATTATCATTGAGCCTAGTCACTTGTCAACATATCTTTTGTCCTATGTGTGATTACTTCTAGCTCATCAGTCTAAATTAGGAGTTCACCTTATCTTTTGGTCCTAGTCCTACACAAATTCTTTGATAAAGTCAAACTTTAGCATTGGTTAAACTATAGGTGGTAGGTAACCTCCTCTTAGAATCATTCAGAATCATTTTCCTTAGAAGTTTTCTTAGAATTTTGCATACTTACACACTATCTTCCTAGCATAAAATCATTTTAGAAATTTCTTATTTGCTAGAAAATACCAAAAAAATAGCAGCATTCATTCATTATATCCAAAAAATCCCAAAAAAATAGACTAGAACATATCATTCTTAGACGTAGTTTTGCATCACCTCATTTTGAGCAACATCTTTCATGGTCGAAACAAGGTCTAAGAAGAAATAGAGAGAAATGGCTAATCCACAAGACTTCATTAACCCATTTTTGAACATACCATCAGGAACAACGAGACCTCATAAAGCCTTGCTCAAAAAATTTGTCACTAGGGACACACATGGATAGATTTTTGTAGAAGACATAGACGCCACTTTTCAAGATCCTGAATTTTCATCTTTTGTAGATGAGTGTTTGGAAAAAAATCCTCAAAGATACTTAGCAAAGCTGTTAGTCAAAGGTGCCACGTTACCTCCAAGATTTGACATCCACACTTTAAAAACTTCATCTACTTAGGGGACAAAAACCATGAAATCAAGTGTCTCTATTCCTTAGATCATTGTAGCTATACTATCTAGAATACTTACGTAAACTACCACAATAGTACACACAACACCATTCAGTATACCACAAGGCCTAAAATTTACTACATGAGCATCATCATCAAACCCTTTTGGCACAAATATTGGAAGTAAAAGGCCCAAAACTGGCATAAAAATGACACTGGCCATACCACAGATCAACACCAATACTGCCATTCCATAAATAGGGGTGATACAAATAAGACATATACCCACACTGAATCAAAATTCGTCACAAAATATTGCATTTCAGAACACTTACATCAATCCTAACAACGCAACCAACACATCTTTAACATAGGGAGATGTTTTGCAAAATCAAATGCAAGCTCTCCAACAAAAAATGGACAATATGTCAATGCAGGCAAACAAACCATTTCAGCACAAGATTTATGTCCATGTCCCTTTGACAAAGCACTATACATGACACCCTTCCCACATGGATATATTATACCTATTTTTCATAAGTAGAATGGGAAGAGGAATCCTCTGGAACATATAAGGGAATTTTCCACTACATGCATGGACATTTCATATGACCCCACGTACCTTATGAGGCTTTTTCCACAAATCCTTGTTGTGATAGCATTGGAATGGTTCTCTAAACTTCCATATGGCATAAAATCATGGGGCAAATTAGCTAAAAAATTTGTGGAACACTTTTCCTTTAACATTGACAATGAAATCATGATAGCTACCTTGTGTCACACCACGCAAGAAGACAGAGAAAACTTCACCACCTTCTTCTAGAGATGGAGGAGTTTAGCTAGTCGGTGTCCTATTGAGATACCAGAGAAACAAAAAGTCACAATATTCCTTGAAAATATTCATCCAAAATAGAGAAGTGACTTAAGAGTACATTAATGTACCTCTTTTATGGACTTAGTAGAGAAATGCATTATACTTGAGAAATCCCTCATTGAAAAAGGGAAAATTAAGATTCCAAGTAGGAATCCAATTGTTCAACATTAAAACTCCCCCAACGATAGACACAAATTTTGGTCCAAAAACAAAAAATGAACTAATCTTGGTATTGTTGATGCTAAGACCCTACACGTAGGACCAGTCATCATGCTTAGAGGATACAATCCCTCTCATGACATATCCAACAGTGCTGATCAAAGTGCCAATTTTTTCCAAAATACACAACAACAATGACCACAAAGGAGATTTCCAAAATGTGAGTTTACCCCCTTAGGGGAACCAATCGAGACTATCTTTAAAGAACTAATTAAACATAAACTCATACAACCTCTAGAGCCAAAACAATATGATCCTGGATATTTTAAACCCTCATGATGGGATGACAACACCTTTTGTGATTACCATAAAACAAAGGGACATATCCTACAACAATGCTGACAACTGAAGAACATTATCCAGGATTTTCTTGAAAATGGAACCATAGAAGTCAATGGGAAAAAATATACCAAAAATAGTGACCATAAGGTCTTCACAGATCCATTACATGACCATGGGAAAGGAAAGGCCTCTAGTTCAGGAACTAAGACTAATACCTCAAGCAATTATGCCAATACCAAGTACGACTATAACCAAGGTACGATCATCAATCATATCCGAGCTGCTAACGAAAATATCCACACCATTACCATAAAGAAGGGTCCTAAATGTTCTATGAATACACATCAAACTAAGATAACCATTCCAGGTCCTTCATCAGAGCCACAACCACAGTCTTCCAATCCTAAGTATAATTTACTTGACTAGTTGGGGAAAACCCCAACGCAAATATCCATCTTGGAATTGTTGACCATATCACCTGATCATCGAGCCATTCTAGACAAAGCCTTGCAAAGCACAACTGTCCCCACCAACTTAGATGTCAATCGTTTCAAAGAGATGGTAGGATACTTAATGAATTCTCATCATGTCACCTTCTCTTAGTAGGATTATTCAAATGAGAAGACCAACCATAATGACCCATTACACCTTGAAGTTCTTGTCCATCAAACCAAATTCAAACAAGTCTTGGTAGATGGAGGAGTAGGGTTGAATCTTTGCACCTTGAAATTGGTTAAGGCATTAGGTTTCTTAGAAGAATGTGTGGACACCACTAAGGGTATAGTCATCAAGGCATACGATGATGAGGAAAGATCATCTAAAGGAGTGGTAACACTCCCTATTAGGATTGGCCCTATGGTTATGGACACTAGTTTCCAAGTCTTAGATCTTGTCCTTCCCTATAATCTATTACTGGGTAGACCTTAGATACATGATATGAAGGCCACACCTTTCACTTACCATCAATGTCTCAAATTCCTATACAATGGCACTAAGATCATGATCGATGGTGATCCAATTTCCTTTCAGTATTGCACAAGCCTATGCAAAATACCACAACAATAGGTTCTTGTAAATCAGGAGGCTTCATCCTCCACCTTATCCATGTACATTGATCCATCAACTCTTTCCAAGTCCATTGTATCACAACCACCATATTCCACTTCTAAGATCAAGATCTAAGATAAGTGCTGTGGAGAATATCACATGAAATAATCCTATTGTGTGAGCTAGTTGGTTCCTCCTAAGTCATATGGTTTACCCACAATGGATAGGAGACAATCCATTGTAATAATACATGTCCCTCCTACAATGAATTTTACAAAATGGGGAGAGTTAAGTAAAGAATCTATGGATCAAGAAGATGTGACATCTTGGTTATATAATGAAGACAATGAAAACCCTCCACCATCAGTCCAAATATCTAAAGATCAATATGGGAAAGGCCTAATGTTAATGCAAAGGAAAGGATATGACAGACATAGTGGCTTAGGATTACATCAGAATGGAAGGACTAAACCAATCATTGTCTCTTAATGACTAAAAGGCCTAGGGATAGGGTTTCAACCAATTAGGATTGGCATTCTTAGTACCTCAACACCATCACAAGAGGAAGTAAGTGCTTTTGAAGACATCGAGATATCCCATAAACCATCTAACCCATTCTATTGTGAATCCCCTGACTCAAATGAATATGAATGGGATTCCCTTTCCTCCACTAGCATAATGGACCTAGATAAGTTATTCGGGGAACATGACCAAATGCTAAATACCTTACCAAAATCAACTGATTCCTACCCTAAAAATTCCTTGACAAAAGAAGAATGGCTCAAGCTTTATTATTGGTAAACCCTTGATCCCGCCTTTTGGGAACCTAACGAACCAACTTTTGATGATCTAGCCTTTACAATTGTCCCACCTCAGAGTCTACCTATCCCTAGGAAAAAGAACAAAAAGGAATTAGTCCAAAACTTCTGTGATCATGTCAACCAATCTATCCTCACCTTTTCAGCCTCCACATTTGATAACTTCGATGATGACATGCCCCTCGTATATCCCTAACTTATCGATTGGGATCAACAAGGCACCCCCATCTTAGACATATTTGAGAACGACGAAGCAATTGTTGAGTTCATGGGATTGCGAGAAGGAATCCCTAGAGGTGATAATAAGGATAGATTTACCATAGAATTTTATAATATGACATATTTTGGGGAGTTTGTTCACACCTCCAGTCACAAAAGTGAAAAAAAAAAGAAAAAAAATGAAATGAAAATAGTGAAAATGACAAGACCCTAGGTGAAAATCGAAATGTGCCTTTGGATGATGAAAAATAAAAATAAAGGATGCATCCAAGGGAGAAAACCTATCTGAGGCACCCAAGGATGGAGGTTTGAACATTCTCCCAGTTTCTAAGGAAAAGTCACCAATGCTAGTGGAAGAATATATCGAGATAAACATAAACACTGAAGATAATCCTTGGGTAATTTACTTTGTAGCATCTTTGATAGAGATAGAGGAACCAGAGTTTCGTGACTTCTTTAAAAAAATATAGATCAATTTTTCATGGTCATATGCTGAAATTCCTAGGCTAGATCCTGACCTTATATTGTATCATCTACCATTACAACCAGGTGTTAAGCCCGTAAAGAAAAATTTAAGGAAAATGCACCCACAAATTGCTTTACTAGTCAAAGTTGAACTTAAGAAACTATTGGATGTCATCTTTATCAGATCAATAGACTAGTCAAATGGATTTCTAATCTTGTTCCAGTAATGAAACCATCTTGGGGCATCCACATTTGTACAGACTTTAGAGATATAAATAAGGAATGTCCTAAAGATGACTTCCCTTTGCCAAACATTGACATGATAGTGGACATAACAACAGGGTATGAGATGCTATCCCTCATGGATGGTTTCTCCAGATATAATCAAATCAGAATCACACCTGAGGACCAACACAAGACAATTTTTACATATCCATGGGGAACACATTATTGGAATGTCATGCCTTTTGGGCTCAAAAATGCTAGAGCTACATACCAACATTCCATGACAACTATTTTCCATGACCTTGTACATACACTCATGGAAGACTATGTGGATGATTTGATAGCCAAATCATTAACAAGAGTGGATCACTTGCAAGTCCTAGATAAGATATTTCAAAGACTAGAAGCATACAAAGTAAGACTCAATCCAAAAAAATGCGTCTTTGGTGTTCAATCAAGAAAAATTCTAGGATACATAATTTCTAGATGAGGCATTGAAGTGGACCCAACAAAAGTAAAGGCTATAATGGACATGCCTCCACTAGCCAACATAAGTTAGTTAAGAACATGACAAGGGAGACTATAGTCTATCAGACGCTTCATAGTACAACTAGAAGACAAGATACATCCATTCCAACAATTACTCGAGAAAGGGGTACCATTTATATGGATATACAAATTCCAAGAAGCTTTTCAAAAGATCAAAGATTATCTTCTTACACCACCAATGTTAATGCCACCTATAGATACATGACCTCTCATACTCTAGATTTCAACAACCCAATCAACATTAGCAGCCTTACTTGCATAAAATGATGATGAAGGTCATGAAAGAGTAGTGTACTATATCAACCATACTTTGGTGGGATATGAGCTAAACTACAGTCACATAGACATTCTTGTCTTGAAGTATTTTTTTCTACTCAAAAACTTAGGAACTTTATGTTAAACAACCAAACCATGTTGGTCACCAAGATAGATCCTTTGAAATATCTCCTAAGTAAAGAAACACTAATAGGCTGGTTGGCTAAATGGGTAATGATACTTAGTGAATATGACATCCAGTATGTAGAAAGAAAAGCTATAAAAGGGAAATTTATTGTTGATCAGCTGGAAAACACACCAATCAAGGTAGAGCATCCATTAGTTGCAGATTTTCCTAATGAGTTCATCTTTACCATTGACAAAAGCACCACATGGAAGTAATACTTTGACGGGTCCCACAAAAATCATGGTTCAAGAGCAAGTATACTATCTGTCACACCACAAAGGGACACGATTCCTAAGTCATTGAATTTTTTTTTCCATGCACAAACAACATAGCAGAATCTAAGGCCCTTGTGACTAGATTACAGATGGCAATCGAATGGAAGATCAAACATTTACAAGTCTATGGAGACTCTAAGCTAGTATTTCGACAAGTCAATGATGAATACGAAACTAAAGATGAGAAACTTTTCCCATACAAGTGCATGGCATACAATTTTAAGCAATATTTTGACAACATCAGTTTTTATCAAAAACCCCACATTCAGAACAAGGAAGTAGACACTATGGCAATCGTTGGTTCATTATTGGATATACCTAGCAACATGCCTAAGTTTGAGTTTTTTGTAGAGAAAATTTTGGTCCCTACCTTTGACATCCCAGATTCTATGATGGTGTATGAGCTTGTTGGTCCCACTTCCCCATGGTACAAGGACATATATGACTACCTCCATGCCCAAATCCTACCCTTAGACCTATCAAACAACCAATGTAGGAAATTTATCTGTAAGTCTTCCAAATATACCATCATCGGAGATACCTTTTATAGGTGTGCCTTAGACAATACCTTTTTGAGATGTCTCGATGCTGAAGAAGCATAAGCAATCTTATGTGTGGTACACGAGGGTATATGTGGATCCAATTCTAACATTCCTACCTTAGCCAAGAAGATTATGAGGTTGGGCTATTATTGGTCTACCATGGAAAAGGACTCATATGTCTTTGTCAAGAAATTTCGACAGTGCCAGGTACATTAAGACTTGATACATGCACCTACACAGGAGCTCTGTTTGATAAATTCACCATGGCCCTGTGCCCAATGAGGACTTGATCTCATAGGTAAGGTACATCCTACATCCTCTAATTGCCACAAGTTCATCATTACCATAACTGAATACTTCACCAAATGGATCGAGGCTATTTCTATGACTTACATTATCGGCACATAGATTTCAAAGTTTATCCTTAATTACATCATTTTTTAGTATGGTGTTCCTCAATCCATCATCACAGATAATGGTCGCCCATTTAAGAACCAAGAATTCTGCCATATTTGTGAAGAATTCCATATGCAACATCACTTTTCCACTCCATATTATACACAAAGTAACGACCAAGTTGAGGCATCTAATAAAACAATCATCAAAATCCTCAAAAAAACCATCAATGATGCTGGTCATGACTAAAATTTACAGCTTAATCCTGCCTTATGGGCTTATCGCGCAAGCATTTGCACTCGCACCGGCGCCACTCCATACTCTTTGGTATTCGGTTCTGAAGCTATCTTACCTATAGAGGTTAAAATTCCTTTTGTACGGGTATCGTTGAAAGGGCATATTGATGATGAAGAGTATCGTGTATCAAGACTACATCAGTTAGAATTCCTAGATGAATGATGACAAAAGGAACTAGATAATCTTCAAGCATATCAAAATCATCTTCGTTGTAGCTATAATAGGAAAGTTTTGAATCAACACTTTGACATTGGGGACCTGGTCTTAATGGAAAATCCAAAGTATCAAGCTGAAAGAGAAAAACCAGGCAAGTTTGAAACAAACTGGTTAGGGCCTTACATTGATCAGGAGCATATCAAATCTCTGCTCCTGAAGGAGAACCACTATCATCACCTATCAATAGACTTCATCTGAAGAGGTTCTATGCATAGCTTCTAAGAATCTTTTCTTAATTACAAAAATACAAAAAAATATAAAAAATATAAAAATCGTTACCTTGATGAAAACCTCACAAATAGGTGTCTTTGTAACACCAAAAAAAATGAAAAAATCAATAAAATAGTAAAGAGAAATAATTCGTCCAATAGTGAAAACCACTTCGGTGGCGCTTTGGATAAGTACCATGGTGAAAACCTAGCAAATAGGCACCATGAGTAGTCAACTTCGCTCCTTCATCTACCACAATTCCAATCTAATTTTCTCGTCACCCATAATAAATGGTTATCCTTTCCATAACATGGAACGATTGACATCAAGTCCACTCCATATCCCCATTCCATCCTATTGGTCTTATATTCGACTGGGGGAAAATAATCGACCTACATCATTTGGACCTTGCACTTGCTGATCCAACATCATAACAATTTCCTGAAAACAATCCAAAAAACATCATAAAATGTCCTAAAAAAAATCCAAAAACATCATAAAACTCCAAAAAGACAAAAAAATCAAAACAAGTCAATAATCCCAAAAATAGATTCAGAGTCAGTTATGTCAAGTCAATAATAGACATAGTCAAACTATGTTGCCTCTACGACTGAACGTAGGCAAGGCCATCACTTGACATGCGCCTGACTATTAGGTTTGTCTTTCTAGGTTTTTCACATATCACACACATAAAATCATGACTCATTCTTTGTACATGTCAAAGTCATTGGTCATGTCAAACTATGAGGTCTCTGCATGTATAACATAGGAAAGGTCATCAATAGATGAGCCCCCAAGGCTGCACTAGGTTTGTCCATTAGGGTTTATGACATTCACAAACACACATGCTAGATATCATAAACTTCAAAAACAAATTGTCAGTCAGTTCTATCAATCAAAGTCTATTCGAACTATAAGGTATTTGCATGTATAACATAGGAAAGGCCATCAATCGATGAGCCCTCGAGCCCACACTAGGTCAGTCCTTTAGGGTAAATCATGTCAGTCAACATAATTCATACACTGTCATCACACACAAACAATGGTCAAATTATCAAGACAAGGCATGCATCAACAAGTCAAAAAATTCAACAATGTCATTAAGTCAAATCAAACAAATTGCAAAAAAAATCAACTTATGTATTATACAAGATGTGTCCTTCTTGACAACATAAATTGTCATTTAGGAAAACAATCATCATAGCCTTATACAACTTGTCACATCAATGGCATCAAATTCAACATCTTATACGGTACATGTCTTTCGAAAACGAGGCTTAGTCATGCCTTACATAGATAGTCGTAAAATTGAAACCAAACACAACATCTTATACAGTATGTGTCATCCCTGAAATCAAGATTTATCAAAAAATCATCTTATCAAATAAACAACAAAATATCAAATTTTGGAAAATATTCTTATTGGCTATTGACTCTATGGCTTATTATGTTTTATCTTTTAAATTTGGCTTTGTCTTTGAGTCCGGTTACTAGCTTTCTCGAGGATGTCCCATGAAGGATTTAGAGAAGCAAGGATGTTTCAGGACTATTTTTCTTTGACTATTATCTATCGACTGTATTTTAAACTTGGTTTTCAAGTCAGGTTACTAGCTTTCTTGAGGATGTCCCATGAAGGATTTAGAGGAGCAATAATGTATATTGACTTTGTCTTTTTCTTTTGATTGTTGTCTATGGTTCGTCTTGACAAAAAGACTAGGGAAATTTCTTCCCTTAGCATGAGTTAAGTCACTCCTTGTCTACGTCTGTCTGTTTTTAGCAAGTGGATGAATTTGTACACCTTGGTAAATCTCATATCATGGTTTTTACTATCCATTTGTGTCATGTCCCACCCAATGATGATTTAATGCAAGGCTTAGTATGTATTTGGAAAAATATTGAAGATTCTACATTCTTCTACTGACCATTTCTAATATTAAAATTTTGATTAACCCATGCTAACATTTATTCTATCCTACATAATGATAGAGTCTTGTGACACAAAAAAAAATTAGTTAATATACATATGCATTCATTTTACAACCATCATAGTAAATCATACATCTATGCTACATTCCAAAAACAAAAAAAAAATATACATATCCATTGCATCTAGGTAACCATGGCATACATGCATTCACCATTAACAATTGTACATATTATAGATACATCCACATGGAATTATACATAATAAAATCACATTCCATCTCATTATCATAAACATAGAGTGCATACATGACATTTATAAATACTATGCATTCATCATCACATAGAATAAAGTCATCATCATAGAAAATAAAACATCATAATCCATAACATGTGCATGCATACATACAACACTGTATAATCACATAGAACAATTGTAAATCATATAATCGCCACAAAAAATGATATATATATATATATATATATATCGCTCAAAAAAATAAGTGTCATAGTACAATGTCAGAATGTCTCAATCCAAATGGAGCTCGCGGGCTCTATGATCATAATACACTATCTAAACATATAAACATGTCACTAAGATGTACTCCTATTGCTCCCATGTGGAGTCTAAGGGGGTGACTGACGATGAGGTACTCACTATGTAGAAGGAGGCCTATCATATGGTCTTGTCCTAGGCGATCCCACCACATCATATGTACATTGTGAGTGGCTGTGTGACCTGCTCTGGGAACTGTCATTGTGTGCCTGTGTAATTGGGAGCCTATCTCTCAGGTGGTACCTCTACCTCATATAGATCTCTATAATACCTCTCTCTATCACCAACTTTGACCAACTCCCAAGAAAATGTTGTAGTTGGTCCAGTACATAGGGCCCTCAACTCCACAAACCACTGCTTTGTCTCTTTCCTCCTAGACACTGCCTAATCTCTGTCAAGGTAGGCATTGTCTCTCTCCATTTGCATTGCATCTCACTCTATAGTCACTTCCCTCAACCTATCTGCCAAGGCCTCTACTCGGGCCTGTAAGTCTACTAATCTCTGATGACTTGGACCATCCTCCTCCCTCCGTGGTCTCTCTCCCACCTATACATCCCAATCCTCCACTATCCTATCTCAGAGCTCCCTCTCCTGCTCCCCCATCACCTCCTCCTCCTCCTCCAGATAGCCTGCCAACATACCTAGGGAATCTATCTCCATCTCCTCCCCAATGGCCTCCTCCTCCTCTGCATGCTCCTCCCCTATGACCTCCTTAGCCACATGCTCAACCCCTATCTCCACCTCCCCTCCTCCACCAAATTCCAACATAGGCACATCCTCTCCCTCACCCTCCTCCTCATAGACGGGTGACAACCTATGTCCTCTCCCACCTCTCCTCCCTCATCAACCCCATCGACCACCTCTCCCACCTCCACCCCTACCACCTCTGCCACCATGCTAACCTCTAGGTCTTGTACCTCATCTCTCTACTAGAGTAGGCTAATCTAGATCTATTTACGAGATGGGCATGTGCTCTGCCCACCAAGCATCATATGTTGCAGTGGTGCTCAGATCTGCTACACCACCCCTCCAACCCCACTGTACAAGCTATAAAGCTTGAATGTCTACCTCTGCTGTCACCATAGGAATCATAGGCCCCCACAATGACACCTCTCTAGAAGACCAAGAAAAATCAGCTCACTCCCGAGGCTTGTCTTGAACCTCCCCAAACTATCTCAATACTTGATTTGGCAGGTGTCTCTCAATGATATGAAAACTAGATACTGTGCCTATCTGCAAATTGGTAAATTCCTATCCTTATCTCTCCACCGAGGAAAATCCATATAAGGTCTCCAAATAAACTGAACAAGTGTGTTTATGGCATGTCTCCAATAACTTGTGTCACCAACATGGCTCTGGGTAATGGTCCCTGAATAACAAAAACCATATGGGGATCTAGCATCTAGATCTGATGTCACTGGGGGATGTAACACAACAATATGTTCCCATGCCTAGATCATTAGTAAGGTAGTACCACAGCTGATCAATTATGCATCTCAATAGGCTATGTCATGTAAATGAAAATATAACATGGCTAATAAAAAGGGGCCCCATGCATATACTACCTATCACTCTAACATCCCAACAAGAAAACCATGACCTCGGTGGTCAGGAAGGACAATCCTAACAATCAATGTACATAGCATACAATCAATCCTCTCATATCGCTTTGCAAGTACATGCCATCTAATCTCATAGTGCTCAATACCAAGTTGTCTAATATCATCATATATGTAAAATCGAGTGATCTCACTATAACCTCTCTGGGTATCATACATCACTCTCTCACCCCTAATAGGAAATCTCAAAATCCTATAAACATCCTCTAAAGTAACTGTAGTCTCTCCAGTAGGAAGGTGAAAAGAGGAGGTTTTTGAATGCCATCGCTCACAGAGCTGTCAACATACCTCTGTTAGCCTAAATAGTGGGCATAGTGCAAACATGATGTAACCCTAGACTCCAAATCAATCGTGTCTCCGCACTCACCAACTGGTCTCGCATCTCATAAGTGGCCGACATAAACTCCCAGGTGTATATAGAATCCAATACAATTTGCAAATGCATCAAAATAATTTATGTCAAAATTACAGAACATTCATTTTTACATCACAAAAATTTCAGAAAATTTGATAGGCAAATGTCTCATTTTAATATCAAATGCGGTCATGCAATTTTTCACATGCATTGCACAAAATCAAGTGCATCATTTAAACATGTAGATGTGTTGTTTTAACACATATGCATTACACAACCAATCATGCCTACCTATCATACATATGCATCATTTTTTTACAAATGTGATGCATAAATACTGCCATACCTATCTTGCAAGTGTGGTGCATGAAACACATGTGATGCACTAACTGACATGTGAGACTGTCATTCACAAATGTGATGCATTCAAACATATGTGGTGCGCAAAAATTCAAATGTGTTGATTAACCTAATTGACCTAAATGGACCTAGGCAAGTTTGCACATATGTGTCATTTCACCAGCACATGTGTTACATACAAACACATATGCATTGATTCTAAAGTGACGCATATGCAAAATAAAATTTAAGTGCCTAAAAATGCATGAAAATTAAAAATTAAAAAGGCGGTTCAGGGGTACATACCGAGGGTCTTGCGTCAGCTGAGCGTCTGAAGGTCCAAATGGGTAACCACGATGCTCTATGTACGGAACATGAGACATCTTCATTGTGATCTCTGGGGCAAGATCAAGGTTTTCTCAAAGTCTAGGGGTGCAAATGATTTGTTTTTTCACCCAAATCATATTTATACCTAGGCTTTTGGAGGGTTTTTCTTCTTTTTCCAAATTCTGACCTCCATTTCAAAATCCAAACCACTTCTAAATCAATTTCTTTCACCACCATCGAACTTCTGACTATCAAATTACCTAATTGAGACAATTTCCAAAATTTTCAAAGTTTTTTCAAAAATTGTCATTTTTCCCGAGGGGGCATACTAACCTATTTCACATCGGGGCATGACTAGGGCATGTTTTAACTGATTTTATTTGACACAAATCCGAAATGACAGTGTATCAAAGAGGGGAAAACTGTAGACACCGGAAATTGGTCTAGGCCTGTGACACCCTTTTTGACATATTTCTAATGTTCATGGTCATGATTAAATAATGTTAATTATATAATTGTTTTCAAAAGTCACCTATCCTCTATTAATTAAATAACTTTGATTATTTAATTGATTCATTATCACCGTTATTCAATCCTGATTAATTAAATAAATGTAATTTATTTAATTACATCGCTAATTAATTAATCCCATTTCTAAAATTAAATAAATTATTATTTAATTTACCCTCATCACATTTCTAACTATAATTAAATATTCATTTCAAATTATTTAATTTATCTTTAAAGAAAAGGTGTAATACCCCTCCGTTTTGCTCTGTTGTGCGAACAGTGTTCTCCTCCTTTGTTATGTTTTATTTTCTATTGGTACTTTGACTATGGTACTCAGTTACTGTTTGATCACTATCTGTATCGTGATGTGGTGATGTATTTTGAGTTGATGGTATTTTATTCTGATGTTATCATTATGGCATGCTTTAGATTAGCATAGATGATATTTGAATTAATGATGTTTTATGTCTTTGATTATATTATTGATGTTAGATTCGTCAATTGGTAATACTGTATTGGTGAAGGGGATGGGATTGCATCACTCGCTTGCGAGTGCCCTGTGATTCTGTGATTCCCTCTTCACGGTGTGTTTTATATGATACAAATATACATGTGCGATATACTTTTGTTCGCAAGTTAACAGGTACAGGACATCGACTCCACCTGGCTTCACAGGGTTGAGCGTGTCCATTGCCAACGACATTCAATTGGGAGATAGTAGCTAGGTTTTCCATGCCAAGCCATCACCTTGCTCATAGCGTGTCATTGGTTTTAGTCTGGTTCAATTTTTTTAATATTGTTCAATTGCCTTGATTTTATTAAATTGCAAGTTAGAAAAGTTAAATAAATGGCCTATGTAGTTAAGTTGTTGATTAAATGAATCTGGTTATAATGTGAAAAATGTTATTTAATTTATTAATTAATTTAATTTAATTAATAAATAATTTAATCTCGGATTAGATTTATTTTATTAATTAATTAAATTAATTGTGTTGAAATTAATTAAGTTATTCATTTTGAAATTTATGGATTTTATTGTTTGAAATTGAAAATTAAATAAAAGGATTTAAATTCCATTTTTAGAAAATTTTAAATTCAAAAAATTGAAAATGGAGATATTTTGAGATATTTTCTTTTTTCTATTTTCAAAAATTGATTATGGTGGTTGAATAGATATTTTCATTTTTTTTTGGCTATTATTTGGAGTTTTGGATAAAATTTTGGGAGGAGGATGAAAAATGGAGATTTAGAAAAGGAAAGGAAATTTTTTGGGTGTGTGTTGGATTTGGGTTTTTTGGAGAAGCTCAGTTAGATTGCTGAGAAGAAGCTTGAATTTGAGGAGAAAGATTTGCACCATTTTTTCATTCTCTCAAGCATTGGAAACTAGGTATTCTGTTTATTAAATTAATTTCATTTGAAAAGATTCACAACTTTTATTTGTTGTTTGAAAGTATATATAAACTTGGTTGGATTTGCAAGAAAAACCCATCTTGAGTCTGGTTTCAGAACTTCCAAAACATCTATTTGAAAATATTGTTCTTCAAGGAAAAATTTCAATATGGCTGTAGATGTATATTTCGGGAATTATTTGCTCTTCTAGAGTTATGATTTTGGTTAAAATTGAATATATATACATATTGGAGAATAAATATGTATACATACAATATATATATATATATATATTTTCATGTATCTTATTGAAGTTGTGCCCTATTGAATTTAAATCATAAAATCCCTATTTTAAAAAAATTATGATTTTCGGATTTTTAAAATCCATAGGGGGGTTTCGAATTTTATTTTTGTCACAAAATAAAAAAATAAAAAATAAACAGAGGGTTTGTGGGGGGGTTTGCTGGGGGCTCACCCCATTCCTCCCCCATGGGAGGCATCGTGGGGGAGCCATGCCCAATGCAACCCCCACACCCTGCCGCCACCGCCACCGCAGCCCGCCAGGGGACGACTGTGTATAAACATAGCCGCCCCACCCTTTGGGGGTGTCGACTATGTTTACACACAGTCGCCCCCATTAATGGGGGTCGGCTGTGTGTAAACACAGCCGGCCACCATGTGTTTGGCACGTGGCCCGAAACAGCTGCCCACCCTCAAAGAAAACACACATGACATGGAAATCAAAAACACGCTTTGACTTTATTTCAGATTTTCTTCTTTTTTAAATCAAAATATATATATTTTAAATATTTTCCAATATTATATTTTTATAATATTTAAATATTAATATATATAAGATAAATATATATATTAATATTTAATATTATATTATATAATATTAAAATATTATAAATATATTAAATAATTAAATATATATACATATGATATATATATATATATATATATATATATATATATATATATATATATATTAAAGTGTATCTTTAAATAATGGCTTAATTTAAGTGTAGTTGGGGGAAAGTTCAAATTACTATGTAATATTTGAATTATGGGATGATTAGAAGTAATGTGTTTAATAGCAAGTTTAATTGATCTTTAAATGATGGCTTGATTTAAATGCAATAGAGAAATTTTAAATTAATGTACTATAGTCAACTAATGGTTTTATTTTTTAAATGATATATTTTGAAAGAATAAATAATTTGATTTTCTGAAATTGTGCATATTAGAGGAATTAATTGATTTTACACGATTTAGTTTATGAAAGAGAAATAGACGTTTTGAAAACAATATGTTTTAAAATGTAGAAGTAAATGTTTATTTTATTACTATTTACAAGCAATTAGTGAATTAAATATTTAGTTTTAATTTCTCCTCTTGTCTGAAAAAGATGTATTTTTAAATCAGAGTTATTAATGCAATAAATTACTGAATGTTAACAAGGGAATGGATTTAGTAAATCTGAAGTAGATTAATTCTTGTCTTCTGGCTCGTCTTGATTGTGTTATGTTTCCATGTTTGTTTGGGGAAATTATGTTATAGAGATCAATAAGTCTTCCAGTTGGGGTTTTAATTATGTGGGTTGTCTTATCATGTTGTCGACCAGTTGTGAATCCCTTAGGTAGTGCAGTGTGTGTTGTTAGTAAATTACCTGGTTCCCATGAACGGGGATGTTTTGTACCTCCTGTGGAAGGAGTGGAGTATGCAATTTGTGACTCCTTGTAAGGAGTGGTTTTGTTATGTTTGTTACCTCCAATGTTTGGAGAGGGTTTTGACTTATGTTTCCTCCTTGAGTTGGAGTGGTTGTAATGTCTATTTTTGTACGCACTTGGGTTCTCTTGGTAGTTGGTTATGTCTAGTATGTTGTCAAGTAGAAGAGTGACTTTCGTTAGGGGCCAGAGCCATAAGTGGTAAACTGGGTAACCTTCAGAGGTAGTTTAATCGAGTGATAACTAAACCATTGTAATCCATGTCAGTAATGTAATGGTGTACTCATGGTTGTTTGGTTCATGTGATTGGTTGTATCAGCTTGAGTCAGCCTGTGCCTAGAGGTAGATGGTTTTGTCTAGGAATCCTTGTTCTTATCTCATTGCATGAGAGGTGGGCCTTCGAGTACCACTTGGTTGGGTGGCATGCACCTTACTCCGTTGGGTTTTCTTCTTGTTCATGCTGATGAGATTTCTAGTTGGAGAGCTCGTGGGATCCAGTTTCATTTCATGCGTTATTCATTTCAGTTGATCTTGTAATTTATTACCCCTCTTTGTAATTGAGGTGGAAGTTGTAATATGTAATCATGCTTTTGGATTTACCTCATTCAAGGAATGAGAGTTGTAATTTCTTATTGTTAATAGAGATCTTCTGGTATCTCTATTTTCTTTAATGAATTTATCTTGAATGGGATGTATGTGGTCTTAATTTCATAAGTAATTAAATGTTATGGTTTCTGTTCTTTAATGTTGTTCATGGGTCAATAAGTAATCTTAGTCTCATAACCTTAGAGGTTGTTGCAATGGGTAGTGATCTTTCATATTAATTACACTTAATCAAAAAAAAATTAGTCCGTTTGAGTAGTTAATTGCAAATTCCTCTAGGGTTGCATGGCAGGGTGTTACAAAAGGCATTATGCCCATATATCTATATATATAGTAAGAGTAAAATTTACATAGGAAGTGGATTTTATGAGTCCATGATATCCTAGATATCTCAGATTTATCATTACCATGCATAGGGACTACAAAAACTTTCGAAGCTTTCTACCTATCACTACTTAACATTACCATAGCTTTCTAGCCAACTAATTATCAACATTACAGACATCCCAGATTCTACCCAAAATATTCAAAAATTAACATGACCCATCCCTTTCTACTCCTTCGTTGAAGCCATCTGAACTGAATTATCTCCCTGTGCCTCAAAGCTTCCTCCAGCTTGACTATCATGAGCCATGAGCATTATCTACAACTGCATGGCCCACAAGAGCATCCTCTTCAATTGGCTCTCTCTGAGTAGGCCAACCGCGTACACTAAACCCTTGACCTTCAAATGGGACATTTACTACAACTAGGACATGACATTCATGCCACCCACAGTCATTGTATCCTTGGTCTGCACTCAAAGTGTTTAATATTGGAGGGCCCCAATTATACCAAGGGTGAACTGTCAACCCCAATTCTTTCCTAGCCTGAATACCATATGGCCTAACTATCTCTACTTCCATTTAACCCATCTTTGCATTTGGAGAAAACCCTTGAAACTCCCCCACATTTGGAACTTGTATAGAAACATGACCTTCTAAACCAACACATTTTATTGGAGAGTGAGGATCATGAGCCCTGAGAAAATATGATGCATAATATTTGTCCTTAATTTCCCTATCCATTTTCACATAGACCTGTGATATAAGAGGGATTCGCTGCACATGAGTCTCTTTATTCTCAAGAGATCACCAGGGAATGAAATGCCCTTATACACCTCAAACTGAACAAATCAATAAAAATGTGAAAAGAAGTGAAGAAGTAACTTCAGGTTCTGAAAGAGAAAGACTTCAAGATTTCTATCCTCGACTGAGGAGCTCTCAACCAAAAGATGTCAGCACGATTTTAGGATGCCAACGCGACATACTGTCATCCACAAGACGCGCTAGCATCCTGAGCCATGAAGAAATCTGGAGCACAGATGGATGAAACTAAATCTTACTTCTCAACTTAGGTTAGATAGAGTGAATGATCAAATAATCGACAAAAAGCTAGATATTAGAGGCAAATACAAGAGAAGTTGAAACAAGATTACCTTTGTGCATCTGAATCTTTACTCCAAGCGTCCCTTTGTAACTTGCACACAAAAGATCAATGAGAAAAGGTTGGGGCTATATAGGGGCCTACCTCAGTTAGACCCCCATATTGGTGTTCCCACCTCCATGGACAACCAAGTTTGGAAAAGAGTGTAAAGGAAATAAACAAAGTGTGTGGTGAAAACAAAACCCGCTTTGGAGTAGAGCCCGCACCACAAAGTAGTAAATGAACTAGTAAGGAAGAGTGATAGGGAGAGAGAGTGTTACCCATAGGTCAAGACCCTCTTCTGGAGCACACAGATGCACCGTGATGTGCTTGTTTGAGAGCTGGTAGTTGCTAGAGGGACCTCAGTCCGGCATGGCTTCGCCAGTAAAAGTGCTACTATTCAAGGATAGATCTTACCTAAGAGTAGAGCAAGTGGTGACAATTCTTGAATTGAAGACTTTCGACCCCAAAATGAGAACCAAAAAGGTGTTTTAATGCATGCAAGGGTAACATAGAGCTGTTTCATTCGAGACCTAATCGCTAGGACACATGTCTCTAGGTTCAAGTTTCTAGATTCTCTATTTCAAACTCGGAAAACCGCCAAAATGCTAGCATGCCACGGGGACGTCCACGTGTTGCGCAGGCATCCAAATCCTAATTGTTTTGGAAATGCTTTGTCAGGCTTCTTTTGTCTTGCCATGTGTCCTGATGGAGTCAGAATCGTGAAATTATGACTCAGGGGATTTTTTCATTAATGCTTTTAAGGTGTCATAAATGCTAGGCAAGATGCGAAAATGTGGAATTTCCCCCAGGTGCAATTCTTCGACATTACATTTTTCCCCCACTTTAGTGGGCTCGATTTTGGAAAAAAAATCAGCCTCACTAAAGTAGAGAAGAAAAATTTCGCGTGAATTTTGAATTTTACAGAGATGCGTGCCAGAAAGAGGGATGGCAAAAGTCATTGAGGTTGAGCCAAATGGTACCAAGGATGCCTCCAGCTCTCGAGCTCAACAATCAACAACACAATGGTTGTGAAAGGCTATTTAAAACTATATCCTGTAAAACTAAAATTTTGAGTCAGTTTTGAAAAAGCGGAAGAAACTACCACGGAGAGAAGAATGATCAAGAAAAAAGTGGTCGATTTGGAGGAAAAATATGATCAAGACGTGACTTTATGGCCCCTCCCGATTTTTCCCCTAGTGTGGTTGGGTAAAGTTAGGAGAACTAGGGGGCCATGAGCTCTAGGAAAAATGGGCCCTAGGGGGCCTCTATATACCTAGGTGGGCCCCCAGAAGGGTCATTTTCACTATTCACTACGAGCAGATTGTTGACTTTTGTGAGAGAAAAGTCAGAAAAATATCGAACAGGAGAGAGTATGAGGCATCAAGGCTAGAGAAGCTACGTGAGGACATTATCATGGGTCATGAGGTTGACCAAGTAGGCTTCTTAGTCTCGATCTTTGTGTATTTTAGCTCATTTTTTTGGATTTTTCATGCCTCGAAGTGCATAGGCATCCTAAATGTGCACCTGCATCTCTTTTCTGCATTGTCATCTGGGACATGTGTTGGGCTCTTGAATCCATGTTGTCATCCCAAGGATGCGCTGGCATCCTCCGAGCGACCATGGCAGTCGAGGATGCAGGTGCGTTGTACAGACATTTGCGTGGTGCACAAATGTCCTTTTGTATGCTTGCTTAACATGATCGTGTTTCTGACTTATAATTTTTTTACCTTTTGTAGGAGTATCCAGAGATCTGAGAGCATCTTGGAGGGTGAGAATTCTACCTCGTCCATGAGCAGAGGGATCACCTATCACCGGATGAGGTCACACACTTGGAGCGGGTCAGTCTCTCACACATATTTACTATGCTAGAGATGTGATACCATGATGGGATACTCACCGCTCTGATGTAGCGATGGGATGCTATCATGTCATATTTCTATCTACCCTATGGAGAGATGACCATCACCATTGTGGATGTCTATCAGATCCTTTGGCTCCCCATCCACGGACGACGGGTGGCCCTAGACGACACCCGATTAATGCGAGAGCACAACGAGGGGGTCTAGTATTGCATAGGATAGATTGGTGGCAGTGATGACACTGGTCATATCTACACCCATTGGTATGATCAGGCGAGGACTACAACACTATTGCTATGTTGGGTGATGGTAGTGACAGTTGTGTTTTGGATTACTATAGACGGACGAGGCTCACATGTGCACGGGGACCTCATCCTGATTATCAGAGAGATGGTTGAGCATAGGACTATTTTTTATTGGGGGCACAACATGCTGGTTCACCTCTACTAGGAGTTGAGACAGTATGCTCATTATGAGTACCATAGTCTTACTATGTACACACTTTTGCAAGTGTGGGAATTTTCCCACATCATGTGCACCCAATCAGTCAGTTTTCCCCAGCGATGGTCGTATGATATCCCGATGGCCCATTGGTATGACATGATAGGCCAGTGGTGTTTCAGAGATTTATAGTTTTGAAGGCTACAGTTTGATACTGTCGTTGTAGGAGAGGTTCATTAGAGACCCCACCACTATTTTAGGTGGGTTGATGACAACAGGTTCCTTAGAAACCTACAGCAAGACCATTTTCCAGTGGTTCACCATGATTATATTATTGTACCTTATTATTGGAGTCAAGCCATGCAGCAGCATGGATGTGTACAGACTATACCGCTTGACATGCCCACATACACTAGGGCACACCATAGTGCAGCGAGGGTAGGTGATTGCCCTCGCCCCTCTATTATAGACATCATCTTTTCGGATGATGATGAGCTTGATCATGATCTTTCGACCATGGCAGCGGTGGATAATTTCATGGTGGCAGCCTATTATACGCGATGGTGGGAGAGGCACCGTCTTGCCCCAATTTTTGGTTAGGGTGATCCAAGAGGGGACCTTGGCCCATAGGAGGATGAGCCCCACCGGCCTCCATAAGATAGGAGGAGACACCATCAGTAGAGCGGTGCAGAGGAGGATGATGAGCCAACACAAGAGGAGGAGGAGGAGGCGACGCCAATGAGGCTGCGATGATGGAGGAGATCAACTCCCCCCCAGCTACCCCTATTTCCTCGACGCCACCTATCTACACCATCTTAGTAGTAGTAGTGCTTGCACCATTCGGGTTGGCCACCAATATTGATGGTGTAGGCCCCAGCATTGAACCACACCTTGATCCCACATGCTAGCTAGGAGATCGAGGTATACATAGTGCATTGCTGTTATTTTTATGCTTTCCATATTTCCATTTATGCTTTATATAAATACACATGCCATGTGCTACTGATCCCTATCTCTTTCTTTGTGATTATAGAGGATGTAAGAGGATGGACTGGGCTTATAGCTCAGTGTATTTCATAGGTGGCCCCTACTATGCTGATCTATGGGATAGTCCTAGAGGCTTAACGACTTGTTTTAGCAGGGAGGCATGCCCCCACTTTTGAGCTAGTAGCACATCTACGGACTACATACGAAGAACAAGGTGCAAATGTGGTGCAGCTGACTATAGAGCTGACAGCCACTAGAGGACAGTGATATCAGCTATCAGGGGAGCTACAGATGATGCTCACCGAGTGAGATGCGACAGTGAGGAGAGCCGATGCCACCGAGGTAGAAGATGATGCTCTTCTAAGCTACATCAATGAGCTCAATGTGCTGCCGGCAGTTGTGATCTTGACAGATGTTCAATGGCTACAACAGAAGCTAATATAGGTGAGGATGGACATCTATTCACTACAGGGGGAGCTGAGAGGGATACAAGTGGGCTTATTTGTATCACGCTAGCACTGATCCTAGTCACAGACCACTGTATAGCCTCCTCCCAGAGTACCAAAGTGGCCACCAGAGCTAGAGGGCTAGGGGAGGCATGCACCCCGAGGATAGGATACCCCTTTTTTGCATATCATTTTTGTAGCTGGATATAGATACATATATATACTTGTAGATATTTTGTATAGATAAATATTTAACAACCACTCATTTTTTATAGAAATGGCCCGATCATGTACATGACATTTGATTCATATATTGGACATATATATATATACATCGGTTTCAGTATCATGTCTTTCTTCTATGTGTATGTTTTCTATTTTCATGTATGGTCATGCTATGAATGTTATTTTCTTTATATGGATGTATGCTCTCATTAGATGCTAATCATGATTTAATTAAACACGTTTGGCTACATGTTAATTGAATTCTATGATGATCTAATTTCTTTAAAAGATGTAATGTGATGTATGGATATATAGCATAGTCAGACACATATATGTTTTGTTACACACACATGGTCACGTCATAAACACAAAAGTCTTCATAATGTGAAAATGAGTAAATGTTAATATATATAGTATTACTACCCTTTAGGGAGAACACCACATATATGGCACATTAAAACACTATGTGTAGTATTGATGGAGATGCATCACATTAACGGGATCTGTTAAAAGTTTTCCATCCATAGATGATAATCCATAGGCACTCAAACCATATATAGAAACCATGATGTAAGGACCTAACCAGTTAGGACTAAATTTCCCTTTTTGATCAGGTGGTGTGTTTACCTTCTACTGATTTTTGTATAGAACTAGATCCTCTAGCTTGGAGGTTCTAGGAAGCACACCCTAGTTATATTGTCTTGACAATGACCAGTGATATGATTTAAGATGATCGAGGGCCTATAAATGGTGCTCATCGAGCATCTCTAGTTGATTGAAATGATTAACTTGATAGGTTTCATCATCAATCAACCCTCTCAAGGAAACCTACAAAGATAGGATTTTGAACTCCAATGGCATGGTAGCTTTTGTGCTATACACGAGGTTATAAGGCGTCATTCCCATCATCATACAAATACTCATGCAATAAGCCCACAAAGCATATTTCAGCTGGATATGCCAATCTTTGCCATGCTTATTAATTGTTTTATGAAGAATGAGTTCAAGTGTCTTGTTAGAAGCTTCTACTTGGCCATTGGATTGCGGATAATACGGTGTAGGAAACCTATGTTGAATACAAAATTTCTTGAAGAACTACTTTACCTCTTTGTTTTAAAATGATGTACCATTATCTGAAACAAGCGTAGCAAGTAGCCCAAAATGAGAAATGATGTTGTTCAAGAGGAAGCTACAGATTGTTTTAGCATTCGTAGATTGGAGCGGAATAGCTTCAACCCATTTTGTGAAATAATCTATGGTGGTAATGATAAAAGTATGTCCTTTGGATGAATTAGGTGATATTTTTCCAATGATATCCAACCCCCATTTCACGAAAGGCCAAGGAGATGTTTGATTTTGCATCTCCTGAGTAGGAGCATGGATAAGGCAGCTATGTTGTTGACATTGAAGGCACTTCTTGACAAAACTAAAGGAATCTTGTTCCATCGTCTGCCAATAGTAACCCATATGCATCAATTTTCTCATTAGAGGTCTACCACCAAAGTGTCCACCCCTAGAGCCTGCATGGGCTTCCTTAAGGGCAAGGAGTATTTCCGCTTTAGCGAGGCATCTTAACAACAGCCCGTTATAACCTTTTTGATAAAGAACGTTTGATATGACAACATAACATGTTGAAAGATTTCGTATACGAGTATGATCGCTTTTCATCGCATCATCGGGAAAGCTTCCCATCTTTAAATAGTTATAGATACTAGAGAACCACTCTCTCGAGTCTACCTAAAAATAAACTAGAGACTTGGGCTTAGGTTGATCAGGAACCACTGGGGTTCGCATGACCTAAACCATGAAGTGATATTCCTCCGTATCCTCTTCTGAATGTACTAAGGAAGTAGCACTTTCCATGGCATCCGCATGTCTATTTTCTCGCCTAGGAATACTATTTATCATGAAAGAGGAAAGCTAATTGAGCAAGGACAAAGCGAGGTCTCGATAGGGAGACAAATTACTTTGTTTAGTTTGATAAGTTCCTATGATCTGGCTCACAATAAATTTAGAGTCACCTAGTATATGAAGATGTTTAATCTTCAACACAATCACAACATGTAAGCCAGTAATAAGAGCTTCATACTCTATGATATTATTAGTGCAAGGAAAATCTAATCGAAAGGAAAAGGGGACCGGTTTTCCTTCAAGAGATATCAGGATCATGCCCATTCTAGAATTGGTCTGACACCTCGATCCTTTCAAGTACATCTTCCATTCAAGGTCATAGTTGATTGTGAAAATATTCTCATCAAGGAATAGGTCCAACCTAGGGAAGGAGTGAGATGAGAGAGCTTCTTCCAATTGATCGACAATTGCTTGTCTCTTTACCGATTTTTGAGTGACAAAATTTATATCAAACTTAGAAATCAACATAACCCACTTCGCTAATCTCCCAACAAGCTTAGCACTAGAGAACAAATGTTTCAAAAGATCTATTTTTACTATGATGTGAGTGTCAACATGGAGGAGATAGTACCTCAACTTATGTGTAGTGAATACAAGAGCAAGGCATTTCTTCTCCATGGATGAATAACAAGTTTCATAATCAATGAGGACACGACTAATGTAGTAGACCACTCTCTCTCTTCTCATGTCATCATACTGAGCTAGTAGAGCTACCAAAGAATATTGTGATGCAGTGAGGTAAAGAAGGAAAGGTCTATCTTGTATAGATGACATAAATATAGGAGGATTGGTCAAATAGGCTCTGATGGATTCAAAATTTCTTTGACATTCTTCATCCCATATAAAGCGAACATCCTTTTTCAGTAGATGAGTGAAAGGAAGGGTACAATCAGCCAACTGAGATATGAATCTACAAATTTCTTGAATTTTCGCCTGTAAACTTTACAACTCAGTGATGTTCCTTGGTGGAGACATATTAACAATAGCATCAATCTTATTCGCATCAACTTTGATTCCACGGTAAGAGACTATAAACCCAAGAAGCTTTTTGGCGTCAACGCCGAAGACACACTTCTGGGGATTGAGTCTCATCTTGTAAAGTTGAAGCCTTTCAAAGATAACATGAAGGTTCTTCACATTATCTTGACGATTTATAGATTTTACCAAGATGTCATCAACATAATCTTCTAAGATCTTATGAATGAAATGATGAAATATCAGGGTCATTGCTTGTTGGTAAGTTGCTCTTGCATTGTTCAAACCAAAGGGCATGACCATGTAGCAGAAAGTTCCCCAAGGGGTAGTAAAGGCTATCTCATACTGATCATTTGGGTTAATAAGGATTTGGTTATAACCTGAGAATTCATCCATAAAAGATAACAACGCATGGCTTGCGGTCGAGTCTACAATCATATCTATATTAGGCAACAAAAAATCATCCTTAAGAGAAGCCTTGTTAAGGTCTCAAAATTCAATGCATATATGAATATGTCCATCGGGTTTGCTAACAACAGCTATATTTGAAATCCAAGGAGAGTAGTCAATAGGATAGATAAAGCATGTGTCGGCCCACAGTAATGATTTCAATAACTAAGCTCTTACTACCATGATTCAAAGATTGGGCATCTGACCTAAATAGCCATTTTAACCATCATGAGGGTACATTTGAATTGTCAACACAAGGAAGTGAACTTGAAATGGGTCAGCACAGTATGTGCACTAGGAATTCTAGAGTAGTCATCTCAGTTTTATAACTAAGAAAATATTAAGAATGAAAGAAAATTGCATGAAAGTAAACAAAGAAAATACTGGACATCACTCAAGCAAATCCAAACTAATTATGAATAATAGGAAGGGAAATCTAAACATCCAAAATAAATTACTTTTTCCAACTTGGTTGTAGGAACAGTCACAAAACATAGTTCTAGTGGCTATAGGAACAATCAATGCCATAATCTTAACTAAGTACTGAACATAAACTAACACTAATCTAACTGAACTAAAGGAAAAAATTACTCACCAAGTGGGCCCCCTTGGATGAGTATCTTCTAAACTACTAGAAAAATTGGATACTCAACTTAGAATCTTATTTCATTTATCAAAAAATGCAATTACATAAATATGGCTCATAATCAGCTTGTACAAGAACTTGGCGATCAACTCACCAACTCGCTATCACTATCCCAAGGAAGGAGGATTCGAGCCTTATTTATCAACTAAATAGGACCATCAACTCCCACTAACTAAGAGGATGCCATTTAGGGAAAGCAAGAAAAATGGAAGGGGCAGTTACACATGCAAAGGAATCTGTTTGGACATGCATGCCCAAACATGGACTCGACCACTAGAGTAATGCCCGAAATGCACAATGCCATTAAATATTGGTGCAAGGTGGTTACATGTGGCTGACACGAGAATCTTTTATCATCGTCCTCAGTTGACCTTGCATGACTCCTCAACCTGATCAGCTGGCGGCTACATTCCTCAACTTAGCATTTCAATCATGTCTACTAAATAATTTTAGTACACATAATAATTGCATAATCATAACCACCTTAAAGAAAATTCATCAATCACATGCAAGATAAATATAGATGGTCCACATAATGGGTAAATATCATTAAAACTAGAAGAAATGAAATTTGTCCATATGTGATATAACTGAGGGAAACTATATGAAAGTGTCAGTATATAATATCAAAGTGTGTGGTAATTTTAGCAAATAAAAAGAGATTCTACCCCCCTAACTAGGCCAAAATCAAGAGTCATCACTCCCCCCAACTTAACATTTTGTTGGTCCTCTAGCGGGGGAAGAGTTATGCTTTTGCTTTGTTAAGGCCTTGAAGTCTGTGACTGATAGCTATCCAATGTCGGTGTCAGTTGTGGGTGAATCATGATTCCAATAAAATTCTCCCAACTTATCAAGCCTCCTCCATCATTGTTGTTCCTTTGCAATTTCATACCCGTAGAATCTAAAATTAGGTATAGGCCATAGGAGGAGAGGCGGCTGAATGGTCAGGCCATTCACGCCCTTTGGTTCTCCCAAGTTGGTTATATTTATCGATTCTCTTCAGTGCAACAATGTAATTGTGAACAAAATGTGGTTCAGCCTTCTTTAGCTCATCAGTCAACAGGTTCCATCACTGGGATATGTACCCCCTCATAGTATCTTCTTTTGCTGTAGTTTTTAATTCATACTCACTGTAAACAACTTCAATCGAGGGCATAATTTTATTACCATAGCTCAGCCTAAAGAGAAATCTATTTCGATCTATATAAATTTCTTTGGGGTTCTTCGATTCAACCCTAATGGCTAGGGGAATATTGGATTCCTTCTTCTTGTGAGCATTGTATTACTCACTCCAACTAATCTCATTTTGCACCCAAGACATAAATGTTGTCAATTGTTTGTCTCCAACATAAGGCAGTGGGTTCCTGTCATTGTCTTTTGGGACAACAAGGTTGTGTAGATAGAATTCACATAAAAAAATTTCATTTAAGAGGAAGCAATTCTATAGGCACTAAAAAATTCAGTAGGGGTTTCAATGGAGGGGTTTAGCCCTGAGATGATTCTTGACATTCTAAAGGAAAGATATTTCTCCCTTAAGTCCAAAGCATAAACCCTTGGAGGGGTCCAACATTCCAAAATTTGTGGCACCAGAGTTGAAATGCCTCTTACCCTTTCCTTTAGAAAAACAATTTCCTCATTCTTTTCTTCGATCATCTCATCCCTCATTTGAATTTATTTTTTCAACCATTTCTTCTCTTCTTTCCACTCCTCCTCTCTCCTTTGTATTTCTTTCCATAAATTTAAAATAGTTGTACGTACTAAAAAATCAGGAGTGTTGTGGATTCCTACCAAAATTTTTGTAGATGGTTGCTTCTAATAGAGAACTATCTACATTGATTCATGCTATTGAGGTATGATTCCTCTTTCCTCGTTCTGCTGCAAGACCTCTTGTTCTTCTTCCGATGGTGGCTGCATGAACTCCTGATCTATTTCCTGACTTTGCTGCAAGAAGTCCCACTATTGGTCTTGCTATAGGAAGTCCTAATTTTTTGCATGTTCTTGAGTCTCAACTTCCTCTGCAATGGTAGCAAGATCCACTAGGGTCATTTTTGCTGCTTCCTCGAACACATCTTCTTCTTGCACATTTTCCTACTCTGTTGGAGCATTTGCATTTTCACCCGATGTCCCACAAAGCTCAGGATCGGCCAACTTTGATTTCTTGAGAGGGATTTTTCATTTCCTTTTGGCTATAGGATGAATAGTGTTAGCCTTCCTTTTCTTAGGGCTTGGCACCTCTTCTTGTGCAAATTTCATTTTTCTTTGCCTTGCTTTTGCCTCTCTCTTTTGTGCTCTTATTTTTATCATAGTTTTCAATGGGACATCATCATCATCAGAACCTGATGATGAATTTTATTTTTCACTCTCATTATTAGAGGAACTGACATTTATGGTCTTTTCCATAATGGGGGAATCCATACCAGCACCAAAGGTCGATGCACTAGGGGTTCCTTCAGTTGTGCTCAATTTTCTACTAGATCTACATGACTGAGATTAAACTATAGGCTGAGAGGGCTCGGGTCTATACTGCTCAGTATTCACAAAATCATCCCAGGCCATTCCAGGGTTTGTATCATGCAAAGATCTCATAACCAACAATTTAATTGAACAATGGTGGGATACAAAGTTTTCTCTACATTTTTGTGTTTCTTCTACCATAAATAGAAAGATGGTTGTATAGTACATTGGGCACATTCATCTTCCTCCTATGTCACATATGACTCAACAATTTGAAATGTACTAAATGTAGGTTTGACAACCGACCTTCACAAGTGATGTATTTGATGATATGCACAGTAGCCTGCTTCCCTGGCTCGAGTAGAGAGAGCCTCTTGGCACCTTGTTTGTCAATTATGAGTGAAGGGTCACCATGCATTGTAAATATGGCTCTAACTATCCTGGCATCCTTAGAAACATGGTAAGGTTCACTATCTGCTGGCAACCTTGAAACTTCATAAATTCGTTCTTTAGTCACTATGACCTCTAGTCCTTTCACCATGGCCTTTCCTTCTGGAATTGTCCAAGCGAACTCCAATGCAATACCCTTATTGAAACCATTCAAATTCATAAAATAATCTAGCCACCCATAATTCTGAAATTTGGCTAAGCACACTGTGTCCTGTAACAAGCCATCATGAGCTCAGGGCTCATTCTGAATGAGTCCACCTACCATGTTCTATGCTCAGCTCGTCACCCTGCAAAGTTACCTCTATATTTTAAAAAAAATTTGCTTGCTTGTTAGGTGAATCCATCGATTGAATTTCCTTTTACCCTATTTTTAACAACTTACCATGTGCATTTTAGAATTATGATAGAGTTAAGAATTTAAAAAAATGGTAATAAAAGGAATCATAATGAGAGGAAATGGGGGTGGCAGTTTAGTGCCACATCACACATGCAAGCCGTCATTCATTTTAAATTTTGAATCAACTCAGCAAGATTTGCTGATGCAAACAATCATATATCAGCATGTGGCAAAATTTATGCATCTTGCTTACCCCTCCCCCCAACCTAAATTTTGACTTGTTTCCACGGAATAAAAAGATTGATTTGACGGGGGGTTTAAAGAAAATTATTTGAACGTCCATCTTATCATATAGTGATTAAATGAAATGCTCTAAAGGATAATTAAGAATGCAATTAATATGCACATACTTGAGTGTATACAAACATGATTGTGGAGAATTCATTGCGTGGATCAAGGAGAAAGTACCACTTGCGTTGCTAAGAAATAATTGAGAAATCAATGACGATGGAATGGGGTGAGGTGAAATTTGAAATGATGGGAGAGAGAGAAAGGTGGTACAGATGAGCGGATGGGTGGATGGTTGAAGAAATGGATTTCTACAAAAGTAGAAATCTTTATTATGACAAGTACATACCTTATTTAGTCGGAAGGAGGGACACTAGGTTTGCTACCTTCGGCTACAGGAACTCCTTTGCTGCAGGAACTATGCTCAGGCACTGTGTGTTGGATAAACTATTGTAGGAACTCTTCTTTTGAAGCTGGCTTATGATATAATCTGAGACGGTGCCCATTCACCAGTAGTTTGAATTTCACTAGGTCAATGGTCGTGAGCTACACAACTCCATTGGGAAATAATTCTATCACTTCATATGGCCCTAGCCACATAATCTGCAATTTACCTGCATTATCCTGGTACCATGAATCATAAAGTAATGCCCAATCGCCTGGCTGAATTTTTTTCTCTTTGATGAATCTGTCATGCCATTTGATTCTTTGACTTTGCACAAGTTTAGTATGATGTAATGTTGTTTTCCTTAGCTCGTCTAATTCATTCAGCTACATGATCCATTGCTTTTGTGCCTTGGAAATATCCATCCCCAACTCTAGAAAAATTCTGAGAGTCTTGCGCTCAAATTCTATGGGCATCATGGTTGTTTTCTCATATAGTAGCTGAAATGGTGTGAAGCCTGTAGTTATTTTCCAGGTGTTCCTGTAAGCCCAAACTACCTTTGATAATCTATTTGCCCAGTATTTTCTGTGAATATGCACTATTTTGGTGAGGATGGCGTCAATCTCTCTGTTTGTCACCTCGACTTGTCCATTTTATTGAGGGTGATAAGGAGTGGATTTCCTATGCTTGATGTTATATTCATTAACCAATGTTGTAATAAGGGCTGATGTAAACTGAGTGCCTTGATTAGTGACTATTTCTCTTGGTACCCCATATCTTGTGAAATTTCTTCATAAATGAATTCTGCAACCTTGTTGTCTCTTGCATGCTTCATGGCTTTGAATTCAACCCACTTTGTTACATAATTAGTGCACACTAGAATATAGGACTTACCATTGGATGGAGGATCAATGGGTCCCACAAAATCCAAACCCCATTTATCAAAAGGAGTAACTACCACTTGTGGACAAAGTGGCATCTCATCTAGCTTTGTTGGCCTACCCATCCTTTGGTATTTATCGCATCTCCTTATATATCTTCCTGCATCTTTGTGTAATGTAGGCCAATAGTATCCTATGTTCAATATTTTCATTATTGTCCTTTTAGCT
The DNA here is from genome assembly GCA_007115665.2 of Sequoiadendron giganteum. NCBI lineage: Eukaryota > Viridiplantae > Streptophyta > Pinopsida > Cupressales > Cupressaceae > Sequoiadendron > Sequoiadendron giganteum. The sequence goes on from CM021102.1 coordinate 382,670,102, forward strand.
GCAAAGTGGTCTCCACATGGTTCATCATGGCATGCATGTAGAATTTCATCGGTTTCATCTTCCCTCACACACCATCTCATACCGTGATCAGGTCTAGTATAAAATAGGCATCCAGCTATCGATGAAAAAGGAAATCTTTTTCAATCAACACTCTTCTCTCCTTTGGGGAGAAGTGAGGAGGAACTCTCCCTATCACAAGGTAATTGGCTATATCAGCATACTAGGGTGTTTGCACACTAATTGAGAATAGATTCTCATCTGGAAAGGAGTCATCTATGGCTTGAGTATCGTTTGATGAGGTTAGCCTTGAGAGGAAATCTGCAACCACGTTTTCCTTCCCTAGTTTTTCGACAATAGTTAGGTCAAATTCTTGCATTAATAGCAACCATCTAGCTAATCTTCCCGAGATTAGGGGTTTCTTCATAAGGTATCTAATGGCTGCATGATTAGTGTGTATGAAAATTTGATAACTTGTGATATAGTGCCTAAATTTATTCAAGGCATAGATTACTGCCAACATTTCTTTCTCTGTGATTGTGTAATTGAATTCAGCTCCCTGCAAGTTTTTACTAAAAAAATAAATGGTATTTTCATTAGCTTATACTTTTTGTGCTAAGACCTCTCCTATTGCATAATTTGAGGCATCAGTATGGATGTGGAAAGGGATTTCCAAATTTGGTCACTTAAGTACAGGAGCATGAGTTAGAGCTATCTTTAAATCAGAAAATGTTTTATCACAACTTTCTCTCCATTGAAACTCAACATATTTAGTCAGAAGGCTATATAGTGGGGCTGATATTTTGTTAAAATCCTTGATGAAACGTCTGTAATAGCTTGCATGGCCTAAAAAACTCCTAACATCCCTTTGTTTCGCAAGTATAGGTAGATTATTTATTACCTCAATTTTTGTTGGATCAACTTAAATACCAAGGTGTGAAATGTGGTTGCCAAGAACTACACCTTCCTGTATCATCATGAAACACTTTTCATTGTTTAAGGAAAAATTCTGATCCTCACATCTTTGTAGTAATTTCTTCAAGTTTTCTTGTGCTTCATCAAAGGTGGTACCATAGGTAGTAAAATCATCCATATAGATCTCCATGCAGTCAAGGGAGATATCTAAGAATATACTGATGTCTGCTCTCTGAAAAGTGGTAGGTACATTGCATAACCCAAAGGGAAGCACATAATATGCATTTGTCCCCCAAGAACATGCAAATTTATTCTTCTCCTATTCTTTTGGTGCAATTTGAATCTGATTGTATGCACCGAATCCATCAAGAAAGGAGAAGTACCATTTTTCTGCAAGAGAGTCTAGGACGTGATCCACAAAAGGTAGGGGAAAGTGATCCTTCATAGTGGCAGCATTGAGCTCCCTATAGTCAACACAAACTCACCATTTCCCTCCCTTTTTGGGCACAATCACTAATGGGGACACCCACTGGTTGTTTGAAATAGGGTAGATAAATCCCGTGTCTGGTAGCTTTTACAATTCAGTTTTGACAATTTCTCTCAAGACAGGGTTGATTCTCTATTGTGGTTGTCTGAAAAGCATACACTCATCCTTGATATAGATTTTGTGAGTGCATAGTTTTGGATCTAATCCTTTCATGTCATGATAATCCTAGGCAAATTCTTTTTGGTGAGCTTTCAACAAATTTTCCAATAACAACTATTGTCCTTCATCCAATTTACTATTGATGTTTAGAGAGCATCCCTCAGACACCTGTACTTGTGTGACTAGCTCTATCAAAGTTATTTCATTAATACAAGGTATCTTAAGTTTAGGTGGAAACATTGTGTGAAACATACCTATTGCTGCAGGGATTTTTTCTGCGATGACAGTTGCTACAGGAAGAGTGGCTGCATGAAGTCTTTATGTTGGAAGAGTTGCTGCAAGAAGATTATGCAGAATAGACATAAGTGTTTTCTCGATGTCTATGGAACTAGATGATGCTTCCTCTATCTGGCATTGGTTCTGAATGATATTGGATAACACCTCATCTTCATCTTGAAGCTATAGGAAAGGACTTCTTCCAAGCATCATAAGTTTCACCACAGAGTTGACTTCTTTGGCTTCTTCACCAATATGTGGCCATACAAATTTTTCTTCATTGTGGGATGGCTGAGGAGGAGGATAAAAAACAATATTTTTAGTGCTCGTGCCATCTGAAATGGTCATATCACCTGACCGACATTGAATATAAGTATCTATAGCTGCTAACCAGGGCTGACCAAGGATAAGTGGATATCCTCCTAGTGTTGCTTTAGGGGAAAGAACCATGAAGTCAGTTGGATACTCTTAGGAGTCAAGGACTACCACTAGGTCTTCTACCATGCCATCTAGCTTAGCAGTGGAGCTATCAGCAAGTTGCATGACTGTAGGAGTGGATCTTATGTTTGCAATATTCAATTTCTATAGGATGTATTTGGTCATCATGCTGATTGTTGCACCTAAATCAATCAAAGCATTATTTATGTTCATCCCATTTATAAAAAATTCAACTACAAGGCTACCTGGATCATTGTACTTGGGGATAGTTACTTTTCCAAGCATGATGTCAGCAAGCTGCCCTACTAGATGGACTATAGTGGGGTTCTTCTTTTTCTTGCCCAGTTTCTTGAGGCACGCTTCCTTAATTGCATTTCCATAGATGGGGACATCTTTTATGGCCTGAAACAGAGGTATCTGGACACATATATGCTTGAATTGATCTAGGATATCAAAGCTAGTTTCCTCCTTCTCTTCTTTTTGTTTGGAAGGATCTAATCTCTAAGGAAAGGGTGGTTCTTGTGTTGTCTAGTTTACTAGAGCTAGTTAAAGAGATTTAGTTGCACAAGGCTGAATGGGTTCAGTCAAAGACTCTTCCTACTCTTCCATGGGTAGCTTAGTGATAATGGGGGTGGAAGGAGCTTGCAAGTTTGTTCGTGAATGGAGACATATGTCTCCTAAACTCACAACATATGCAGGAAATTGGTTTGGATCAGAAAAATATATGGGCTCCTACTGTGGTTTATTATTTGGGTTGGGTGTGGGTTGGGCTGGTAACTATGTAGGTTTAGATATATTGGCACTTGGATTAGTAGGAGGGGGAATCAAAGAAGGTTGTTGGGTTTGAGAAGATGGCTGCATATAGCTGGTGGGTTGGTTTGGCCATTGTTGGCCACCTCTCCATTGATATGTTTGCTGCCAATTTCCTAGGGGTGGTTGCCAAGGTCCCTGAAACTATTTCCAATCCCCTTGAGGTTGTTGCCACTGAGGTGAGGTATTTTGATTATTGGACCAAGCATTGGGTGGGTATCCTCCATAGTTGGATGGATAGGGTGGCTACCACTGGTTACTAGATGAATAAGATGAATTAGAATACGGTCCAACAAAAGATAGTGGATTTGGTGGCATACCTTGTCTTGAAGCCCATGGCCTCTTCTGTGCAACAAAGTAGACTTGGTTTTCTTCAGTCTAAATTGGTTTGAACTCAGGTGGAATCTGCTTACTGTCAATGTTAGCTATCACCTTGCATCTGCAGTCCCTCTTCTTCTGTCTACACTGAGGGCAATATTCTGTTAGTATTTCCTCTGCCTCCTCATGTTTATTTTTAGCTTGAAGTGTATCTAACTGAGTAGCTAGATTATTAATTATATCTTGCTTGAAATCTGCCAAAAAATTAGTAATCTCCATCCTTGAGACTCCACTGCTGGATGACTTACCCATAGAGGATTGGTAGGCTCTTCCTTTCTTTGAATCTTCCCTAGAATAGTTCTGACATAGCTTCTTGATATCATCCCAAGGGACTTGAGTGATATCTCCTCCTGCCATTAGGTCCAAGGCATTAGTGCAACTTTCATTAATTCCTCTCAGGAAAAGTAACTTTTGTGAGTCTTCATTAAGTGTATGATGTGGAGATTTCTGTAGACAAAACAAAAACCTTGAAATGAAATCTACCAAGGTCTCACCTTATTTTTGCTGCATTCTAAAAATTTCACCTCCTCTCACGTCACTACCCCTGCAACATTCTTTGTACTTCTCAAGAAACTTTGTTTTCATATCTTCCCAAGTTCTCACAGTATTTCTGCCAAGGCTCATAAACCATCTTAATGCAACTTCTTTAAGAGTAGTAGGAAATAACTTGAGTCTATGGGCATCAGTGGTAAAGTCATAGCTTTTGCAGAGTATATCAAACTCAAACAAGAAGGTATCAAGATATTCTATGACAAGCCTATATAATTTAGGAAGGACTAAAGCAATGATATTTTTGAGGTTATCTACTCCATTTTGTTCAACAATGGGAAAGGGGAAAGCTTGTTGGTTCTTCCTATTAGGCCTATATCCATTTGCATCAGCCATGTCTGCTTGATGAAATTACAGAATAAAAGGTTCTTCAATAGGATTTTGATCTTCAAGGGAAACTTTAGAATTGGTCAAGTGAGGGAATATATCAGCAAAGGGCTATGGTTCTTCTTCGTCTTCATATCTGGGCAGATTTGGGCATTCTACTAGCTGAAATGGTTCAATATTATTAGGAAGGAATCTCCCATAAGCATCTCTTCTTCTTCTATGCATGAGGTATCAAATCAGTATTAGCCAACTCACACAAAGAATGGGTGGGGAAAAATACTGGATCATAATTCTAACACTAAGAGAAAAATCTAGAAATACTACAGCAGAAAATCTATCAATGACTCCAAAGGACTCCCTAGTTTGACACCATCCCCAACAACGACACCAAAATTTTTGGCCCACAGTAATGATTTCAATAACTAAGCTCTTACTGCCATGATTCAGAGATTGGGAATCTGACCTGAATAACCATTTTAACCATCATGAGGGTACATTTAAATTGTCAACCCATGGATGTGAACTTGGAATGGGTCAGCACAGTATGTGCACTAGGCATTCTAGAGTAGTCATCTCAGTTTTATAACTAAGAAAATTTTAAGACTAAAAGAAAATTTTATGAAAGGAAACAAAGAAAATGTAGAACATCACTCAAGAAAATCTAAACTGACTATGCATAACAAGAAGGAAAATCTAAGCATCCAATAGAAATTACTCAGCCTGCCTTGGCTGCAGGTACAGTCACATAACAGAGTTCTAGTGGCTGCAAGAATAATCAATGCCAGAATCTTAACTAAGTACTGAACAAAAAATAACACTAATCTAACTAAACTAAAGGAATGAATTACTCACCAAGTGGCCCCCCTTGGATGAGTATCCTCTAAACTACTAGAAAACTTGGATACTCAACTTAGAATCTTATTTCATTTATCAAAAAATGTAATTAGAAAAATATGGCTGATAATCAGCTTGTACAAGAACTTGGTGATCAACTCACTAACTCACTATCACTAGCCCGAGGAAGGAGGATTTGAGCCTTATTTATCAACTTAATAGGGCCATCAACTCCCACTAACTAAGAGGATGCCATTTAGGGAAAGCGAGAAAAATGGAAGGGACGGTTATGCATGCATGCCCAAACATGGACTCGACCACTGTAGTAACGCCTGTAATGCTCAATGTCATTCAATATTGGTGCAAGGCGGTTACACATGGCTGACACGAGAATATTTCACCATCGTTCTCAGTTGACCTCGCATGACATCTCAACTTAACATTTCAATCATGTCTGTAGAATAATGTCAGTACACATAGTAATTGCATAATCATAACCACCTTAAAGAACATTCATCAATCACATGCAAGATAAATATAGATGGTCCACATAATGGGTAAATATCATTAAAACCAACAGAAATGAAATTAATCCATATGTGATATAACTGAGAGAAACTATATGAAAGTGTCAAGATATAATATCAAAGTTTGTGGCAATTTTTGAAAATAAAAAGAGATTCTACCCCCCTAACTAGGCCAAAATCAAGACTCATCAGCATGATTTTAATAGCTTCTCTATCTCGGTCTTAACCATCAAAGCTACCTTAGGATTGATCTTTTGAATTTTCTACTTAATGGGCTTGGCATCAGAGCATAGAATGATATTGTGGACCACTATGGATTCATCAATACTGGGCATATCCTCATATGTCTAAGTGAAGATATCAGGGTGGGCACACAAGAGAGTAGAATGCTCATTTGCTTCCTCGTGAGAGAGGAAATCCCCAATATTGATTACTTTTTCTGAAGACTTAGTATTCACGGTGAATTCGACAATATCTCCTTTAAGGAGAGAGCTACGGTCCTCGGGCTGAGATATCAAAACATCATCACTGAATTTAGCTAGAGGGTCTTCTTCATCAATGCTCAGAATAGATTCTCCAAAGTATTCTTGTTTATGTAAGCGATACGGGAATCATTTCTTGTGATGATAAGGAGGCAACAAAGAGTGCTAACCCAGGAATTCCCCTAGTGCTTCATCCAAAGAGAAGACATCTACGAGAACCTTCTTGGCTTGTCCTCTTTCTTCTATCAATTCAGGATGGACCAAACATAATGGTTCATCTGAAATCATGTTAACACTCCACCAAGGTTTTTTTCTAGACTATTCGAAAGGGCATCCCAGACCTAGATAGCGTTGTCATATCTTAAATTGAATAGGAACCTATATTCCTTGCTCAATACATCCTAGGACTTTCTGGCCATAGCCACATCGAGAAGCAAGTTCCAAACCCATAGAAAGCTTGTAGAGTTTTGGGAGGGGGCGGCTCTATGTAGAGCGTCTCATTCCACCAATGGATGTCAAAATTTTCTACAGGATCGGTCCCACTTCCCTTACTCAGTTCACAAACATTACACTCCTTTACAGGAGCGGGGTCACTCTCCCAAGGAGAAGCGGTCTCCTAGATAGGATCACACTTCTCTTCCTCAATGGGAGGGTCACTCGCCCTTAGGTTAGCAGAATCTAGAAATTCTATATCAGAGGGGTTCGATTTATACTCCACTATGATGAATTCAGAGAAGTTCAAGGAACCCCAGTCATCACCTAAGAGAGAATTCGATTCAGGGGATGAAGGGGGAGATTTAAAATCTTTCACTTTAGGAATTTCATCTCAGTCGATACTCGCTCGAGGGACAACTTCCACAAAGGGTATCAATGAGGAACATTCCATAGCGTCAATGGTAAAGGAAGGAATACAATTCTTGAGAGTGGATGCAATTGAGTTACGACCAACAATGGCTAGTAAGCAAAGGTGCATAGCCTCTGGATCTGCCTTAACCATAACCACTCGATTATTAGCAATGAACTTTAATGAATGATGTAAGGTAGAAGTTACCGCACCCATATAATGGATCTAAGGTCTTCCGAAAATAATATTGTATGGTAACAGGATGGGCATTACATAGACCAGCGTAGGCAAGGTAACAAGGCCCAACTATAAAGGTATCATTATCATACCTAGAGCTTGGCTGCCAATGTTATCGAACCCACAAATATACAAGGAGGAAGCTGCCAAAGAGGATGAATCAACTTTAATTTTAGGTAGTAGAGCTATACCACAAACATTGAGAGCTGAGCCAATGCCAATGAGGGTGTATCTAATACTGATGTTGTTAACATTTACTATAATTATCAAAGGTTCATGCTTGTTTCTGCACATCTAGAGGTGGGAGTTCTTTTGGGTGGAACATAATATTTGACAAATCAACACGAAGATGCACCATCAATGCATCAACATCTGTGGCCCTAGCAGAGGCATCCAAGAAATATTTTGTAAGGCTTCCTGCAACATCTCTTGATAAACCATAGTGGTTTGGAGAAAATCCCAAAGCAAGATCTTAGCTAGAGTAACACGAAGTTGCTCGACAAGACCATAATCACCTGGTGCTCTGATCGTGGGCTTAGGAGATGGAGGAAGGTAAGGTTGAGATAGTGATAAAGAAGTAGGACTTTGAATCAGTTGTGATGTAGGAACAATAGCTTGTTGTTCTAAGTTTTGTTTGTTTCTCCTTGTAGGGTAAGTATGTCCGACAACATTATAAGATGTAGAGTCAGTAGCTTTCAAAAATCTCAAATATAAGTCTGATGTATTGCTATGACATGAAATCCCATAGACGAAATAGCCCTCTCTAGGGAATGGCTCAGTTGGGGTTAGATAAATGATGGGTTTCTTAGGGCTTGGAGGAGCCACCAGAACTACTACAATATTTATCGATTCCTCATCTAGCAAAGAAGGAGTTTGTTTAGAAGATTTACAGACAGGGGAGAGTCCTTCAAAGAAATCATCTAGAGGATCTTCCAACATATTGAAATCTTGTTCAGAGAAAGAATCCATATGATCATGTGACATTATGAAAATGGATCCAACACTTCATGTTGGGTTCACCAAAATGTGATATAAGAGGGATTCGCTACAAACGGGTCTCTTTATTCTCAAGAGATCTCCAAGGAATGAACTGCCCTTATACACCTCAAACTGAACAAATCGATTAAACTCTGAAGAGAAGTGAAGAAGTAACTTCGGGTCCTGAAAGAGCAAGACTTCAAGATTTCTATCCCCAGCTAAGGAGATCTTGGCCAAAAGACGTCAGCATAGTTTTAGGACGCCAACGTGGCACACTATTGTCCACAAGACGCATTGGCATCCTGAGCTATGAATAACTCCAGAGCTCAGACAGATGAAAATGAATCTTACTTCTCAACTCAGGTCAAAAAGAGTGAAGGATCAAATAATTAACATGAAGCTAGAGATTAGAGGCAAATACAAGAGAAATTGAAACAAGATTACCTTCATGCATCTGAATCTTTACTCGAAGTGTCCCTTCATAACCTGCACACAAAAGATCAAGGGGAAAAGGTTGGGGTTGTATAGGGGCCTGCCTCAGTCAGACCCCCGTATTGGTGTTCCCACCTCCACAGATAGCCAAGTTTGGAAAAGAGTCTAAAGGAAATAAAAAAAGTGTGTGGTGAAAACAAAACCCACTTCGGAGTAGAGCCTTCACCACAAAGTAGTAAATGAACTAGTAAGGAAGAGTGATAGGGAGAGAGAGTGTTACCCATGGGTCAATATCCTCTTTCAAAGTACATGGGTGCACCGCGATGTGCTTTCTTGAGAGCTAGTAGCTGCTAGAGGGACCTCAGTCCGGCATGGCTTCGCTAGTAAAAGTGCTACTATTTAAGGATAAACCTTACCCAAGAGTAGATTAAGTCATGACAATGCTTGAATTGAAGACTTCCAACCCCAAAATGAGAGCCAAAAAGGGGTTTTAATGCATGAAAGGGTGGAAAAGATCCATTTCATTCAAGACCTAACTACCAAGACACGTGTTTCTAGGGTCAGGTTTCTAGATTCGTCGTTTCAAACTCAGAAAATCACCAGGATGCTTGCATGCCGCACAAATGTTTGCGCATCGTGCAGGCGTCCAAAGCCTAAGTTTTTTGGAAACGCTTTGTTAGGCATTTGTCATCTTGCCATGTGTCCTCATGGAGTCAGAAGTGCAAAATTCTGACTTAGGGGATTTTCTCATTAATGCTTCTAAGGTGTCATAAATGCTAGGCAAGATGCAAAAATGTGGAATTGCCCCTAGGTGCAATTCTGTGACATTACAAGACCGACCTACAGTTCTTCCTTAGAGCATTTAACTTTCTGCTATCACTCTTTTATTGTAGGGCTAATCTAATGGACTCATAGATCACCTTGAAACCTAGAAAGTGATAGATAAGAATAAGCCACCTATATCCCCTTCCCTAGAAAACACATTATATTTTTGGACTGCAAGTAACAAGGCATTATGCTAAATAAAACGGGACTTGAAAAATTGTTCAACAATAAACACTAATTCCCTATAGGAATGCAACAAATCCATTATGTTAGACAAGAAAACATAGATCACCTATGAAGGAAATATGATCCTTCTAGCTCGCGGGCTTGTGACCTCTGTTCCAAGGATAGTGTGAATAGTTTCTTGCACTCTAGGGCAAGAAAAATTAAACACAACCTTTAAAAAATCATGTGAGAGATATTCCTCAAAAGGAAGCTCCCATTGTTGCACCTCCACGCACACCCTTAAATTCCAAGGCTTGAAAGCCATGCTGCAAATTCTCTGCACCCAAACATAAATATTGGAATACCAATTTCACAACTCTGCAGGTTGATGCCACTTAACACCCACCTTCCTTTATAGCGAGTAAAAGGAATGTGCATATATTTGGTGCATTTATTGAAAGAGATTATGTTGTATCATGGCTATGAATTTATATATCGACACATGGATCCCTTAACGTGAAGCGTGTGAAAATTAGTTTACTAACCTTAATTTTTGATACACCAACACCTGTTCAATGAGGGATGCGACTACCGTAATCAATACTTGAGGTGAGCCTGTCAACTCCGCCGACATTCTGATAATGAATGGTAGTAATCATGATACATACATCAAGCATTAAAGAAGACTTATTCAGCCAACCTATTTGGGGAAGGACACGTCTGTCGTAATCAATACATGAGATGAGACTTTCAATCCCATCAACACCTGATGACGAAGGGTAGTAATCATTAAACATACTTCATCATGTGAAAAGACAAGTCCAAAAAATTTTTCCTTATTGGCAAGCCGGTGAGGCCAAACCTGCCTTCACATCTCATGTTGTATTTGTCACACCAACTCAACAAGCATTGACAATCAACACTTCAAACCCTGAACTTGCACACTGGTGAGTGAAGTTTAAGAATTGTTATGAATTCCATCCTTATTAGCGAGAACTATCAATTGAGGAAAGTTATTTGTAAGCTCCCAATTCCCAATGACCTCAAAATTTTCGCCATCACATCCCATATTTTCGACTCCATTAGCTAATTTGTTACCTTTTCTATATGAGTGTGTTATATGAACTTCCTCAAAAGAGTCTAGGATATGCCAAGCTTTAGACAAGATATACTTAATCTTCCAATTATGGATCAATCTTTCTTTGCAAGCATTTATTATAATCAAAGAATCCCCCTCAATGGGTAAACTATGTATTTCCATAGACTTTGTGGCTTGCAAACCATATAGCAAAGCGAGACTTTCTGCAATGTTATTAGTGCAATTTGATAAATGGACTACCTTAGCTGCTAGGAGAGAACCTTTCCAATTTCTGATGACTATCCTAGATACTGACAACCTTGGGTTACCTCTTGAAGACCCATCAAAATTAAGCTTAAGAAACTCCTTTGAAGGAGGATGTCATTTGACTTTGCTTCTGTCAATTTTGATTTGTGAGGAAATCTTTTGAGGGCCTTTAAAAGGAAGAGATATTGACTTCTAGTTTTGAATTATCCAATTATCCTAATTCGAGAACACTGAGGATACATTCTTATTAATTTGAACATATGCAGACACTACCTCAACGATTGTTTGCTCAATCTTGTTTGTAACTTGAATGACTGATTAGGTTTGTTGCCTAAATATTCTTTTATTTATCTCCCACCACAAGCTCCAAACTACTAAGGCAAGAACAAATTTCCATATACAAGCAAAAAATGAGGACTTATACAAAATAGGCTAGGCAAAAAATAATTCTAGGATAGTTGATTATGTAGAATATACTATTCTAGGATCTATGTTGTCTACATAATCCTTCAACTAACTACAACATAGTGTTGAATATACTTGCTCTACTGGGGATAAATCTTGAATTGAAGATAGGGGGGGGAATCCATTCCATGAATCCTACCAGAAATGCACACTTTTCCCATTGTGAAGGGTATGTGCAGGATCATCATGGAAAAAAAAGGTCCTTAAGAGGTGATGAAAATTCAGAAAATTAGAGTTAGGTAACTTGACGTAAAAATTTGAATAAGAATAGAATATGTAGAAAATTGAATGTAGTTTCTAAACTACTAGGTTTTTTTTTAAATTCTATTTGGTGAAAATTTGAAATTTCAATGCAGTAGTACTTAAATTTTAGGGAAAAAATAAGAAGTAGGTGTCTGTCTGACCACCCTAACCACAATAAAATGATAATATTTTTTTATAATATTTTAGATATAAGTAGAGGACTCATGTCCCGATGTGATGCATATTTTTTGTAATTTTTTCCATGTAAATAATTAATTATGAATTTTTTATTACAACTTTTAAAAAATATAAAAAGTTGTATGTCTGACCACCTTAACTTGGTCAAAACTTCATTAAATTCATTTTTTCTTTTTTAATCCTATAGTATGTGAATCATAGAATGTGATGCATGTTTCGAATTCAAAAAATGTGATACCGTTTGAAAGCTATAGATGTTTTTCAATCAACATATCAATCAGGACTTTATAGTCATAATTCAAATAGAAAATGAATAATAATTATTTATTAAATTCAAAGTAAAGCATAATTTATATTGCTGGAAAACTGAGAATCTCCTTTAAAAAACATTTTTCGTTTCATCAATTTTGTGTAAAAAAATATTCATCAGCCACATGGGCCATCTTATCACTTACATATTGCCACTTTTTGGCCCATCATGATCCTGCACATACCTTGAACCTCCCATGTCAAATATGGAAGAATTACCTCCCTACAAGTTATCAAAAAGTTCCACATCACGAATCCAACAGGAGGGTTTGAAATGGTTAAAATTCTATTTGGATTGTCACTATCCAACTACTTTCCTTGTATGAGAGAGCACCATCTCAACCTTGGCTTTTGGTACATATGCCAAACTAATTTGGCTCCCAGTGCTAAATTTCTTGTAGACAAGTTATGCATGCCAGCTCCACCATTATTCTTATTTTTGCACGAATTTTCCAAAGAGATCAAAGGGATCTTTCTTGAATCATCCATGTTTCCTCTCCACAGGAAGCTCTTAATGAGCTTCTCAATCTGTTGTACAATACCTTTTGGAGCCTTAAGGACATCCATAAAATAGTTAGGGATTGTTGCTAAGATTGATTTTATCAGAAGGATTCGACTAGAAAAGGACAACCACCTTGCCTTCCAAGATAAAATTCTGGATTTTTTCCTGTCTATAACCTTATGCCAGTGATGTAGCTTAGTTGCCCCCGAAAATAAAGGAATGCCTAGGTATGTAGTTGGAAGCTCTACTTCTTGGAATCCCAGTAAATTTACTAGTCTATAGGAGAGAAATGGGGGAGTATTAAAAATATAAACTTTTGATTTAGAGGCATTTATTTTTTGTTCCGAAGTAGAAGTGTATTTGTCAAGCACTTGTTTCACTTGTTTTGCCTCCAATAAATAAGATTTAGCAAACAGTAAGGTATCATCTGCAAAATAAAGAATGTGTGGCTTGTATTGAAGTGCTTGGAATGTTGACCCCTTTCCAATGCCCCTGTTCATGAAATTTTGTGATTTTTATGCTCAATACTTCGGCCATGATATTGAATAGAAAAGGAGAGAGTGGATCTCCCTATCTCACTCCCTGAGTAGAGCTAAAGAAACCCACTGGAGTTTCATTAATCAGTATGGAAAAGTTAGCTCCTAATAAGAACAAACGAATCCATTTACACCATTTCAAAGAAAAACCAAATCTTTGGAGGACTTACATCAATAATTCCCAATCAAACCTAATGTATGCCTTCATCATGTCAAGCTTGATAACAAAAGAGGACAAAGCATTGTATTTAATTGAATGTAGCACTTCATGGGCTATAAGTGCCCCTTCCGGAGTCTCCCTACCCAGAACAAAACCCCCTGTTCTTGAGATATTATTTTTGTTATGAGAGGTTGCAACTTGAGATAAATGGCTTTGGTGAAGATTTTGTATATAGTGTTGCACAAAGAACTGGCCTAAAATATGCAAAATATTTTGTGTCTTTGACTTTAGGAATAATAGCAATGTGAGTTTTATTAAATTGTTTGAGCATTGACCCCAAATTCCGAGATTCTTCTAGTGCTAACAAGACATCAAAACCTACAAAATCCCAACATTTCTGAAAGAATAAACTAGTGAAACCATCTGGACTTGGCACTTTTTCAGGTGTAAGGGAAAAAAAACCTTCTTAATTTCCTTAAGAGTAAAAGGTTTCAGCAATTGATCATTATCCTCTTGATGAATAAGCGCAAGAATATTCCCAAGCAACTCCTCAACATCCTTAGGAGCAAAAACTGACTTGTTCATAGGGGCCGACAACATATTAGAGAAAAAAACTTACTCCTTCCCCATGAATATCTTCTTCTTTTGTCAAGACTTCTCCTGACAACGAAAATTGAATGGAAAACACAGTATTCAAAGACTTCTTTACTTGAGTTGATGCATGGAATAATTTTGTGTTCTTGTCCCCTTCTCGAAGCCACAACTCTCTCGACTTTTCCCGTTAGTATATTTCCTCCCTTGCTAACAGCTTTGCCTATTCCACTTGCAAATTTTTTTGAGATTCATAGGTGTTGTCATCTAACCCATTCTAAATTATTAGATTATTGATATCATCCAACTACGTGTACACCCGCTCTTTTTCTTAGAAGATATTTTTAAACACATGTTTATTCAATTGTATAATCTGTTTCTTGATGAATCATAGTTTTTATTTAGCTGAAACATCCGCGAACCCCTAGCAAAGGGCGCACTTGACCACCACTATCTTAAAAGGTCCAAGAATTGCTGGTTTCTAAACCACATCCCTTGAAATTTAAAAGAAGATTTTCTTTTACCCTTTTGTCCTTCTCCTTCAATGCATAATTCAATAGAAAAATGATCCGATCTTGTTAAGCAAAGAATTTGGGATGTCAAATACTGCCTAACCATAAACCAATTCGATGATGCTAGAAATTTGTCCAATATTTCTGCAATCTGTAGAAAACCTTTCCTTTTATTTGTCCACGTGAAGCTACCATTTTGTGGAATGATGTCTATTAATGCATTATCTTTCATGAATGAAGCAAAATCATCTATAACCCTCTGAGGGGGAATAATACCTCCTTTCTTCTCTTTTAGAGTAGTGATTGCATTAAAATCTCCAACAAGTAACACTTTCTAGTCTGAAAATTCATCCAACATATCTGTCAACCTTTCCCATAATTTATTTTTATCTCCTATAGTAGTTGGAGCATAAATATTACCTAGACATAATTGTATCTCAAAATTCTTGACTTTGACCAATTGCCAGTGATTCTCATTCTGAATTGACTCAACAACTACTATTTTTGGATTCCACAAAATTAAGAGACCTCCCGAGGCACCCTACATTGGAGAATGCATAGATTTCTAGGCTTTCCATTTTTGAATTGATGATCCATAAGCTGACTCTGAAGATTTTATTTCTTGCAACACAAGCATCCAATTGCTGCTTGATTTGAGATTTTTTGTCAGGGGCATTGACACCCATGACATTCCATGAGAGAATCTTCATTGTGGCCAGGGAGAGAAGCATGCTCTCCTCATACGTTTGTTTACGGATGCCAACAAAGAAGAATCTAGGGTGGTTTGTATACCAGCAACAATTTCCTCCTTTGTTTTGGTAACATGAGACTTTCTTCCACATTTACCTAGGGTTTTGACCAATACAGGGTTTTCAATTGGAATTTGCATTATAGAAAGAGACTTCAGGACTAATCGAAATCAACAATGGGACTCTTGATTTCTGAATCATTTGTAACCATAGCTTTCTCTATTACTTGCAAAAGAACAACTTTCAATTGCATATCCACTTGATCCTTTAGATTGCCACTCAAGTAGAGTAGACATTCATCATGCCTTACACCAAATCTGCCCTCCTCATTCAGTACTTCTTCTACAATTTCTTCTATCATCTGACATCCTACAAAAGAAAGAACCTTATTGATGAAATATTCCAAATCCCCATGTTTAAACAATTGATCCTTCTCCTAAGGTAGAACCCCTTCTTGATTTCCATTTTTAAGATAAAGAAAATCCACTTGGTTAGTCGCCAAGGGCAATCCCTTATACATCGACTGATTTACTAAATCTTCCACCTGAGAATATGATACAAGTTTATAAGTAGGTGTATATAGATTCAAGCCATTTACAAAACCATTGACTAAGTGAATCCCCAATTTATACTAGAAAAGATTATTTAGAGAAATTGTGACACCACCTTCTAGATGACTTGTGAACACAATATCATGAGAAGCAGACGGGGTAGAAAGACCATGTGCAACCAATTTAGCGGAATTTTTCATGTTGTTTCCCTCTCCAAAACAAGATTGATTATAGGATTTCCTTACAGATATATCTTGTGGAGGTACAAACGAGCGGTCTTCCCATTTCTGTGTGAACTTGGTTGACTTTTCCAAATTTGACAGATCCCTTCCTCCATTGATCAAATTCCTTATTTGGTTAGCATCCCCATTAAACCTCCCTTCCACCTGTGGATTAAGGATTGGATCATCCAATAAATGACAAGGCAAGATAGGGTGAGCAGTGTCATGACAACTGAAGCAAACATTCTCAGCTGTTTCTACTAAAATATTTTGATCCCACACTCCATACTTAGATTTTAAAATGATGCGCTCAGAGAATTCCTTTGCAACATCTAACATGACACATACCCTAACTGGTTTTGAGGGATTTTTGAAAAAAGATTTTTCATGTTTAAGGAATATCCCTATCTTGTTTGTCATAGCTTCAATTAGAGGAAAATCTATATATTCCAGGGCAAGATCCTTCACTTGAATCCAAGAGGGGACAAAATTAATTGTTAGAAGCTCAAGCTTAAAATTGGGGACCTAGGGTTGCAAAAACAGACCTGGCCCCTTATAAATCCATGATTTAACTTTATAAATAGCATCTCTTTGAGTCTTCTCTTGAAAAATTACAATGAAAATTCCCCTTACTTTATCCAAATAAAAAAATTTGGTGGCCCCTTCCCATTCCTTAAAGATTAAATCCTACAATTTGCCTAGATCGAGAGAAAGTTGCCAAAACTTACATATTAAAGCTCGATTACGCAGATCATGCATTTTTGGTATCAACATATCCTCTGGAAAAGTAATAGATACCATCTTATGCATTTTATCTCCCTTCTTCTTATTGTCTTTTCCCAGGGGATTAATTTCCAGAGCAACTAGATTCACTTTACTCTGCCATTGTAGAACTAACTTTTTCTTTTGACTCTTCTCTGATTTCTTCTTTACTCTTTTTCTATGCTTGTTGGAAAAATTCTTTGTTGATTTAGAGAAGGAATTCCACTTCTCCTTTGGGGAACTCCTTTTTGACCTTGAGGTTCTTCTTGAAGCCCCACTTTCTTTGCCTCAGTTTTTTCTTGATCTTGTTCAAAGGCAGTCGGCTCAGATGGCAAAGTACTTTGCAAGCCTGCAAGAAGGTTTCCAACACTCCTTTGTCAAAGCCCTTTGTGCTCCTGATTTTATTTATGAATCTCCCCATTCTGAAGTGATTTATTTGCTTGATCCTTTTCGATAATACCTTGCACTGTGTTCTTTGAAATATCCTTTACAAAATTTCCTTGATTAATCTCTATTGTGTTATTTTGATAGTCCATATCTACCCGAGGGTTCCTTTTAGCATAACTTCTTTGATCCTAGGAATCATAGGCTCTAGTTCTACCTTCTATGGACAGATATTCAGGCTCATTTGGATTGAAGGGACCTCTCTCGTGCTTATTGTTCTCTAGCAATCTTGATTCTGCTCTTGAATGTTGCCTATCCCGATGAGATTGCTACACATATTCTTTTGAGGATCTGAAATATGCTTCTGCCTCCTTATAACGCCTATTCAGGAAGCACAAATCTTCTCCATTAGGGCATGAAACAAATCCTCGTCGACTAGATCCTGGTACATTATACTGAGTATCTTCTTAACATATGTCCAATCTTGGTTGTCTCTCCTGAAGCAAATGCCTCTGTGAGCAAAAAGGAGCCCAGTTAGGTTTTGAAAACCCATGCCTGACAAAACCTAGATGGATTTTTTTGATGTATCCATGTTGCACAGGCCTATACAAATTCGACAACTATTTTCCATAACTTGAAGGCCCATAGAAGCGCCTATCATTATAGGGAAATTGACCATTGAGATGCCATTTTTTTCCCCATTGCAGAGCCATTTTTTTCCACGAAATTGTTTTTTTCATTTAAACTTGGTAGAAAAACAATTATTTAATTATTTCTCTAGTCAATTAAATAAATCTTTATTTATTTAATTTAGTCTCTGAATTTTGAATGTTGAATTAAATAAACTATTTAATTCATTAAAGGAATTATTTTTAGCGTATTCCTCTGTGATTAGATAATCACTTAGTTATCTAATTAGTCATTTACCACTTAAGTCAAGATTTATTTAAGTTATTTAGTTATCTCTTGATTTAATATCTGATCATTTCTAAAAAACAAAATTTTTGGTTTAATCAGTTAGTCTTATTCTTCTCCGTGCAAACTATTATTAATTAAATAACTTTATTTAATTAATTAATTCATTCGTGCATTTCAACAAACCGTTTCCTCTTTATCTTTTACATGCAATCATTATTCTTCTAATTTTTGAACAATCTTGACTAAAGATTAAATTATTATTTAATTTAATCTCCATCAGATATGCTTTTTCACTCGCGTTATTACTGACACTGAATATCTATCGCATGACATTCATTAATCTCAATCGTCGATCTATCTTTTGAATCTGAGTCAATCATTCGAAAATAAATTTTCTATAAATTGACCTGACCTTTGTCATTATTCCTCTCTCCCAAAATCTATATACTTTTAGGAAGTGACTTTAAGAATCTTCGATATTTTTGCTAAATCAATTATCACATAGGCCATACTTGCATGCTTAAGAAATCTGAGGGCAATTATATTACAATGGAAAAATGGAGAAGTGCAATCGAGGTTATTCATGGAATGATACAGATGTTTAGTGAGATTATTCTTTTGTATATATTCTTTTTAGTTTCCATTGTTCTTTGTTGTTAGCGTAGGTTAGATTAGTTTATTAATTTTATTAGCTTAATCTATTTGCTATTTTTCCCTAGCATTACAGTATGAGTTGATTTATTGAAGGATGTAAATATAGATGAAAGATAGATCTATGGGATGCAAATGATGCGAAGTGCAGAGTGTTAGAGTGTGAAATTGAGTAAGGAAATGCGAGGTTTCAAGTGTTAGTTTACTAGATGCAGTGAGAAGAAGACAACTACAATTATTCAATTAGACTATGAAGGTGTTGATGCCATTATGGTGGATTTTGTGTTGCATTGAGATGCTTTTCTCTATGTAATATTCCTTATCTATCTTCTTTTCTATTCTGGTAGTGAGCCTTTTGGCAATGAGCCTTTCTTATTTGGGTAGTGAGCCCTTCTAGAAGTGAATCCTATTGTATTCAGTATTGATATTACTTACATTGCAAGCTACTCCTCACCATGTTTTTTCCCTTCTTGGGTTTTCCATGTAAATCTAGTGTTCTCTTGTGTATGGTGTTGATTTTCTTAAGTTTATGTTATTTTATTTTCATGTTAATTCATCATAACATATTTAAGGGTTTAAATGAATATGGATCTAAGTGATAATGAAGGTTTTGAAGTTCTAAGGTACAATTGTTTCACCCCCCCTCAGTTGTCTTGTGCATTTCAAGAAGAATGATGTTGGATGACTCAAAAAATGTTGATTTAGTGATAAAACACTATATCAACAATATACATTAATAATGAAAATACTAAAATACTCATCAAATCACTCTATCAAATTATAGAATAAACATAAAAACTTCTGAAGGATGAAATCTTCAAGAAATCATTGTAATGGATTGTAGTGCAAGCTAAAAAGTGTCTTCAACTCCTCAAAAAATTAGCACAAGTGTGATCCCTAGATGGAATCACCCAAAACAAGAAATAAGGATTTTTGTCCTTAATCCCAAATATAGAATCCTAGAGGGTTTTCATCCTCTCAAAAAATAAACAAAAAAAGGGTTTTTGTCCTTGGATTCCCTAGATTGAACAAACTACTCAATAAAAAAATTATCTATACAAAAGGATAACTTGAAAAATTCCTTAATGAATATAGGCACCTCCTTGATATACCTTTTCAAATTGGGCCCATGGGTCATAAATTCCCTTCCAAGTATTTTAAAATATTTTTTAATTTTAATTATTAGAAATGCTTTTATTTTCATACCTAGTGTTTATAAAAACACATTTTACTTTGATTGTAATAATGTTATTAAGTTTCCATAAGATTTAACAATTATTAAGCCCAAATTAAATATAATTGTTAATTATTTTATTCAGAAAAAGGAGTCATGAAATTATTTAATGTTTCATTATTTTCATGTATCAAGACACTTTCCTCAAAATATACAAAAAATAAATTGGAAAGGCATGGGTATGTAAATTTCACCATTACATTTTTCCTCCACTTTGGGCTACATGTGAATCCTATAATGATCATGTATTTAAAACTATGTAGTAGTGAAAAACATACATGTAAGGTAAATATTTGAACATCAAAGGATATCACTAAGGGCCCATGCAATGTAATGAACCTTGCAAGGATATAATCATGTAGGTTCACATTTTGTGTATGCATTCTCCATAGTAAAATAAATAAATATCTATATAAGTATATGCAATTATTTGTACGTGTAAATATGAAAATGTTAGCAAGATAATTGATGGGAAAGGTCATTGGTGTCACTTCTTGCATCATTTAATCTTTCAATTATAGAACCGGGTGTGTCTTAGAGCTATATGTGATAAGGATGTCTCCACGGATTGGGGGGTTTTGCACTATAAACAGTGACTTTTAATTTCGGTCTAACTCCTTCAGGAGCTCTCAGGAGTGGAACTCAACAACTAATTTCTAAAGGTTAACCCTATCTTATTCCTTAACTAACTCTTATTCATACTCTAATAACTTAGTTTAGACTCCACCTGACTTACCTGAAAAGAAAGTCTATTTTATGCTTGTAAGGAAATAAATATTAATCTAGAAAACACCAACACTAATTTCCATGAATAAATTCCAAATAAGCTTTGGTTTGATCTTCACGTCAATCATCATTATTACTTCCATTAAAACCATTATGCATTTTAAAATAGTTAAGTCTAATTCCTATAAACCACAATTAAATCTACAATAAACAAATGAACGTTAATCTACAGTGAAGCATAATGAACTATCTTAAAAACACAACGAACTAATATAAGAGTATAAGTAAATGCAGTTACTAACAATGATTAAACAAAAATCAAGATTCTTATCTTTCTAATTCATACAAATTGAACTAAAATTAACTGAATCAAAAGAACACAACACAAGGTCAATTCCTTTGGTTGAGCAGGCCCTACTCTTCCTCTGGTGGACCTTTAACACCGAGATTTGAATTAACTCCTTATTTGCATTCAAATTGGCCCAACTAGGTGAGTGGAACAAAAGTGCATAGTACAAACATTACAATGTTAAGAGAAAGATTATCTCCTCTAGACTAAATCTAAGGATGGATATTTATAGGAATATCCCTTATTCGAATTCAAAATCATGGTGCTACCCGCCAAGATACAAAGTGGCAAACTAAAACTAAAACAAAACTGAAAGTATCAGAGAGGATTCTGCCACATAATAGCTGGAACAAGAAGTTTCCAAACCAACTAAGGAATTCAATTCAAAATCACAATGAATCAGTATCCAACTGGAGCAATCAGGAGTGCAATTGATTCCATGTTGTTAAACAGAGAGTTTAACAAATCCATCTAATGAAGTAAGAATTTAATCACCTAAACAGAATCCTCAAAAATAGGATGCTAATGTGACAACAAAGATTTCAAATTTCATAGTCATTTCATCATTAACATCATTAAAAGCAACACATTTAATACAAAATATTATTTCTCATATATCCTCAAATTAGTTAAATATAAGGTAAAACAAGAAAACATATAAGTATATATTCTACTACCAACATAGTTAATTAATAATATAATAAAGTCTTTGTGAACATAAAATGATCAATTAAAGTGTCATTTTGAGCACTCATCAATAATATGCCCCACTCTCCCTTGACAACTGATTGCATCCATAAGATATAAATAATTGTAGGAAGAGGAGAAAAATATTACATGAAAAGTAAATTTAATCTAAGAATGTAAGGATATGATCATTTAAGCATACATAACAATAATTTTAGTATAATGCATCATGTAATGATCATGTAAATATCTTGAATGATAAACATGGTAAGAACATGTGAGATTGAGATATAATCAAAGAATAGTAATGTTACTCCAAACATGGAAAATATATTTTATGTATCCCTAAATAGATATAAACACCCATGATAGTGCATAAATAAGTAGGGGATGAAGCTAAAAAAAATGCATGAATCCACAATAAAGGAATGAATCTATAACAAAGACATGAAGTCATAATAAAGGAATGAATCCACAATAATGGGGAAATGTGATGCTCCTAAATGTAAAGATATATTTGTGAAGGCATGGTATGTAAGGGAAAGGAACAATGCCCCCCAATGTGATAAAGTGGATACTAAGGATGTGAACTAATAATATGAGTCTAAACATGATAAATTTAATTGCTAAAATATCATATCAAGAAATATTCCCTATATGGGGCAAGATATTGCAATAAGGTGCAAATGTGTGTAAAGGGGGACATCATGATGCCCTCAAAAAGTAAATATATATACATTATAGCTCAAATGTATTAATGGGATGTATGATGCCCCCATGTAACTCAAAAGATATATCAACATGATCTCATAGTGAAAGTGTAATAATGCCAATAGATGAGAATGAAGGTACACAGAAGTAATATTTAAGGTTGTGATTGTCAGGGAACATGTATATCTAAATACCCATAAAATGGAAAAGAAACACAATGAAGCTTAGAAATTAAAAGAGGTATGAGAAAGGTAATGATCAATTTATAATGGCCCTTGATGTAGGTACAAGTGTACAATATATAGCAAGGAAAATGTTAAATTGTCAAGGGGAAAGGAATCACACCCTTGATATAAATATATACTAGTGGAGATATAATATGAAAAATGGAAAGGAATGATTCCCTTAATGTAGCCATGAAGGCATAAAGTGTAGCTATGACTGCATAGAGTATATAGGGAAGGTGTGATGCCCCAAATGTAATGATGTAACCATGA
Source organism: Sequoiadendron giganteum (assembly GCA_007115665.2). NCBI lineage: Eukaryota > Viridiplantae > Streptophyta > Pinopsida > Cupressales > Cupressaceae > Sequoiadendron > Sequoiadendron giganteum. Next base: position 382,693,063 of record CM021102.1, read on the forward strand.
AGATGAAAAGTATAATGAAGAAGGCATAATATAGTCCCTCAATATAAGGATAAATTTGGGTAAGTCATGATGCCCCTAAATGTAAGGATATATAATGAAAACACAAATGTGTAATAAGGGAAAGTGTGATTATCTAGAATTAAGTATAACTCTAAAAGTGAGATATGAAAATTTAGGATCAAAATAGTAGGTTCTAAAAGTATGATGTATCAATATGAGGCTCCATGTGTAGACTCTCAGATTCATAATATATTAATGTAAGATCAATATATAATCTCTAGTATGCATGATGTATGAATGTAAACATATAGGATCTAATAAGCATGATGGATGTAAGATTAATGTTTAAGATCTAAGAAGCATAACATAATAATATGAGATCAATAGGAAATAAACAATAATAAAAGGTTAAGGAATATGAGTATGTTGGAAGCATAAGGAGTTTGTCATTGATGCATTTGTTGGCAAAATGAGAATGAGGGATAAATGCATTGCATTATAGTATTGTCATTGATGTTAGCATTGTATTCTCGTACAAAGACCATTGTGTATATTAGTTTGTCTAGCTTGAGCATGGTTGAGGATGATTATCAAGTGTAAGTTTGCAGGAAGGTTTGATCTGGTGAAGGTAGTTGATATGGAAATTGAATAAGTGTCAATATGGGTAATTTTTTGTACAAGACATCTGATTATTGGGCCTGCATTGGTCCACTATGTAAGATCTTGCTCTATGGTTTTCATATAATTTTCTTGTTTGTTAGAGAAGCTTACATCCATAGTTTCATATTGTTTTGGCTTATGGTGAAGGGGTAAAAGCAAAAAGTTGTGTCACACTTTCAGCCAGCTTATCAACACAACTAAATTTAAGTATTTCTAACTAAAAATCAATTTTGGTCAAACATATGATCTAGTAAGAGTCATTCTAGCTAAGTTAGATACTTCCACAACTTTTTCAACTAAAATTGTTGGTTAAAAATATATGGAGCACCACTTTGAGTCCAATTTACCAAAAAAATAAAATTATTTGAAAAACTTGAAGTTTCAATAACTCATGCTAATGTAAATAACATTTTTAAAACTTATAAAACTACCCTTTTGTAGATCCATAAGTGTAGTTTTAAAAAATATATTTATTTTAATAGTTTAATTATTATTATTATTTTAGATTTTATTTATACTAAAAGTAGGTTATCAACACATAATATTAGGTTGATTACCATGCCAAGGAAAAATACTAAAACTTATTAAAAAAAATTGAAAAAAATATGATGCACTAGATAAAAGAATCTATTTCAAGATGGTATAATTTTTTTTTTCATTTTAGATAAATATTTAATATGAAAGTTGACGTCTGATGGAAACAGTTTTTTTTTATTCACACACATTTTAATATTTATTTAAAAATATATATTTATCAAAATTGGAAAAAAATATATCCATTCACTAAAGTTTCAAGTTATAAATACACACAAAAAATTTGAAAGAAAAAAAAAAATACTATAAAAAGTTTGATGTCCTATGCAACTTCATTTTTTAGTATTTTATTGGCAACTAAATTACAGTGTTCATTTATTAAAAACTAGTTTAAAATGATTTTTAATTATTTTTAAAAAATATAAATATAAAATATACTAAAAAACGCATATTCTACTAGTTTACATCATTTTAAAATTCAAAACGTATATGCCACTTTTTAGTGATTCAAGTTTAAAAGTTGGATCAAAGTTGGCTATTTCCTTTATAAAGTGACATAGCTTTTTTCTTTTACCCGAAGAAGCTATGAGTGGAAGAAGTTCAGTCTAGCAATAGTAGAGGTTTCCAGTTTGGTATACATGTTTTGGTGAATCCACACTTCTCTATGGATTCAAATATGGTTTTACATATTTGTGGGAATGTTGATAGGTTTCAGTGCCACCTGTATTCCAAGTGGCATAGAATTTGGAGGTCCGTGTGTCTATTTTTGGATGACAAGTTTGTGAATTCTATTATTAGGTCATTACCAGTATTGACCTAATAAGTTTTGTGTTTTGCAGAGTTTGAATATGTATTGATCCCTTATGTGGGAGCTATTATAGGTCCATTCTGACCTATTTTTATTTATCTAAGTTTTGAATCTTGGTGCGATGTATGTACATGTGTATGTTGAGCCAACAAGACATATTTTATATGATACATCTATTTAGGCTAACCTAATTGATGTTGTAGGTGTGTGTGGATGAAGCGAATATATATGTAAGATCCTTTTCAGTGTTTTGGATATAGAGATCTAATGTGATATATAGTTTATGAAATTTTTGAGAGTATAAGGTGAATACATAGTAGATCAGAGTGTTAGTGCATATCAGTATGAAGTATGTAAAGTCTATACTTTGAGATTCAATGGAACTATAATTCAGGAATATGTTAGATGCAACTATAACAATTCAATTCTTGGTTATGTGTCACAATCTCTTTTATCTTTTCTTCTTTCAGTGGGTAGTAAGTCCACTTGGACAATGAGTCCACCTACAATGAGAACTTATGTAATATATTATAACTAGTTATAATATATCATGAGCTAATCCTCATTGTGGTTTTTCCCATTTTGGTTTTTCCATGTAAAAAACTTGGTGTTCTTGTGTTATGTGATGTTGATGGTTGTTTTCATGCTTTCTCTTCTTATGCAAATTGAATATGCTATGTGGAATGAAAATTTAAATGTTTGAGTGGTTTAAAATAATACTGATTCACCCCCCTCTTAGTATTCTAGGTGTTCAACATAATAGGCATAAGAATAGAATTTAAAACAATAGTAAATATGATAAAATGGTAAAGGATATGATAAGAAATAAAATTTGGCAACTTCATTGGGAAATAAAAATAAAAGGAAGGGGTAAATTTAAAGCATAGGAATAAAGAGGATGTTGAAAAGAATGAAACAAAATATGTCAAGAAAGAAAATAGAAACCAAAATGACTCCTTAAGTGTGGAAGATAAGATTAAAACCAAATATAGAAGAATAAATGAGTGTAAAAGAAAAAAATAAAGTGTAAATATAATGGTCAAAATGTAAGGATACAAAGGGTAAATGGAAGAATAGGTGGGGGGATCACAACATACATGGAATAAGTAAAAATCCTAGAAATAGATGATACAAAGCATAAGGAATAAGTCATATGAAAAAAAAGTTTAAATTAACTTATGTCAACATCATTACTAAATGTGTCTTTGTGTCATTCACATGATAACTAAGAACATGGACACATAAATATAAATAATTAAAAATGGAAGAAAAAGTGTGAAATGTGGTGAGGAATAACAAACATATATAAGTAGGGCATTCATATATTATATAAAGTAGTTTCTATTTTATGTCATATGTAACTTTAATATAGGGAATATTATGATGAAATAAAAGTTTAGTGTATGGATAACCCATGTGGATGGTAGGATCATGGGATGTATCACTATATTAAAGACTACCATGAATATCCATAAGGTTTACATGAGGTGTAGAATAAGTACCATCATGAAATACATCATGTATCAATTAAATAAATGATGCAGGAGCATCTAGGGATACCAAGAAATACCGTAGGTGTAAATTGTTGAAATTTTCAACTCCTCCAGCGTAGCAAAATTTGGTGATGGATTATGGGAAAATCAATTAATTAATTGATTCACTTTTTTTTATTATTTTAAAATATTTGAGAAGTGTTAATTTTCTAAAAGACAAAACTTCCATGTTCAAGCTTGTGAGTGGACAATTATTATAAATTGTAACTCCATTAAAAAAAAATTGAAATTGCATCTTGTTGGAGGACTGGAATGATGGGTATTGATGGAATGGAGAGAGTGGGTGTAAGGTGGGAATAAAAATTTGAATTGTACATTGAATGCACATGCTAAGAAGAGGAAATCCATGCCAAGAAGGAGTAATGAGCATTCTGGAGGTTTGTCTGGCATATTATTATTTTTGGGAAAAGAGTAAAGATTGTCTGGGTCATAATTATGAGATCCAATCTTAGTAAAATAGCCATAATTTTTTCATACGGTAACGAAATTAATATTTTAAAAATGATCCAAAAAGATAGAAGCGAGGCACACCAAACCCAAAAATTGTTTTAGAAAATGTTGACAAATGATATAGCATTGATAGGAAAAAAGTGACAAGTTGTCTTGGTGGTTTAGTGGAGGTTGTTTTGAGAAACTAGTAGTGGTTTCTTCTCACACAGTTTTTATATATTGATGCTTGCAATTTGGTGAGTGGGGGGGACTTTAGAGAGTTGGTGGTTGCATATCCAAATGGTGTGGAAATGATGTTGGAATGTTGAGTTGAAGATTTTTGTATGTGTGAAGCCCATGTTGTATGTGAGCATATGAGCTCCAAGATTATGTAATTCATTTTCAGATTTGAACTTAATATATGTTGCAGATTTCTCTTCCATTTCTATGTGTTCAAGTTAATTTTCTACCTTCTTGAAAGGGAGAGTATCCCATTTCATCAATAAACACATAAAAATAACATGTCTTTCTAGGCATAAAATCATCATGACATGTAGAAAGAGTTATAAGTTTCAATTATGTCATGATTTGTGTTGGTGTTTCCAATTGAATGTCTAGGTTTCTCTAAGGATTAGCTAAATCCTATGCTCAAGAACCCTAAGTTAGTGGCCAACAAACATGATATTTTTTCTAGAATTTTTCTCCTTTGCACATTAGGCTTTACAAAACCAATGTGGGTTCCCCTTTACATAACACCATTACTTGCATTACAACAATGATTTCAATGATATTTGAACAAATTACAAATTCATGTTGATAATTTAGAGGATGAGTCTGATTGGCTAAATCAGCTACATAACCCTCTAATTCTCTATATTTCAATGGTGTGAAGTGAGCATAAATAAAAACAAATAATAGTAAATATAAATTTTGATATCATATATGATTTCGCTTAGGCTTGAGCTCCATGAATCAGTATGACTAATGCCTTATCCATTACAAAGTCAAGAAATGAGATAAATCCTTTGAACAACAAACCAAATAACTAACTCAATGGCTTCACAATATTACTATCTTATAGTAAGAAACCAACAAATGGAACAAACTATTAATCTACTTAGAAATACCTATTGCAACTACAACATCTTCAAGTATTTAATTGAAATCATTTTAATACATTAATTGAACATAAGATAATCAATTAACTATTCATCACAACAAACATGCAATGAGAACCTTAAGAGATCTTTGATTTTATTAAGATTCATAAGGTGTTGTATTATAATATGGAGACATTGAAAACATGACTTGTATTCATATGAGCAAAAATGATTTGTTTATTGGTATTACAAAGAGAAATTACAACTGTCTCTTTTTGAACTTTAGAAGACCTAACTATACAAGACTTAATTCTATACATAGACTGCCAAGATTAAAGACTCAACATCATTAAAATGAGGCTCAAAATTACCTTTTATTGACACAAAGGAAGAAAAAATAAAAAATCCTCATTCACCGCTTCTAAAGACAAAAACTAAGTAGTGGCATTGTTATAAAAGGACTAAAACATTTATACACATGGAGAAACCACTCAATTTTTTTTTGATGATCTCTTAGAGAATTTAGACTGGTGTATGGATTTGATTTCTTCAAAATTGCTCCCTGATGGTGACAAGACATTTCTGACATTCCCATCCTTGTTTGTTGCTATTGCATTTATGTTGGTTGGTGATGATAGATTGAGGTGCAACTCAAATATTTGCACCATCCTTCTCCTTGTCTTTATCCTATTATGCTAATGTGTCACCTCTATGTGGGAGAAGTTACTTAACCTTAACCACATGTGCCTTGTATAAATACCCTATAAAAACTAGAACCATGGTAGAGAAACCCCTCATGTTGTATTCCAATGTAAAGAGAAAATCCATACTTAGATTCAGTTACTCTGCTTCCACCTCACCATTTTTCTTTATATTATTATATATGAGAGTGATATTGTTAGAAAAATTTAACCTCCAATCTCTACAAGGCTTGATATTTGCCTCCTCATTCAAAATAGGAGGTATGTGAAACTCTTCAAAACCTTCAAAATTAGTTAATCCTTTTTCATAAGTTTTCTATACCTATCACGATGAACAATAATATCATCCAAGAAATTTGATTTACTAAAAATATTAGATATTATACTACAATCAAAATTTGAGCTTCTAGAAATAATTTTCATAAGTTTAATTCCAAGGGCTTAACTGATCTAAAAGCATTTTAGCCTAACTCATATTTGAGTATGGCTAGCATATGCATCTCTTAAGACTGTGTAGTTGTCCCATACCTTTTCTAGCAGACTCAAAATGTTTGACGACTTCTAACACAAAATGTCATAAGCCAAATTAGACATTTTTTTAACTTCTCCCTCTTTTTTCTCTTTGGCCTCTTCCTTGCTTTGTTTGATCTCTTTCTGGCCTTTAACCTTAAGCACTAATATTTATTTTTATTGTGATCCATGGGCCTCAATTATTTTTTATGGTGGAGGTAACAATCTTGTAACAATGATTTGTATGACTCTTTGAATATTGTTGTTGATGAAACACTTAAGATGAAACAAAACCTTGAGGAAAGAATCCTCACCCTTGAGGATCAAATGGAGAAAATGTATGCTAAACTGGAGAAGGGTGGGAAGGAGATAAAATATGTTGTGATGCTTGAATCTGTTGGCATCTCTACCCCTTATGATATGGACAAGAAACACAAGGGATCTACTCTAGGAGAGGTTATTGGTGTTGGTGGTAAGCTGCTGAAGGAAGAGGTGTTTGTGGAGAAAGTTGTTGGGGGGATGAATGTTTTGATTATTGAGGTAAAAGAGCATGAGACTTGGGCCAAAATAAGGAACAAGACTAAGGTACAGGCTAGGGATCCTACTATTGAGGTGCCTAAATTTATCAATGATGGCCAAAAGGCTGTGGATATTCTGAAGAACATGTAGTGGGGTTGTTGTTGTGCCTCCTTTTTGGCTTATGTTGCACTGATGGCATGCTAGTTTTTGGCTATTGTGTGCTTGATGTAGTTTTCTTTTGCTTCAGCTATCCTTTTTTTTAAAGGGTTATGAGACCCTTGAAAATCGATTTTTAACCTCTAATCAAAAACAATCTTGTAGCTATATTCAACTAATCTTACAATTTAAAATTTATGTCATTTTCCTTATCCAAGTACCATTCTAATTTCTTCACTTTTACCTCTATGAATAGGGATAAATTCACCATGAAGGAGGCTCATTGGGTGGAACTTGTATCCCCTAGTCTTTTGACTATCAAATTTATAATGAGCTCACTGAGATCATTGATTACCTGGGGTTTCTTGGTCTCTAGAAAAATAGACCAAATTTCCAAGGTCTCATGCCTTGGGAATGAATCCTAACCCAAAATATAGGGCCTCAACTTGCTCCTTTGAACTCTAAATTCGGTCTTCTCTCCCTTGTCTTCTGATGGTGTCAAATGCAATCGAAAACATGGATCGTCCTAGTAAGAGAAGGAATCCTACACTTCTCACTAATTCTCTACCCCTTTGAGGGGTCATAGATTCCATTTCCCTTTTTACATTGTCTCAAAATTTTGTAATCTTCTCCTTCTCTATGATGATTTTGTTTGATACCCTCTCTTGTAGTTCTTCTCCTTTATTTTTTAGGACAAATTCCTTGAATTCCTTAGTTGTAATAAATTTTTCATCTTGCATGAATTAATTACAAGCCTGTGCTATGATATCATCTACTATTTTTCCACCACTCTCAAAATTGATGGCCAATCTATCATGAGTAGTTCTTTCAATGATAACCCTAGGTGGAGGTTGCATTACCTAAACTATACATGTATCATCATAAATCTCATTTGGGCCAATAGGATAGTCAACTAAAGGTCCACTTGTGGGGTCAATGTGTAGGAAGGGTATAACCTATTGGGGACTTGGTGGTTTATTTCTTTGAGATGTGGAGGGGCCAAGAGAACTTGGTGGGAGATTTGGTACATTTGAAAGAAATACACTGGAATTATCTAGCATTGGCATTTTCCTTAATATGGGATCTTGGATATGTGAAAATGATCCCTCAAATGATGGATCTGCCTACTTCCTTTTTTCCTCAGCTATTTGAATCTTTTCCCACAAGGATTTCTTTTTGTTACTTCCTTCTTAATGGAAAAATTTCTAATCAAATCTTCCATGTTGTCATAATCATGTGAGAAGGGTTCCAGTTTGAGAATAATTCTTTGATCATTGATGAAATGTTCTGGGTCACACCTCCTAATCTTGTCTACCCTCATCCTGTAAGGTAAAAAAATTCCATACAACTCCATTCCCTCCCTTGATGTCATTGATAAATTTGAAAATACCACTATAAAAGGAAGAATGACATGTTTCTTGCTATTCCAAAAATGAGTCCTGACATACTCATTTAATTATCAAACGATCTCTAAAAAGGAAATTCAGTGTGGCAACACTTCTAGGGAGCACATGAGGTGCAACTAGAGACCCATACACTCTAATTATGGTATAATCTATTTAGAAGAACTGATCACCTTAGTTTTGATTGATCCCACTTTTTGGAAAAAGGTCCTTTGGCCTAAACAATTTCCTTATCTCACTTAATAATCTCCAATCCATAAGAAAACCAATTATTTTCAGAACTATTTTGATAAAGAACTTCTCAAAATAGAGTAATTAGAATTCTCACGGTCATTATCCCAAACATTCCTAAACAATAGAGTAATTGGATTTCTCATAACATGTGTGGGGACCATATGCCCTCTCCACTAAACTAGATGATGTGACACAAAAGTGAGTACCATTTAAAGTGCACTATGTTTTTTTTTTAAGGAAAAAGGCAGAAGTTGCCATTAGATATTTATATTAATATAAGTAAATACTATAGTACAAAGTAGCCAATTTTCATGGCAATAACCCTGATAGAAAAGCATAAAGAATTCTGAAACCTACTATTCTTTCCTTATAATTACATTTAGATTTAAACCCTTTACCAATATATATGCATATTTAAAACAAGCTAAAGATACTAAAGCTGAAAATAGCACCAAAATTGCCATGATCACCAAACCCTTTATTCTTCCATCTGGTCGAGAGACTTACTAACCCTCCAAAGTGATCCTCATCACCTAGCACTCTCATCCTAACCCTAAGGTTCCATGACTTATGTTCCATGTTTCATTGAGAAGCAGATATTTTCCATGACCTTACTGAGATTAGCCACCCATCACTTAGAAAGCACAATCGCTCAAAAACTGAGCAAGAACATATTTACCAAGATAAAACACTAAGGGCATTTGTATATAATCTATACATCTCATAGTGCAATCAATATTGTGCAAGGATGATCTTTTACGAAGGTGTACACCAAAAATTTGTTAGAGATCACGACAGGGAGAGATATGTGCGGACATTATGAAATCAACATTATACCAATGGTTACCATAGCAAAGATAGTTGTAGCCTACTTATCGCGAACACCTTCTTTCACTTAGGAACATACAAAATATTATTATGATAAATTGACTCCTAACATATCTGCATTTACCAAAGAGACTAAGTCAAGAGAATTTTGCAATTGGTCTTCATTTAAAATTTTAATTTTCTTACCCTCACTGCCCTAATTTGCAAGACAGTCTACCACAAAATTACCTTCTCTGTAAGTGTGTGTGATTTTAGAATTTTGAAAGCCATCCAAAAGTTTCCATACCTTCTATAGAACATACTTCAGCTGCCAAAACTATATATTCCTAGCTTTTCATGCATTCATTATTACCATGGAGTCACCTTCTATATGTATTTTGCGGAAACCTATTTTTGAAGCTAGTTTCAAACCCATAAGAATTGCCTATGCTTCTGCCATATTGTTTGTTCTTGGAGCTAAATGAAATGATTTTGTAGCTACCACTATACCCTTTGAACCCCAAATGCAAATACCTACTCCCAACTTACTTGGATTACCTTTTGATGCCCCATCACAATAAATCTTCATGAAACCTGATTGCGGAGGATGCCATTTAACTTCCTTCCTATTAAATTTAACCTTAGTACTACTATGCAAAGACCTTGAAAATGACAATGTAATATTTTTCTAATTCATCATGATTGAATTGTATACAGTGAGGAAGTAGACTTATTCTTATAAACATGTGAATTTACAACCTCTAATATCACCTTTTCTAATTTGATTTTAGTCTGCTTGACAGTTGAAACCTCCTTTCTAAATATGAAAATGTTACAAGCCCACCAAATATCCCATACAACATGGGATGGAATTACTAGCCAAATGCAGGAGAAAAATGATTTTTTATACAATAGGGGCCAGCTTTGAAATAAATCCCAAAGAGTATTGGACAAAGGAAGTTGCAAATTTAACTTGGATTGCACAAAATTCCAATATTCTTGGAAAAAATTGCATAGAATAAAAAGATGACCTTCATCTTCAAGTGTCTCCCCACAAAAGACATAGTTGAAGGAATCAACATTTTTTAACAATTTCAGTCGATCACTAGTTAGAATGCTTTTACATAGAGCTAGCCATGCAAAGCTCCCAACTTTTGGCAATGTTTTATTATTCCAACAGAACATATATGCTCTTTGAGAAGCAACTTGATTATTTTGTTGACATAGTGCTTTATAACCTTGTTTCACTGAATACTTACCATCCTTTGAAGGTGCCCAAAGTATGGAATCAGGTTTACCCAATAAGTAAACATGTCTTCTCTTCAAAATTTTGTGCAACATTAGAAATTGATTAGTTGATAATTGTGAACCTGTATACTGCTTCCACACAACTTTCCCTGTTAAACCAGCTGAAGAGGACACATAATCATTGAAACCATTGCCCCATTCAGCTTGCAATATGTTGATCACCTAATGTAAACTATGATTGTTGTTCAAGGGGGGGGTGTTTGTTCCATGAATCCTCCTAGAACTTCACACTTTGACCATTATGAACCTCCCAAGTAATATAGGAAGTTATAACCAGCCTGCATGCCATTAGAAAATTCCACATGGCTGAACCTGAAGGGGGGTTTGAAATGGTTAATATCCTTATAGGATTTCCTTCATCTAGATATTTGACCCTCATCAGCTTACACCAATTTTCATTCTCTTTTGAATATATTTTCCAAACTAATTTATCCCCAATAAGATTTATTTCTCAGTTACAAATTATGAAGACCTACACCCCCTTTAGATTGCCTTTCTAGGATTTTATTTTAATAATCACTTTTGACAATGCCTCATAGGCTGATTTCTGAGCACCAACTCAAGGAGCACCAACCCCTCTTTTAGAAACATAGATTTCAAGGAGCACCAACCCCTTTTATGTTTTCAGTAAGACATACAATGATACAGAGGATCTCTTTGTTTCTCTCATTTCTCTCAAGTGCCTCTTGATGGACAATGCCTACAATCCTCAAGGTTCAAGAATGACCCTTCAGAATTCTAACCATTGTCAAGCCTTAAGACAACTTGATATTTAATTCATATTTCTTATTTTCAATCTTTGAACTCAACATTTCTTCAATACACTTAGCTGTAGTTTTTCACTGTTCATCACTATCATATTTTTGTTCTTTTCAAAAAATAGTTAACACTTTCTCTCAAGTTGTCAAGTAATCTCAAAAACCCTAATCTCTCTATTTTTCTACTTACTCGAATTTCATCATTACATCTCAAGTAAAATACAATATAGTAACTGCTTTTTCCATTTTTCAAAACAATAGAGGTAAAATTCAAAGTACCCACTTTCTGTCAAACAACATTGCCAGGTATTGTAGTGAGTTTGAGAAAATGATCAGTCATGGAGGTTTTCTTCTGATAGAAATAGTCAAGGAATATGCATTGTTATAAAGGAGACTGAACCTTTTCCACATAAGGAGCTTGCATAGGAAATGCTAACCGAAACAACATTAAAACATATAAATATTCTATGAACAATAGCCTCGAAAATATCTGCAACAACAATGTAACTGAAACCTCAATATAGTGCAACCGAAACATCATAATAATGCACCTAAAAAAAAAAATCACCGAATCCAGGTGAATGACTGAAAATATTTGCAGACTTCATGATTACCCACAAACCAAAAACACCATCCCTTAATGCAGGAGCAGAATTAATATGGTAAACTATTGTGATATTCATTTCAGATTATGTGAAATCGACATGCATTAATTCTGACCATGAATAGAATAAACCCATTTTACCATCTTCTAGATAGAAGTAAACACACACCTTCTATTGTAAGATCTAATAGAAGTAACGGTTCTCCAAAACAATTGAAAAGATGAATACCTGAGAAGAATGATGGAGAGACTGTCATGAATACATTTACCAAATTGGAAGAGAGAAAAATGACCAAGACTCCTTCCAATTTCGAGCCTTCACCCACAGACAAGAAGCTGACACAACCATCAACCAGAGTAAGGATCTTTTAGATTCCCCCATTCACTATCCAAGTGATTCAGAAAGCCAACAAAAATATTGAAATGACTGAGAATATTTCTATGGTGGCGGCTGAGTTAGGGTTCCAAACTGTCAAACAAAAAAATAATTTCCCTAAACTTTCCAAGCAAATTCAACCGATGACATTTACAAATGTTGATAAAGTTTGAAGTCTGAAAGGACTGAAGTAATAATTAGAAACCCATAATGCATTTTGAATTCCACAAACAAACCAATGCAATGCATGCTAACCATCTCATTTCCTTCGAATGCATGTACACCATAGATCATCATTACCACTGTTCAAGTATTAATCAAGTGAAATTCTGACACAATAATGCCTTACATAATTTTTCATGACTACTTTAGAAACCAAATGATGATTACCTTATTCATCCTTGTTTCCAAGGAATCAAAGCCATGTCACTTCCATAGTGACTTTTAAATAAACATAACCTCATACCTGTTGTCGGCCTTAAGGCCTAGTGATTTTTCAACCATAAGACCCGATAACATATGCAAATGTAATGATCAATATGATTACCTTTATTCAAAACCAATTGCTATGACATAATGCCCAATATATCTAATACCTTGTGAAATGTAGTAAAGGCTAATTTCATGCAAAATTAAATATACCATTTGCCCAAGCCATTATCAAGTGTTTCATATACCCATGCCAATATCACTATATCATATGCCCATGCCATTAACAATTATTTAAGGAAACCCGATAGGGTTTTATTAAGACTAAGAACCAACTACATTTGATAATCCCAAGAACTAGGATAACTGAAAGCATTACCTGAAATAATTTGAATAGAGAAGCACACCTCTGATGTTGTTTAGAAAATTGTATCAATGTGATGATGTTAGAAGTCTGAACAAGCCAATAACATATAACCCTATAGATCACTGTAGCATAAAATGTCAAACCAGAATCATATCACCTGAACATGGGAACATTATCCTGTAAACAAGATTCCTTATGATCTGCACATGGAGTCAAGAGATCAATGCCATCAAAGATAACATCATAATGCCAAAGTAAGTATGCCAATGATAGAATAAAATAAGTGCAATTGAATAATCAACCACCAAGATGCCAAACTGAAACACAATATTGTCATCAAGGACAAATAGAAAAAGAGAAGCTCAACAAAATCCCCCTTTGTCCTTGATGGAAAAAACTGAGCCACAAAGCCGAAATATTGAACCAGAACCAAGAGCTCATAATTATCCCCCTTTTTGTCACAAGGATAAAGGGAAGACAATAGTGAAAGGCGATGAAGCTGTAGATATAGAAATGGAGAAGCAAAGTATAAGCTATAAGGAGAGTTGACCAGCTCCCCCTATCACCAAAATAGATTTATTAAGATAGAAATGATTGAGAGATAACTCCCAATCTAGACCAAAGTCTTGCAAATACTTCTTTAGCTAAAGGCTTAGTAAATATGTTAGCAACTTGTGCTTGTGTAGGAACATATTGAACAGAAACCTCATTAGCTAGCACCTTTTCATGAAGAAAGTTAAATTTAATGGCAATGTGTTTAGTGCGAGAGTGCATAACAGGATTTTTGGAAATATTAATCGCACTAGTATTATCACACAAAATAGAAACAGGTTTAGGAATTTCAATACCCATGTCAGATAGGGTTTGTGACATCGAGATTACTTGAGTACAGCAAGAGGTGGCAGCAATATATTCTATTTCAGCAGCAGAGAGTGAAACAAATTCTTGTTTTTTGTTGTGCCATGCCACTAATCAATCACCAAGAAAGAAAGCAACATCACTGGTGATTTTCCTATCATCTAGACAACCAGCCCAGCCATAATTAGTATATGCAATTAATGAGAAATCATTGCTTCTAGGATACTAGAGTCCATAGTCAAGAGTTCCCTGAACATATTTAAGAATCCTTCTAACAACATTAATATGAGATTCCTTAGGAGATGACTGAAATCTTGCAACCATGCAAACAACTTACATTATGTTAGGTCTTGAGGTTGTTAGATATAATAGGCTGCCTATCATTGACCTATAGTTAGTTGGATTTACAGTAGGAGAATCATCAATCTTGTTGAGTTTGCAACCGGTAACCATTAGAGTGCTAACTGGATGACATTCATCCATTTGAAATTTCTTTAGCATCTGTCTTGCATATTTTGTTTGAGAGAGAAAAATACCAATTTCAAGTTGAGAGATTTGAAGACCTAAGAAGAAGGATAGTTCTCCCAACATTGACATTTCAAAATCAGATTCCATAATTTGAGAGAATTTTTGACTCCAAGCAATATTGTTGCAACCAAAGATAGTATCATCAACATAGATTTCAACAACTAGAATATCAAAACCTTCAATCTTAACATAAAGATTGTTGTCTACACCTCCTCTACTAAAACCTTTTGAAATTAAATGACTGTCCAGTTTGGAGTACCAAGTTCTAGGAGCTTGTTTTAGGCCATATAAAGCATTTTTCAACCTGTAAACATGATTAGGGTTGTTTTTTGCAAATGAACCCTTCTGGTTGTTTTGTATAAAATTATTCATCCAAATAACCATTCAGAAAAGCAGTTTTGACATCCATTTGATATACAGTAAAGTTCTTGAAAACATAATAAGCCAAGAAGATTCTAATGGATTCAAGTCTAGCTACAAGTGCAAAGGTTTCACCAAAGTCAATACCTTCTTACTGAGCATATCCTTTGCAGACATATCTAGCCTTGTTGCAAACAACATGGCCATTTTCATCATGTTTGTTTCTGAATATCCATTTTCCTCCTATGACATTTTTGATATTTGGTCTTGGGACTAACTCCCAAGGATTTTTCTCAATTTCATCCTGCATTGCATTAAGCTAGCATTCATCAATTAGAGCTTCATCAATTTTTTTTGGCTCAAACTGTGTAATTAAATAGAAAGCAGTAAGTTTAGCTATGTGAGATTTTTCATCAGAGTTAACTGTTCTTCTCCTTGTTTGAACTCCTATTGATTTATCTCCAATAATCAGATCTTTAGGATGGTTTCTAGCAAGAGATTTTGAAGGAGTTTTTGTTATGCATTTTTCAAGACTAGTTTCAACATCTTTAGAATTTGCTTCAGCTAGTTTAGGACTTGTTGATTGTACTTCAAGCTTTGTTGTTTCAAAGCCTTCTGAATTTATTTCAAGTTCAAGTTCTTCCTCATCATCCTGCATAGGTTCAGCATCTAAAAGCATATTTTCATCAAATCTGACATTGACAGATTCAATAATCTTGTTCAGCCTATTATTAAAGCATTTATAGGCTTTACTATGAGTAGAGTATCCTAAAAATATACCTTCATCAGACTTAGATTGAAAGATACCTAAGTTATCATCATCTCTCTTGATAAAACATTTGCAGCCAAATTTTTTGAAATATTTAATTGAGGTAGATTTACCATACCATAGTTCATATGGAGTGAAATTGGATTTCACTCTGATTTGTACTCTATTCAAGATATAGATAGTTGTATGAATAGCTTCTTTCCAGTACATGTTTGGCAGTTTTGCTTTATCCAACATAGTCCTTGCCATCTCTTTTACAAACATAGTCCTTGCCATCTCTTTTACAATTATGTTCTTTCTCTCAACAACCCCATTCTATTGAGGTGTTCTAGCAGCAACATATTGTCTTTTTATGCCATGTCTTTCATAGTAGTCAATGAATTCTTGTGAAGTAAATTTATCACCTTTGTCAGATCTTAGACATTTCAATTTTAAATCTGACTCCCTTTCTACCATTTTTCTAAAAACTTTAAAACGTTCAAAAGCTTCAGATTTGTGCTTGAGAAAAGTAACCCATACCATAAGAGAGTAGTCATTAACAAATAGCATGAAATATTTCTCACCATTGATAGATCTAGTCCTTGTAGGACCACATAAGTTTGTATGAACAAGTTGCAGAGGTCTAGTAGAAGAATGTTCTTTAGATTTAAAGCTTACCTTTGTTTCCTTTCCTTTGAGACATTCTTTATAGACTGCATTTTCAGGTTTTCTTAAGATAGGCATACCTCTTACATTCTGGTTCTTACTTATCCTAACCATATTGTCAAAATTAATCTGAACTAGTCTCTTGTGCCACAACCAACTTTCTTCAACATGACTCATTAAGCACATTCCTTGATTATTTTCATTTCCAGATGAGTCAAAAAGATTGTAGACATTTCCCTTAGTCCTTCTTCCAGTAGCAATAGCTTTTCCAGGCTTATTTTTAATCTCACATCCTTGTGAAGTGAACAAGACCTGATAGCCACTGTCACAAATTTGACTGACACTTAAAATATTGTGTTTTAAACCTTCTATGCAATACACATTGTAAATAGGAGTGTCTTCATTCAGAAGAAGTGAATCTCTACCTTTGATTTGTATACCTGAATTATCTCCAAACTTCACATATCCACCTACATAGTCTTCAAGATTAGTGAATTTTTCTTTGTCACCAGTCATGTGGTTTGAACAACCACTGTCCAGGACCCATAAGTCCATTTTCTTGGAGTGGAAAGTAGTTTGAACTAACATGGTTTGTTCTATGTTGTTGATAGTTTTAAGTTTCCAAACCTTTTTAGTTTTCTGCTGTTTATTCTACTGATAAGCTTTACATTGCTTAGCAGAATGACCCATGGAATTGCATGTGAAGCATCTAATCTTTCTAGCAAAGCCAAGATTTTTTCTATAACCAAATCTAGGTGTTCTAGGATTTATAAATTTGTAAGAGCTCACTTTGTGGCCAAATCTGTTGCAGAAATAATAGTACCCATAAAAGAAAGGGTTAGAATTATATGATATTATGTTATCCCTAAAAGGATGAACATGATCCTTAGCAGAATTAGGATGATTAAATTCAGAACTTTTGTTTCCAGCAACAACATTATCCTTTGCACTGTCATTTGAACATTCACCTTTCATAAATCCAATACCTGTTTTGTCCTTGTTCAATTTATGTTTACTGAGCATGTCATTCAATTTAAGAGTACTCTCATACTTCTCAATGGTCTTCCTGAGATTAACAATTTCATGTTTAAGTTTTTGAATTTCTTAATCTTTAAGATTTATGCTAGTACAAAGACAATCTTCAACTCTCTTGGTTTCTTCAAGTTGAGTTTTCAATGAGAAAATTTCAAGATTTGTGAGTTGCTCTTGTGCAAGATCTTGAGTAGAATTTTGTTCTTGAGAATGCATTTGTTTTTTAAGTTTTCTTAGCTCTTTTAATGCACATTTCAGTTCACCTTCAAGATCCACTTTTCCATCTTTAGCATTATTGTTGTTAGTATCTTCATGCTGAATAATTTCAGCCATGAATAGGTTTTCATCTTCTTCATCTAAAGAATCTTCAAATTCAGAGTCTGTTTCATTTTTGCTGAACAGACTCTTCTTCTTTTTGAAGTTGAATTTTTGTTTAGGTCTATATGCCTTTTTCTTAGGGAATTTTTCAGATTTCTTGTTGTCACTATTCAGATCACCATAGGGGAACTTTGCAGCAAAGTGGCCTATTTTACCACAGTTAAATCATTTAAAAGGAAGTTTTCCCTTATACTTTCCAGACCCCTTTTTGAGCTTCCTAACAAAGTGAGATTCTTTAGAATCAAAAAATTCTGATTCATTAGCCTCAGCTTTTTCTTTCCTTTTAGTATTAAAGGTAGTTTATTTTGCAGAGGAATTGTTTATACTGATTCTCATTTCATAGGTAGTCAGAGTGCCTTGTAGGCTATCTAGGGTAAGTTGGTCAAAGTGTTTCTTCTCTTCTAGAGTAGCGACCTTAGCTTCAAATTTGGTTGGTAATGTTCTAATGACCTTAGTTACAACATCAAATTCTTTCACTTTTTCTCCCAGACCTTTCATAGCATTGACAATTTCATCAACTCTTAAGAAGTAATCAGCTACTTTTTCATCGTCCCTCATTTTTATTTCTTCAAACTAGAGTTTTAGAGTGAGGACTTTTGACTATTTTACTTTTTCATTTCCTTGATAGATAGTTTCAAGTTTAGTCCAAATATCCCTAGCAGAGCTGTAGTGCATGAATTTGATAAAGACATCTTTAGTCAGTGCACACAGGAGAGCATGTTTTTCTCTTGCATTAGTTTCATATCTTTTTCATCAAAAGTTGTGGGAAAAGTATTTGGTACAGTGTACCCAATTAACACTATGCTCCACACAATGAGGTCAATAGAAGTTAAATAAGTCTCCATTCTGATTTTCCAGAATACATAATTAGTTCCATCAAATAATGGAGCTCTAGTCATGGATGTGCCTTCATGAGCTTGAGACATTTTGAACAAACTCCAAGGCCAAAATCAATCCTAGGTTGGATACACCTATCAGAGGACCCTACACTTTGATACCAATTGTTGGAGTGAAAAAGACGCTGAGAGGGGGGGTGAATCAATGTCATTAACTGTTTTGAATTTTTTTAAGCAAACTAAAATAAAACTGATTTATTTTTGCATTTATCAATGATAAACTCATTCATGTATTGAATGCAATCACATATAACTGAAATGAGAATTATAATAGTGAAACATAGCATATTAAAGCATTCATGCAATGAATCAGATGAACCACAAATAAGTAAAATGACACAGGATATGCTGAGTGGAAAACCCTCCTGGGGTAGAAAAACCACTCCTAAACTACTGCCTTTCTAGGCTTTTATTTTAATAATCACTTTTGACAATGCCTCATAGGGTGATTTCTGAGCACCAACTCAAGGAGCACCAACCCCTCTTTTAGAAACGCCAATTTCAAGGAGCACCAACCCCTTTTCTATTTTCAGTAATACATACAATGATACAAAGGATCTCTTTATTTCTCTCATTTCTCTCAAGTGCCTCTTGATGGAAAATGCCTACAATCCTCAAGGTTCAAGAATGACCCTTCAAAATTCTAACCATTGTCAAGCCTTAAGACAACTTGATATTTGATTCATATTTCTTATTTTCAATCTTTGAACTCAACATTTCTTCAATACAGTAGCTGTAGTTTTTCACTGTTCATCACTGTCATGTTTTTGTTCTTTTCAAAAAACAGTTAACACTTTCTCTCAAGTTTTCAAGTAATATCAAAAACCCTGATCTCTTTGTTTTTCTACTTACTCGAATTTCATCATTACATCTCAAGTAAAATACAATACAGTAATTGATTTTTCCATTTTTCAAAACAATAGAGGTAAAATTCAAAGTACTCACTTTTTGTCGAACAACATTGCCAGGTATTGTAGTAAGTTTGAGAAAATGATCAGTCATGGAGGTTTTCTTCTGATAGAAATAGTCAAGGAATATGCATTTTTAGAAAGCAGACTGAACCTTGTCCACATAAGGAGCCTGCACAACCAATGCTAACCGAAACAACATTAAAACATATAAATATTCCATGAACAATAGCCTCAAAAATAGCTGCAACAACAATGTAATTGAAACCCCAATATAGTGCAACCGAAACCTCATAATAATGCACCCAAAAACAAATATCACCGAATCTAGGTGAACAACTGAAAATATTTACAAACTTCATGATTACCCACAAACCAAAAACACCATCCCTTAATGCAGGAGTAGAATTAATATGGTAAACTATTATGATATGCATTTCAAATTATGTGAAATCGACATGCATTAATTCTAACCATGAACAAAATAAACCCATTTTACCATCTTCCAGATAGAATTAAACACAAGTCTTCTATTGTAGGATCTAATAGAAGTAATAGTTCTCCAAACTAGTTGAAAAGATGAATACCTAAGAAGAATGATGGAGAGACTGTCATGAATACATTTACCAAACTGGCAGAGAGCAAAACAATCAAGACTCCTTCCAATTTCGAGCCTTCACCCACAGACAAGAAGCTGACACAACCATTGACCAGGGTAAGGATCTTACAGATTCCCCCATTCGCTATCCAAGTATTTCAGAAAGCCAACAAGCACAGTGAAACAACTAAAAATATTTCTATGGTGACGGCCGAGTTAGGGTTCCAAACCCTCGAGCATGTGAAACAAAAAAATGATTGCCCTAAACTTTACAAGGCAATTCAACCGATGACATTTACAAATGTTGATAAAGTTTGAAGTCTGAAAGGACTAAAGTAATAATTAAAAACCCATCATGCATTTTGAATTTTATTGATAGACCAATGTGATGCATACCGACCATGTCATTTCCTTTGAATACATGCACATCGTAGATCATCATTACCACTGTTCAATTATTAATCAAGTGAAATGTCGATGCAATAATGTCTTACATAATTTGTCATGACTAATTTAGAAACCAAATGCCGATTACCTTAGTCATCCTTGTTTCCAAGGAATCAAAGTCATGCCACTTCCATAGTGACTTTTAAATAAACATAACCTCATACTTGCTATTGGCCTTAAGGCCTAGTGATTTGTCCACCATAAGACCCGATAACATATGCAAATGTAATGATCAATATGATTACCTTTATTCAAAGCCGATTGCCATGACATAATGCCCAATATATCTAATGCCTTATAAAATGTAGTAAAGGCTGATTTCATGCAAAATTCAATATACCATTTTCCCAAGCCATTATCAAGTGTTTCATATACCCATGCCAATATCACTATATCATATGCCCATGCCATTAACAATTATTTAAGGAAACCCAATAGGGTTTTCTTGAGACTAAGAACCAACTACATTTGATAATCCCAAGAACCAGGATAACTAAAAGAATTACCTGATTGAATTTGAATAGAGAAGCACACCTCCAATGTTGTTCAAAAAATTGTATCAATGTCATGATGTTAGAAATCTGAACAAGCCAATAACATATAACCCTGTAGATCACTGTCGCACAAAATGTCAAACCAGAATCATATCACTTGAACATGGGAACATTATCCTGTAAACAAGATTCCTTATGATCTGCACATGGAGTCAAGAGATTAGTGCCATCAAAGATAACATCATAATGCCGAAGTAAGTATGCCAACGATAGAATAAAAGTAGTGCAACTGAATAATCAACCACCAAGATGCCAAACTGAAACACAATATTGTCAACAAGGACAAATAGCAAAAGAGAATCGAAACAATTTTTATCATAATAATCATTAATATCATGGTCTCAAATTATCTTAACACCAAGGGTATAAGAAAGTTTGGGTGGAGGGTGATTCCCTAAATATTATTAATAATTTTAAATTGGTCTCTCCCCTATCGTAGACTATTAAAGCCTTGATTAAGGATTCAATTGAAATTATGAATTCTTTTGATAATGTCTATATTTCCCATATTTTGAGGGAGGGAAATAAATTAGCTGAGTTTTTTGCTAACTTAGGAGTTAAGGAACAAAAGGTATGGAATTTTAATGATTCCATTCCTTTTGAAGCGACAACAATTATCATTAATGAGAGTTGATATCTAGTTGATCCTTGCTGTCATGGTGGGATGTGTGTCCTTTTTCACATGGATGAAAGATTTGAATGAGGATGCTAATGCTTTGATTTTGAGGGATGAATTTCACTTTGTTCAAAGCTACATTTCATTATTTCCTTTTTGTCCTTTGGTGGGTTTCACACGGATTCTGGGTGTCTTTAGCCAAAGCTTCTGGAGGTTTCTTTTTTGTATTTTCAGCCTGGCTGGTGTGAGTATCATTTTTAGGTGGTCTGATTGTGTGTGGCTCTGAATTTCATGATGGGTGGGGATAGGAATCATGGCGAGCCCAAGTCTTATGACACTATTAAGCAAAAGAAGGAGGTTTGGGAGATCCTTGAGAAGGGTGGTTTAACTATCTATATGGAAATATGCATGGTTTCAATCCGCAGGTTACTGAGATGGTTGCTAAAGGATGGAATGAAAGAAACCTTAATTTGGATGGCAGAGATGTTGTGGTGGATGAAGAATTTATAGCTCAAATTACTGGTTTGGCTATGCAGGGAATGAAGGTTTTTAGGGATAAGAAATACTCGTAGGATGCAATGTGGATATTCTTCAAAGGTAACGAGGTGACTGATCTCAGGAAGGTTGAAAGTGGTGGTTGGTATAGGAGCTCTTTGAAAGCACTCTGGTGTGATTTGGCAGAAGAATTCATGAGGTATGTTACCTTGGAAGGAAGGTACATGACCATCAATAACTACCATTTTCTTTTTCTTAATCATTTTAGGCATAAGAAATGGGTTTCTTTTCCCTATTATTTGTTGATGTTGTTGGATACGGGGATCAAGGATCACATGAAAAACCATAGGAACCTGGTTCTGCATGTTGGGTTAATTCTTCTAATTTATGAACATGTGAAAGCACATGAGGTGCACAAATCTCTGGTGTCCCCAAAGGATAATGTTGGCAAAGCTTGGGAGGGTTATGAGACAGAGTCAGGTGAAGAAAGGGTTAGAAAAATAGCCAAGAGAAGGAGGATTACTCTGAACAAACAATCAGAGTCTGAAAAAGATGATGATGTTGACTATGTCTCAGACTCCTATGCCTACTTTGAGGAGGGTCCCTCTTCCCCTGTTCCAAGAAAAACAGGGAATAGAAAGTCAGTGGATAAAGAGGGCTACACTATGTGTAGTGATGATGTGGCCATGATGGCTCTTCCTAAAGATGCCAAGGATAAGTATGACCTATATGGGGAAGCTTCCTCTCCTCCCCATAAAATTAAACAAGCTAAGGATACTAGGGTGGAGAGCCAAAAAGTGCAGGGAGCCGAGATCTACTAGTCAAATCTTGGAGAAGGGTTTCCCTCTCACTCTTGCTAGTGGTATCCATGGTGAGGCCTCTCTGAATGTTGACATTGGGGATATGCAAGGGAAGGATGGTGTTGTGGGTTCTAACAAAGCAGAGGGGAATAAGGAGTTGAAAAGGAAGACTATTGCGGAGGATCTCGCCTGCTCCATTCTCAAGCTGAAGTCTCTTGCCCTTGTTGATAAAGGTAAGGCTATTGTGGTTGATAAAATTCAGACCAGTTCTTCTGATGAGGATGATGTTGTGGAGGATAGGGTTGAAAATTTTGATAAGGAAGAATTTTTTGATGTGTTGGGCTTGGCCCGTGAGACTGCTAATCTGTAGTTTAAATTTTTTAAATGGGTTTTTTCATGAAATTAATAGGATTAATGTTAGGATTAGAGGTGTGGCTAGTAAGGCTGAGGACCCTGCTGTTCAAAGCCAAATTGAAAATTTGATGGAATCTCTTAATATTGTGGCTAATACTATGGTGGAGGAAACCATCAATCTGAAGCAAAATTTGGAAGGTAGAATTTTCTACCTTGAGGATAAAACTGATAAAATTGTGAAAATGCTGTTGAAGAGTGGTGAGGCCTCTAAACTTGTGGGTTCTCCAGATTCTTCCATGAGGAAAGTGGTGTTGAAGAGTGGTGAGATTTCTAAGATTGTGGGCACTCTAGATTCTGCCATGATGATTTCTCCTCTGATTATTGCTAACAAGAGAAAAGAGTTTGGGCCAGTTGTTGTTTTTGCTACTGGGGGTAAGGTGTAGGAGGTGGGTAGTGCTGGTGAGAAGGATACTGCTAAAGGTAAAGTTTTGATTGAAGAGGTAAAAACTGGAGGGCCTGGGGTCAAAACTAGGAATAAAATGAAAGCTCAGGTTGGGGCCTCTTGGAGGGAGGTGTCTGATATTGTGGACAATTTGCAAAAGATGGTTGATACTGACATGGAAGCTGTTGAGATCCTAAAGAATATGTAGTGCATTTTGCTTGCTTCTTTTTGGTTATTTTTTGGTTGTTGGTTTTCTAATGATGGGCTGATTGCTGCATATTGATGTTATCTTTTCTTATTAGCTATGTTGTTTTGTAAAGGGTTTTAGGCCCCTTCAAAACCCATTTTTTACCTTTAATCAAGACATAGTTTATGGCGATTCGGTATAAGAACAAAGTTATGTCACACTTTCAACCAACTTATCAACACAATTGAAGTTAAGTATTTATAACTAAAAATCAATTTTGGTCAAACATATGATCTAGTAAGATTCATTCTAGCTAAGTTAGATACTTCCACAACTTTTTCAACTAAAATTGTTGGCTAAAAATATATGGAGCACCACTTTGAGTCCAATTTACCAAAAAAATACAATTATTTGAAAAAATTGAAGTTTCAATAAGTCCTACTAATGTACATAACATTTTTTTATTAATATAAAATACCTTTTTGTAGATCCATAAGTGTAGTTTTCAAAAATATATTTATTTTAATAGTTTAATTATTATTTATATTTTATATTTTATTTTTACTAAAAGTAGGTTATCAGCACAAAATATTAGGTTGATTACCATGCCAAATAAAAATACTAAAACTTATTAAAAAAATGAAAAAATATGATGCACTAGATAAAAGAATCTAATTGAAGATGGTATATTTTTTTTTCCATTTTAGATAAATATTTAATATGAAAGTTGACGTCCAATGGAAACAACTGTTTTTTGATTCACACACATTTGAATATTTATTTAAAAATATATATTTATCAAAATTGGAAAAAGATATATCTATGCACTAAAATTTCAAGTTATAAATACACACAAAAAATTTGAAAAACAAAATTACTATAAAAAGTTAGACGTCTCATGCAACTTCATTTTTAAGCATTCTATCAACAACTAAATTATAGTGTTAATTTATTGAAAATTAGTTTAAAATAATTTTTAAATTTTTTAAAAAAATACAAACATAAAATATACTAAAAAATACATATTTTACTAGTTTACATCATTTCAAAATTCAAAACATACATGCCACTTTTTAGTGATTCAAGTTTAAAAGTTGGATCAGTATTGGTTGTTTCATTTATAAAGTGTGAAACAACTTTGTGCTTTTATCCGATTACACATACATGTGACATTTTTCAACATACACATGACATTCATAATCATCATAACACAACATATATTTTACCATCAGTATAACCAATTATGCTCATATATCATATTTTTCATGTCGTCATGTACAAATACATCTTATATAATCTTTTAACCATCATAATCCTCAATACAACTAATAATGCCATATAATTTTATCAATGTCCTCATGTACAAATGCATCAATGCATCTTGTTATCAAGCTATCGTAGATACATAACTAATATGTGCCCAGGTTGATATCCTTACTCTATAATGCACATCTCAAATTATTGCTACACTCACACACACCTGCATAGCAATATTACAAAAAATGTTAAAAATATGAAAGAAACACGGAGTAAAAGTAATTGAACAATGAAAACAACACGAACTCCAATGCTGGATGCATTCCCATCGAAGCTCATGTCCTACTCAAAGACTATGTTGAGAAATTCCTACATATTAATATTAGAAAAGTATGGATTATAAACAACATGAACAACAAAGTCAACTAATCATTCTTTGAAATCAAATGTAAGATTATAAATCAAGAGATTAAAGTATATGAAGAAGATACCTCTTTATGAATTACATTGAATGTGTCCTCAATGTTGAAGCAAAATGTAACAACTTTTGTTTTGAATTTCTTCTTGACGTAATAGTATTGTCCACGAAAATGACCTAAATTTGTTAAGAATTGTTAAGAAACATAATCTCGAACCTAATTTTGACTTAACAATGGTCAAAATTAAACATGAATATTGGAAAATGCAAAAATTATAATTTTTTTATTAATTTTGATAAATTGCAGCTTGGACACATCAATGTAGGTAGGTAAATACTAGGGAAGATATATTTTCATTGCCCAAGTCACTTGATCATTCTAGGGTGCTCTTTTTAGAGTAGTCTCTGAAGAGTCCTAAAAGTAAAAAATTGTCAAACTATGATGAAGTCATTTTGGGAGCTCATGGAACGTATGAATGCTTTGTATGGACCTAAAAGTGGATATTGAATCCCTTCAAACCAACCTCTCTCAGTTTTGGTCAACTCAACACCGTTTGTGTGTTCCAGTGTCAAATGCATTCTTGCAAAATTTGTAAGTGGAATGTAGTGCAAAAATGGAAATGATAATTTTTTCCATTTTGTGTATCATGGAGTGAAACTAAGTATACCATCACATCAAGGTGGGTAGATAAACACTATGAAAGGCCTCCATTTTCCACCCAAGTCCCCCCATGATTTTAGAGTGCACTAATCTAGGGTAGTCTTAAAAGTGTCATAAGAGGAAAAAATGCAAAATTGTTAAATTTTTAGTATTCTCACAAATGACTAGTGTTGAAACATTGAGGTATAAAGGTAAATACTAGGGAAAGTCTCTTTTTGTTTTCCAATTCACCTGATTGTTTTGGGGTGCTCTTTCTAGGGTAGTCACTAAAGAGCCTTAAGAGAAAACAATGCAAACATTGTAAAATTTTTAGTATTTTGAAAAATGGGTAGCACAAACACATCGAGGTAGGTAGAAAAATACTGGGGAAGGTCTATTTTTGTTTCCCAAGTCACTCGATCATTTTGGGTGCTCTTTCCAAGGTAGTATCTTAAGAACCCAAAATGCCAAAAAAAATCAAACTTTGATAAAGTCATTTTGGGAGTTCGTGGCACATAAAAATGTTTTATCTAGACCTACAAGTGGATATAAAATCCCTACAAACTAAACTCTCAGTTTGGGTCAACTCAAAAATGTTTGTGTGTTCCAATGTCAAATACATTCTTGTAAAAGTTGTTAGTGGAAAGCAATACAAAAATGGAAAGAAGCATTTTTTTAATTTGTGCATCATGGAGTGAAACCAAGTATACCAAAACATCAAGATGCGTAGGTAAATGCTATAGAAGGCCTCCTTTTCTTGCCCAAGTCCCCCCATGATTCTAGAGCACACTAATTTGGGGTAGTCTTTAAAGTTTCGTAGGTAGGTAGGTAAATGCTAAGGTAAGTCTCTTTTCACTGCCTTATATTTTTTTGAGATTTTCTTGTTTAAGAAACATAAACTCCAACCTAATATTGAATCGATACCATTATTACCTCATCATACTCATAGCACAATTGTGGATGCACTGATCTAAATCACTTAAAAATATACCTTTTTTCTCCAAAAAAACTACACATATAAACAAGTGAATTGTTAAGAAATTCAATCTTCAAGACCTACTAGAAAGTCAACAATGGTGGAATTATTGTCATAAGAAACTTGAACAATAAAGTTTGAACTAAAAATTCTCTCAAATCAAATATGTACCTTGAAAACATATTGATCTACATGAACTACCATGGATGTCTTGATCTGAATTTACTATACACATCATGCCAACCAATAGTCTGATCCCTCTACATTCTACTATGGTGCAACAACTACATAGACATACCTTGGTTGTACACGATCTGAAAGATGGTCATAGTCAAGTGAACTTTCCATTTCATCTTTTAAAGAAGATTATTTTATAGATAAAGGGGTTAGATATTGTGGAATCCATGTATCTACCCACTCACTTGACTCACATTGATTCCAATCACGCTAAATACAATTCTAACAAAAATAAGCCAGCTCTCATGTCCATATGGTCCATGCACCTGATTTTGAGCTTCAAAATGAATATATATTTGAAGATTCTCTAATTCTCTGACAGCCAATTTCTCTCCCACTGTGCCCTCATCAACCAACCAAAAGAACCTGCACACTTCCAAATCAAGTATCCTTCCTCATGAAAATGCATAACTACACCAGTCAATAATAGAACATACATCACTGAATTTTGCACCACATCTAATCTTCATTTTTTCCTTACCCAAATCTCTCTTCACACATGCACTAATACCATCATGCTCGCCTTTTCTATGGCCAACTTTAAAAAACTCCAAATATGTGGCACACCCCTTTATACATGCATCCTTCTCAACCAATAAAACATATGAGCATTCTTGAATTTCCCCATGAATTCATTTGACCAAATGAGATGTCGATCCATTACAATACCATTTTCTCGCAACAACTCAATTATTTTTTCAAAACAATGTTGCACAAACTTAGACTAATGAGATTTATCATCACTCATGTAAAAAATGGTACTACCTGACTATCTTTCTGTCCTCTTTTGTACTATCAAGGGCATGTCTATATGTCATGTGGACAAAAATAGCAATTTGAATAGAATTTTAATATTGAGATTATACCCCATTTTGTGGTTGCAATGTGTAATTTTTAGAAAAATCGACCAAAAATATAATAGTTCCAATTGGGAAAGAGTCCTTACACATCCTGAATTACTGATCTCACCACTAGGACTTGTGGCTATGCCTTGCATACTTGTAGAAAATATTTTTCTTAAAATTAGAAATAAAATCAGCAATACGTACCTCTCTTGCAACCAACTCACATCTAGAACTTTCACCTCCACTCTTCAAACTTTATTTCACTGTCCCAAATATTTTTTCTCAACAATTTTGTTAGAAAATTCATGTTTGCTACCTTCATGAAAACATGTTACAAACTTTGATAAACCACCACATTGCAAACACATTTCATTTCAACGATCATTTATATAAAAAATGCAACCATCACGTCTAACACATAAAAATGAATCTAACAAGTCCCTAGATGACTTTAGAAGTTTCATTGCATGAAAATCCTACAACATTTCATTAGTATGCATAAGTTTTTTGTTAGTATGCATAGTAGAGAAAATATAGCATAATAGTTCATGATATATTGAAAACTCTATGTGGTATTTACAACATGTATTATGAATATTAATAGTTACATAATAAAATGGCTTACAAGATTCAAAAGACCTTTGTGAGATTTACAAATTTGGATGTGTTTCAAAAAATTATTTGTACAATATTTTTTGTCTACGTCCCAAGAAATGTTTAGGATGCAGTGTGCAATCTCAATTACCAATTCTTAACTTTAAAGCATCCTTTGCATTTAGTGATAGTCTAGATTAAGAGTTCAAAAATTGTTTAATTTCATTCTTTATGTTATCCATTAGCTTCTTATCAATATGTGGAAGCTTCCCACTAAAAGCCCATGTATCATTTTGAATAGGACTATCGAGTCTTCCTCTTCTTAAGAGTGCTCTATACAATGTTTTGCAATTTAGGTTTAAATCAATACAAGTTTTCCACATTAAGCGAGCCTTCCTTGAATGATGACTTACTAATGAGGTTGTGATCACTCTATGATTAGCTCTCTTATCTTTTTTCTTACTAGTCTTTCCAATAGAATTTAGAGCATTAAAAATATTTTTGACAATAATATTATTTTTTCCAACTTTTTGGTGACACGTATCTTCAAATTTTTAATAATGGTCTCATTTTGTAAGACTTTAGCAATTGAACAAAAAATTGACATTGTTTAGTTAATTTCTTATCGAAAAAGAATCGATTAAACATATGAGTAGCCCACAAGTCAACCATTTATGATGACCTTTTTCCATCAAGTTTATCTATTATGTTCTCATTTATTTCAAGTAGCCATTTTCATCTTCACAAATATTCTCTCTTCTTGCATAATTTGGAGATACATTGACATTCATTGTTTCATTTTCACGTATTTCATGTTCAAAATTAATATATTTTAGTTTCATACTCAACATTTACAATTTCATGTTCAAAAATTTCAATTTCAATTGTGTTCAACATTTTAATTCTCATTTTCATGCTCAATATTTCCAATTTCATGTTCAAAATTTTGCTTCTCAATTTCATGTTGTAAAGTTTCAATTTCAACTTCTTCTTCAATATTTTCAAATTCAATATCATGGTAACTTTGAATTTCACTTAAAGGTAAAGAGGAGCCTTCTCCTTGAAGAGAATTTGACATACATAGGAACCTCTTTTCACCCTATTCCTTACTCTATCTTCATCTCTACTTGCTTCAATTTTCTCCACTTGAAAATTCCTCTTCCTTTTCACTTTACAATGATTGTTGCTTCCCATTATCCCAACCCAAACAAGTACCAAAATGAATGAAAGAATAAACATTTTTGAAAAAGAGTACTCCAAATGAGATTTTTTTTTTGTAATGCACATAAATCATGATATTCCTAACAGGGTAAAGACTACGAGGACTCTTATAATGAACAAAATTGACTTTTATCCATTTTCTCCACTCAAACAAAATGGATATCATTTTTTTTAAGTGAAACAAATATCCATTTTGTTAAACAAAATGGATATCTGTTTGCCTTTAAAAAACAAACATCCATTTTCTAAAGCTTGTTATATTAGTATAAATAATATAGTATTATTTATTCATATAGTATATTAATATTATAATTATAATAATATTCATATTCAATAAATATAATATGTTATAATTTATTAATATAATATTATAATATTAAATATAGATATTATTATATTGTATGCAATAGTGAAATATTAATAATAGTATATTATTTATATTATTTGTATTAATATATTAATAATATTATATATAATATTAATATATATATATTAATATATGTATGTTATATTATATTAGTTATTATTAATATTATATTAATTATATTAATATAACTATAATTATATTATATAAAGAAAACTTTACATATAATGAAATGGGTAAACGTGTTGTCAATAACATATATTCGTTATGTCGAGTTTAAAACATACCTGACATGTCTCCAGATATATAATAATTTTGAAGAACATCACTAGTACCCATGTTGCACAAAACAGATATCCATTTTTTAATAAAATGAATATTAAATATTAAATATTAAATATTATAACTTATAACTTATATATTATATTATGTATTATATGATATATTGTATATAAATTACAAATTTTTATTATTTTTTAATATATTATATATAAAATATATTATCTATTATCTATTATATTTATTAATATCATATATTTTAATATATATTATGTATTGTATTATTATAAAAAATCTAGAAAAATAAATGGAGAGAGAGAGAGAGGTAGAGAGAGTTAGGGAGGAAGGGAGTGGTAGGGTGGGAGGAATAGAGGGAGGGATAGAAAGAGGAAAGGATGGAGATACAGATTGATAGGATAGGAGGGAGAGAGAGAGAAGGAGGGATTGGTGGAGGGAGAGAAAGAGGGAAGAAGGGAGATAGGGAGTGGTAGGGTAGGAGGATAGAGGAAGGGAGAGAAAGAGGGAAGGAGGGAGATAGGGAGTGGTAGAGTGGGAGGGGTAGAGGAAGGGGGAGAAATAGGAAATGAGGGAGATAGGGAGTGGTAGGGTGGGAGGGATAGAGAGAGGGATAGAAAGAGGGAAAGAGGGAGATACAAATTGGTAAGGTGGGAGGGAGAGAGAGGGGGAAGGAGGGAGAGAGGGAGGGAAAAATAGGGAAGGGTGAAGATAGAGAGAGGTAGGATAGGAGGGATAGGTATAGAGAGAATTAGGGAGGAAGGGAGAGGTAGGTGGAGAGTGGTGGGGTAGGAGAGGTATGGTGGAAGGGAGAGAGGGAGGTATAGGTGGAGGTAGATAAAGAGTAGGAAGGAGATAGGGAGTGGTAGGGTGGGAGGGATAGGTGGAGGGAGAGAAATAGGGAAGGGGGGAGACAGGGAGTGGTAGGGTGTGAGGAATAGAGGGAGGGAGAGAAAGAGGGAAGGAGGGAGATAGGGATTGGTAGGGTGGTAGGGAGAGAGAGGAGAGGGATAGGTGGAGGGAGAGAAAGAGGTAAGGAGGGGGATATGGAGTGGTAGGGTGGGAGGGATAGAGGGAGGGTGAGAAAGAGGGAAGGAGGGAGATAGGGAGTGGTAGGGTGGGAGAGATAGAGGAAGGGGAGAAATTAGGAAGGAGGGAGATAGGGAGTAGTAGGGTGGGAGGGATAGAAAGAGGGAAAGAGGGAGATACAGATCGGTAAGGTGGGAGGGAGAGAGGGAATGAGGGAGATAGATATTGGGGGTAGGAGAGAGATATGGAAAGAAAAAAATATAGAATGACCAAGATAGAGAGAGGTAGGATAGGTATAGAGAGAATTAGGGAGGAAGGGATGGGTAGGTGGAGAGTGGTGGGGTAGGAGAGGTATTTATAGAGAGAGATAAGGATAGAGAGAGGGGTAGGTGGAGAGAGGGAGGATAGGTGAAGGGAGAGAAAGAGGGAAGGATGGAGATATGGAGTGGTAGGGTGGGAGGGATAAAGGGAGGGAGAGAGAGAGAGAAGAAGGGAGATAGGGAGTGGTAGGGTTGGAGGAATAGAGGGAGGGAGAGAAAGAGGGAATGAGGGAGATAAGGATTGGTATGGTGGGAGGGAGAGAGAGGAGGGATAGGTGGAGGGAGAGAAAGAGGGAAGGAGGGAGATATGGAGTGGTAGGGTGGGAGGAATGGAGGGAGGAAAAGAAAGAGGGAAGGATGGAGATAGGGAGTGGTAGGGTGAGAGGGATAGAGGGAGGGAGAGAAAGAGGGAAGGAGGGAAATTTGGAGTGGTAGGGTGGGAGGGATAGAGGGAGGGAGAGAAAGAGGGAAGGAGGGTGATAGGGTTTGGTAGGATTGGAGGGATAGAGGGAGTGAGAGAAATTATGGAGGGAGGTATGGATTGGTAAGGTGGGAGGGAGAGAGAGGGAAGGATGGAGATAGGGATTGGTAAGGTGGGAGGGAGAGTTCCAGGAGGGACAAAAAGAGGAATGGATGGAGATAGAGAGAGGTAGGATAGGATTGATAAGTATAGGGAGACTTATGGAGGAAGGTAGGGGTAGGTGGAGACTGGTAGGAGAGGTATGTATAGAGAGAGACTAGGAGAGAGGGAAGGGTAGGTGGAGAGAGGTTATGTGTGTGTGAGGGAGAGAAAGAGGGAAGGAGGGAGATAGGGAGTGGTAGGGTGGGGGGCATAAAGGGAGGGAAATAAAGAGGGAAGGAGGGAGAAAGTGAGTGGTAGGGTGGGAGGAATAGAGGGGAGGAGAGAAATATGGAAGAAGAGAGATATAGATTGATAGGGTGGGAGAGAGAGAGAGGGAGGGATAGGTGGAAGGATATAGAGAGTGGTAGGGTGGGAGGAATAGAGTGTGGAGAGAAAGAGGGAAGGAGGGAGATAGGGAGGGGTAGGGTGTGAGGGATAGAGGGATGGAGAGAAAGATGGAAGGAGGGAGATAGGGATTGGTAGGGTGGGAGGGATAGAGGGAGGGAGAGAAAGAAAGGATGGAGATAGGGATTGGTAAGGTGGGGGGGAGAGATAGGGAAGGAGGGAGAGACAAAAATAGGGGAGGAGGGAGATAGAGAGAGGTAGGATAGGAGGGATAGGTATAGAGAGAGTTAGGGAGGAAGGGTAGTAGAGGTAGGTATTTGTAGAGATAGGGAGAGAAGAAGGGGTAGGTGGAGAGAGGTTGTGTGTGTGTTTGATGGAGAGAGGGAGGGATATGTGGAAGGAGAGAAAGAGTTAAGGAGGATGATAGGGAGTGGTATGGTAGGAGGGATAAAGGGAGGGAGAAAAAAAGGGGAGGGAGATAGGCAGTGGTACCTAGTGGGAGGAATAGAGGGAGTGAGATAAAGAGGGAAGAAGGGAGATATGGATTGGTAAGGTGGGAGGGATAGATATGGAAGGAAAGAGATAGGGATTGCTAGGGTGGGAGGGAGAGATAAAGGGACAAAAAGAGGGAATGAGGGAGATAGAGAGAGGTAGGATAGGAGGGATAGGTATAGAGAGTTAGAGAGGAAGGGTAGGAGAGGTAGGTATAATGAGAGTTAGAGAATGAGGGAGGGGTAGGTAGAGAGAGGTTGTGTGTGTGAGGGAGAGAGGGATGGATAGGTGTAGAGAGAGAAAGATGAAAGGATGGAGTTAAGGAGTGGTAGGGTGGGAGGTATATGTATAGATAGAGTTAGGGAGGAAGGGCTAGGTGGAGAGAGAGAGAGAGGGGAGTACATAGGGAGTGGTAGGGTGGGAGGGTTAAAGGGAGGGAGAGAAATATGGGAGGGAGATAGAGAGTGGTAGCGTGGGAGGGATAGAGGGAGGGGGAGAAGGAGGGAATATAATACATTATATTATTAAATTTATATTTAATACTATAATATTTATATAATATAATGTATAATATTCTAATATTTCTAATAAAAAAATTGATATCCTTTCCATCAATTTATTTTTTATAATATATTATATTATTATATATAAAATATTATATTTATATTTAATATAATATTAAATATAATATATATTATGTTAATGTTTCCTAGTATTTATTATTTATCATATATTATATATATTATATTATATATACATATATTATATTATATATTATATATATTAATATTATTAATATATTTATTAATATAATCTAATATATTATAATATTATATATTATATAATATAATATAATATAAAATAATATATTATATATATTATATATTAATATTAATATTATAACATCTTACATTTAAATCTATATTGATTTTTATATATTAATATTTTTGCTTTTAAGAAATGGATATCCATTTCTTAAGTGTAAATAAAATATATCTTTTATGTAGCTTTAAGTAACACATATCTGTTTCGTATCGAATATCTGCTTTTACCTTAAAAATTTGAATATCTAATTCTATCAGATATCTGATAATAATAGATATCTATTTTGCTTCGTTATTGCTTTGGTATTTGGCTTTGGTATGACCAACCTAAAAAGTCAACATCCCCAAAGTATTTTCAAGGGTCATAAGAGTTTTTTGAACTTCACCCTTCGTGCTGGTGACTTTTTTTCATCTGATTTTGATGAAACGAAAAGGGTTTATTCAAAAAATTGACAACATTCTACCAATATAAGATATGTTTTATTTTGAATTTAATAGGTAATTATTATTGATTTTCTACATACAGTATGTGTAAAGTTCTGATTGATAGGTTGATTGAAAAACATCTATAACTTTTAAATGGTTATACATTTTTTGAATCTAAAAGTTGCACCATAGATTATGCTTCAAAAATTATAGTTTAAAAAAATGAAAATTTAATTTCATACTTTTTTTACCAAGTCAGGGTGGTCAGACAAATGGGGTTTAATATTTTTTTAAATTCCTACTAGAAAATTCATAACTAATTATTTACTTGCAAAAGAATTACAAAAAAATATGTGCCACATTCGAGCATGTGTCCTCTACTTATATTGAAAGATTTTTTTTTTTCTTCCCATTAGAGTGGTTGAACAAACACCTTTTTATTTTTTTCCTAAAAATTTAGTACTACTGCATTGAAATTTCAAAATTTCACCAAATAGATTTAATTTTTACCAAAAAAGGACTAGTATCTTAGAAACTACATTCAATTTGCTAAAAAATATGTTCTTACATATTTTTAAAATTATGTTAATAACCTATTCAAATTCTATGTCAAGTTTTTTAACTTTGTTTTTCTAAATTTTCATTGCCACTTAAGGGCCTAGTTTGGGACCCCATGATCTTGCACTAAACCACATCTTAGGAGATTTCTTAAGACCATAAAAATACTTTTTCAACTTGAAAACTAGATTTTCTTTACCTTTAATCATGTATTGTTCAGGATATGGGATATAGATTTGTTCCTTCAAGTCACCATGAAGGAAAACCATTTTCACATCTATTTGTTCCACTTCTAAATCATTTGTTGCTAGTAGTAATAACAAGAATCAAATCTATGAAATCTTTGCAACAAGAGAGAAAATATCACCATAATCTATTCCTTCCACTTGTGAATAACCCTTCATGACCAACCTTTCTTTATGTTTCTCAACATTGCCATGAGGACCACATCTATTCTTGAACACCCATTTGCAATCAACAAGTTTAAGTCCTTTAGGAAAAGGAACTAGGTCCCATGCACTATTTTTCTTCAATATAGCCATCTCCTCATCAATGTCTTTCATCCAAGAATCCACATCACTCATACCCATTTCCTCTTATGTAGTCCTTGTCTCATCAACATTAGAAATCAAAGAAAAAATAAAATTAGAATCTAATAGTGAATAGCCAAACCTTTCAGGTTATTGCTTGATCTGAGTGGACCTCCTCAATGGTTGAGGTTAAGCTTCTTCTTATTCTAAGATTTTTGAACTACTAGAACTCTCCTCATCATCAGGTGCATTGTAGGATTCTGGTTCAAATTTCTTAGAGTTAAGAGGAAGTTGAACCACATATTTTTTTTTTTGTTCTTTGGTAGGTTACAAAATAGTGGAAGAAGATTTCATCTCTCTAAAGATAAAACTTCGATTGTAGAGAATATTGTCATCCACTGGATACTAATTCTTGTACCCTGTAACACCCCACCACAGGACCCTAGAGGACAAAATACCATCTACACATAGAAATAGTACATTTAAAAAATAAAATAAAGTTTAGTAAAGATTACAATGAAATTTAATCCATATTTTACCCAAGTCCTCTAAGGTTCGTGACTACGCTACTAGAAACCCATAAAACGAATTGACAAGAATTGAAACTCATTGCATTAAACCATTTCAACTAATAAGATAAATCATCCATGACATGCCACTTATAATATATTTAAAAGCCATCCAGTTAACTACATCATCATATTGTCCATTACCATAAAAGAGAGTCTATTGTTAAATTTGCAAGATAATATAATGAGAACAATAAGCATCTCTACACATATATAAATTAGACTGTGTCATAACGTATTGGATTATGACATTGTGATTCTCTAAGAATTTCCTTAAGATAAGATATCCTAAGTAGTGACTTCTCAAGATACCTAAACCCTAAGAAGTCACTCCCCAAGATATCAAATCTTGAGTACTTCTCGATTTCGATGATGCCCACAAGGTTCACTGGTTCATTCTCAACATAATTTAAACATATATCTCTAATCCTAATATCAAAAGTAACATCATTAATCATGACAAGTCATCCATAGCTTTTTTTTAAATCAACTTCATTAACCTATCAATTACAAGAGAAATTTCTACATAAAATTATAATGTTACATCATTACACCGTAATTAGCAATATCTCTTTGAACTCAAGTGAGGAGAATACATCATGAATATGTTACAAAATACAAGAGTAAAGATACAATGTATATACAAGAAATGTAATCCACAAGTACTGGGTCAAGTGTAGAAGTCTTCAAATTCAAGAGTAGCCACCATGAACATGAACAAGAGATGGAACCCAATGGAGAACATGGCACGTTCCACCTAACCATGTGGAACCTTAAGGTCCACCCCCCATGCTAGGAGATAGCGAAAGGGTCCCATAACCATAAAGACAATAAGGTGACAAACCACTGACACAACAAGACTATCAAGGTACCAACAAGCAAGTACAATAAAATACCACACAACAGTGATGCAATATCCAGAGGCGCACATATACATTATATGGAAATACAATGGTGGGATGGATAGGTTGCAACAGAGGAGAGTGTCATCGCATGGTCCTAGCATGGGTTGTACTAAAAATATTTCTCTAGATTTTGGTCCCCATCTATGGTTGTCCTAACATTCGTACATTCGACGCCGACCCCATAGGGTAACACATGTGGGACAAATTATCCTTTTGTGGAGACAAGGAAATTGGTCTTGTCGACCCATCCTTAGCCTGAATGAGTACTATAGGCATGCATGAGGCATCCATTTATCTTAGTTAAAATGAAGTTCTACCCAACCCCCTAGTTAATTAATGAGGTTATCACTTGATTACAAAACTCCCATATAGGTTATCCTAGATGCCACTTTGTGCGCCAACCGCATTGGAAGCTACTCCCCTTTCTACAACTAGGAACCCAAAATCAAAATACAAGACCCACTTGCATAACCACACAACTAATTAAAAGGAAACAAAGGGAGGTATAAGTCTTCCCACATTCAATCACAACCTCATTGGAAAATACACAATGTAAGCTTTTAACCATCAAATACTTCATTCAAAACAAGACAATCATCACCATGGATAAACAAGAATACTATCAGAAATACCATTTTCCTTAGCCTCTAGAAGACTCCTAGAATCCACTTAACACGAGGACTTGACCACCAAACAAATTCCACAAATCCATTCACTACTCTTTGACTTAACTCGTCCAGTAACTCCATTTTTTCAAGACTCACTTAAAAATGAAGTTTAATTAGCGAGGTCTAACCTTCCATCTATGTAGTTTACTATATCACAATTATTCTAACTCTAATTATTCTATGATATATCCATTCTTAAATCATATTAAATCAATAATCAAAACATTAACCATTACAATAACTATGGTCACACATTTACAAGCGTGTATACATATATATATACATGCATATTGCATAGAAAAGCTCTAATCCAATTACAAAGTGCCTATTCAAATTATATCTCTCTCAAGAATTAAATATACAAAATTACCTATATATATATATATAAGTGTGTTAAATAGAATCGATTATCAATGATATATAATTGTGCTTTAATCAAATCGAATATCATACAACTATGCACTATATAAAAAATCAAATAAAATTTACATGTAAAAAGAACTAAGTTGATTATCATTCTTTCTTCTAATGTCATTGAAAGAAACCTACATTTAATATTTGATTGGCCGATTTTTGCATGAGAGAGGTATAGTGAGCTAAGTAAAAACTGGATGCTATTTATTAGACAATTTGTCATAATGCAACGAACTCATTATGAACTAAACTTTAGGAATACGCAAGTAGTTCACACAC
Organism: Sequoiadendron giganteum; assembly: GCA_007115665.2. Taxonomy (NCBI): domain Eukaryota; kingdom Viridiplantae; phylum Streptophyta; class Pinopsida; order Cupressales; family Cupressaceae; genus Sequoiadendron; species Sequoiadendron giganteum. The sequence continues at coordinate 382,732,013 of CM021102.1, forward strand.
ACTAAAGATTACCTTGAAGGCGATTAGAGGAAATGAGAGTGAAGGAGAAGTTGTACCCTATCCAGTCAATCAAGCCAAGAAAATAAGTGGAGGACTCAACAATACTAGGAGTTTAGAGGTAGACGAACTGAAAATGATAGCCGATACACACATAGAATAAAGAAAGTTCTCTTTCAAGTTTTTTTAGGCCTTAATTGGAAGACTGACAACCACAGTACAGATGATAGGGGTATACCTATCATAATTTTCAAGCATTAATTCAAGATCTAAACATTGAGGCAAGGATGATAGGTTGAGAGCGATGACATAACCACAAGAAATACGAGGATAGTAAAATTTCAGACCTAGAATTTCTATAGGAACAAGAAATTTTAAGGAAAGAAAAATGTGATTGAAGCTTTTCACTGAATCCTTATAATCCATTACGTTTTGGGGAGCCACTATAGAAGAATTAATCATTCATTACTCTCATAGAGAATCATGCAAAAGTCAACATGTGACAAGGTTTGACCTTAAGAAAGCATAAGGAAATGCTCTTAAGATAGGTATAGACGATGCTAAATGAATAATCAAGAATAGGAAATACCCTCCTAGCCATGTTTTCTACAAGTTGTAATCTCAACATACATAAATATTTCAAAAGATATAATGGAAATACCAGGGAAAATCTCCAAATCTACATAATCAACTCTAGCAAGGAAATCGAATGAAACAAAGTGTTTCCCGAGAGATTACATAAAAGAAGGGTTGGAAAAAATCTCACAAGAAGATGATGTTCGACTGATTGAAGATTGATGTGGAACTCAATCTTGGCTTGCTATAGCAACTAAGCAACTCATCTTTCAATTCTTTATGAGATTCCACACACTGTAAAAATCCCCAACCTCCAAGTTTTTCCAAACTTCCTAATTTTTTTTCAAGAACACCCCAGATTATTCATGGCAGAGCTCCAAGATTAGTTTATCAGAAAATAACAAAAAAGCCCCTCTTTTAGTTAACTACAACTAATTTATTAATTACTTCCCTCTTTCTGTAACTGCCTTCCCCTATTTTCTTTAATTAATTTGTTTTCTTTTTAATTTTATCTCCATTAAATTATTATCTTACAATTTCCATCATGCTTTATAATTTACACATAAAACTTAATTCAATTATTAAATATTTAATTTATTATTTTAATATTTTCATCTTACATTGCTTGCACCTTAAAAATAGTTAACATATTTATTTAAATAATTCCTTTCTCAAGTCAAAAATTTCAATTTATTTAAATCAAACATACATTAGCAGCAATTTATTTATTAAAATTATAATTTATAACAATTCATTTATATAAACTATCCAATACCTTTCAAAACACAATTCTCTTTCATTTATTATAAAATCCATCAAGGCATCAATCAAGCAAATACTCAAATGAACAAAATACCAAATGGTAACTGACCACAAAATGAAACGTAAGGCAAAATGACAACAACAATGACAACCAACTCAGATTGACCACATAAACAGGGAATGACAAATGAACACCCGTCCTTGTCAAGGATGATGGTTAACCTAGGGAACCCAATGCTATCTCTGAATCAATAACCTCCATAGGGTACGAGGCATACTTGAACCTGGAAATTCAAGTGGATTCAATTCCTGGTACCTACAACCTACAACAAATCACATGGTCAAACAAGTGAATAGGGAAAATAGTCAATCACACTGTGAAGGGAAATTTGTAGCATCATAGGGCACTCGCAAGTGAGTGATAAGAGCCTGTCCCCTTCACTAAAACATCAACACTCAATACACTAATATAAAATCATAATAGAACATCCATTCAATAACACATGATGCTCATATCAAAAACATCTCACATAACAATTAAACGAATCTATAGAACATGATATAAGCATAAACATGAAATATAACGGTGTCATCATAACAAAGTATCAAAGAGTCATAATAATCTAAGTATCATCAAACAAGTATCATCAAATAGCATCATAATATCCAAATGCATCCAAGTAGCAGTCCAAAAGAAAAGGAAAACTTAGGGGCACTACATCCTCCCCCTAGGACCAGGCTTACTCCTGGAAGCCTACAAATAGATATGGTATAACTCTTGCATCTTGCCAACATTTTCCCATGTAGCAGAAGACTCGTTGTTTAGGTCCCACTGGACCCTATCTTGCTCAATGTCTTGTCTCCTAAGGGTATGCCATCTATGCTAAATGACACCCATGGTCTCCAAAGCTAGCTACATGTCCTCTACTTGTAATGCATTCCAATCAAGGACATGAGATATATTAGGATAACAGGGTCTAAGAACAAAAACATGAAACACATCATGAATGCATGAGAGACTGGGCGGAAAATAAAAATGGTAAGCTACTGGACCAATCCTCTCCAACACCTCAAAATTCACAACAAAGCGTGGTGCAATATTAGAGCCTTTTCCATAGCGATTCAGACTCTTTCACAGATGCACCCACAAGAATACTCGGTCACCAACTAAGAACTGACGGCCAACCCTATGAGAATCAACTTATTTCTTCTATCTATCCCAAGCTGCCACCAAATGCTCTCTAATGTGAAACAACTGTTGTTCCATTTCTTGAAGCATCTTCGGACCAAGAAGACCCTTGTCCTCAAATGATCCCAACTCAATGAGGTCCGACAAGGACGACCATACAACACTTGGAAATGAGGCATGCCTATAGAACTGTGAAAACTATTATTGTATGCAAAATCCACCAAATAAAGGTAATCCTCCCATCATGACTACTGATCCATAATGTACATCCAAAGCATATCCTCGAGGATCTAATTGACCCTCTCGATCTACCCATTAGTCTTTGGATGATAAGATGAACTAAAGTTCAACTGAGTCCCCAATGCATGCTACAGGGATGTCCAAAGATTTGAAGTAAACATTTGATCTATATCAGAAATAATCTGATGAGGAATACCATGTAGTCTAGCAATGTCCTCCATAAAAAATATGGCCTTCAATGTAGCATTGTATGAGGATCGAATAGGAGAGAAATGAGCCACCTTCATCAACCTGTCCATAGTGACCATAATGGCATCATGTCGACAGAAAGAAATAGGAAAATCAACAATAAAATCCAATGGAATAATGTCCCATTTCCACTCTAAAACCAAATAAGGTTGCAAAAGACCTACAGGATGCTGGTGTTCTATCTTCACTCTCTAACACTCTAGACATCTCGACACAAAATTAGAAACATCTCTATTTAGTCTAGCCCAAAAGTATAGTTGTCGGAGGTCTACATGCATCTTTTTGACACTTGGATGATCTGAATAAGGTGCCTAATGTGCCTCAGACATAATCAAGGTACAAAGATCTCCTGAGGAAGGAACATAAATATGACCCAAGTGCCTCAAAAGGACATTTGACTCAAGGGAATATCCTAAAAATCTACCCTCTAAAACTTTACCCGACTCCACCTCAGTCCTCACCTCCTAATACCAACTATCTCAAGGAAGTGCATAAAGAATCTAGCTTCTCAAGTCCACACCAAGATTCACTGCTGAAAGCTCATGTCTTCGCCTACTAAGTGCATCCACAACCATATTCTCCTTTCCCTGAATGAATTTCACCTCAAAATCATATTCACATAAGAACTCCATCCATCACCACTGCCTGGCATTCAGATTAGGCTACTATAAAAATTTATTGCAAACTATGGTGATCACTATGCAGCTCAAATCGATGCCCCAAAAGAAAGTGCCTCCATCTCATCAAAGAATCAACCATAAAAACTAACTCTAGATCACGTGTAGGATAGTTTAGCTCGTGATTGAAGGGAAAAAAATGCAGATCTAGTGACCCAACAGTGCGGAATACATTCCCTTAACACCTTTACTACAGGGGAGAGAAGCAAAAATGAAAAACTAACAGTTTCTAAAACTTATAGAGATGCATACAACCATGGCAATGAGAAACCAGAAAGATAAGCAAACAAAGATGACACAGTATTTATGTGGGAAAACCCTTTCAGGCAAAAAACCCATCACACAAAGTCAAATCAATTGTATTATAGTAATGAATCGATTACATACAATATCCAGACTTCTTTTGCTTAGCTAACAATCACCTAGAGAGATTCAGATCCACTGTTACAATATTTTCACAACATACAGTTCAAAACCCTCTTCAAGAACTCATGTCCTTGTTCCTCAGCTCGCGACTTCAACTTGCTCTGCAACTTCACGACTCAACTCAACTTGTCTAACTTATGAGAAATAACACATCTCTCATCCAAATGTAACTGACTCAGAAGAGCAATGAAGTCCATCCTCAAATCATGCAACTGGTCGGATCTAACAGATTTCCTGCAACGAGCCGACTTTGCATTCAAAGCCATTACTCAAAATAGTTGAGCTCACCACCCTTCGTTGACAAATGCAACTGCCACAATAACTATCTTGGTATCCATCCAATCACTATTCAACCAGGTGCCACGCATCCAAGACCCATCAGCAATCACAGCTGACAGAGCAACCAAAACGGTCAAATAGACATCGGGCGCGACCAAGACTTCAAAGCATAAATAGCACTGCTAGAGTCGGAGTCGGAACAGGAGTCGAAACATGACTCCAATGAAAATACACACTGTTGGACTTGGAGTTGGAGTCGGAGTTGGAACTAGAGTCAAAACATGACCCTACCAAAATTTTAGGTTCAAGAACCATTTCGGTTCTGCATCTTCCCATGACAAAGAGGAACTCATCGAAAATAGTTCTAACTGGGTAAAGTCAACCCGAGGTCAAACCAAGACGGGAACACAAATGACTGGAGTTGGATTCGGGGACAGAACAGGAATAGAAACAGGACTTTACCAAAAGTCCAAGATCAGGAACCAATTCGGTTCCGCTTCCGCTTCCGTCAACTACAAGAAACAATAATCCAAAACCAGGACAAGGCGGAGGAAAACACCCCGAGTATAATCCAAACATCCAGAAGAACCAGATCGTAAAAGCAAGAGTCGAGCTCGGAGTCAGAATAGGAACTGAAATAGGAACCTGGCAAACGGACATTGCCAACTTCCAAAACTGGTTCCGCCTTCGCCAGAACCTACGAAGCGAAACAGACGGTAGGAAGCGGAGTCGGAGCAGGAATGAGAACCAAAACCTGGAACTTAGGCAAACAAAACAATGCCAAGTTCCATCCCAGTTCCGCCTCCGCCAGAGACTCGGAACTTAGGCAAATAGAACAATGCCAAGTTCCATTCTGGCTCCGCCTCCGCTAGAACTTTGTAAACAAAACAAAATCACCAAGGCATGAAAATGAGTACTTCAAGCTGGAAGTTGAGACATAATTTCTCAACAATCTCCCACTTGGTGAACACTTCCAGCTTCCTCAAAACATCATACCTTACTGTCTATCATAGGCCCCAAGGCCCATCGATTTTGTACACCATCTGAACTTGTCTGTGCTAACCAGCTTTGTCAAGGCATCTGCAACATTCTTCAAGGTGTCAACCTTATCCATACTGACCTTGCCATCTTCAACCATATCCCTCACAAAGTGATATTACACATCTATGTGCTTGGTCCTGGCATGAAAGGTTGGATTCTTTGCCAAAAAAATGGCACTTTGACTGTCACAGCAGATTGAAATCTGCTCAGCATTAAATCCAATGTCTGAACACAAACGCCTCAGCCACACTGCCTCCTTCCAAGCATGAGTTGCTGCCATGTACTCTACCTCTGTCGTGAATAAAGCAACTACAGCTTGTCACTTGCTCATCCAACTGATTGCTCCACCATTATGCATGAAAGTGTATCCACTGGTGGATCTTCTGCTATCAATGTCCCCTGCCCAATCAGAATCAACATATCCTTGAATGCTAAGAGTCCTTTGTGATGCAACCATACTGCCATGGTAACACAAAGCATAATCTGAAGTACCCTTCAAATACCTGAACACTCTCTTTACAGTATCCCAATGTGATCTCCCTAGATTTTCCATGAAATGGCTTAGAACTCCCACTACTTGGGCAATGTCTCATCTTGTGCAGACCATAGCATACATCAAATTTCCTACTGCACTTGCATAAGACACACTGGTCATGTCCTCCATCTCAGTAGCAAAATTTGGACAGTCTTCAGTAGATAGTTTCAATCCTTGCATGATTGGAACAACTAACTGCTTGCAATCAGTCATGCTAAACCTCTCTAGAACGGTTTTCACATACTTACTCTGACTGAGCCAAAGCTTTATGCTTGTTCTATCCCTGGTTATCTCCATCCCAAGAATGTACCTTGCCACTCCAAGATATTTCATTTCAAACTTAGCAGACAACTGAGTTTTAAGATCAGAAATCATTGCCTTGCTATTACCAATGAATAACATGTCATCTACATACAGAGTAATAACAAGCACATGATCATTCTCACATTTATAATAGATGCAATGATTAGATTTTGATCTAACAAACCCAATTGACAACACAAATGTGTCAAATTTCTGGTACCACATTCTAGGAGATTGCTTTAGACCATAAAGAGATTTATTTAACTTGCAAACTAGATTTTGTTTACCTCTATCAACAAAATGCTCAGGCTGGGACATGAAGATTTCTTCTTCTAGCTCACCATGGAGAAACGATGTCTTCACATCCATCTACTCAATTTCATAGTCATACACAGCTGCCAATGACAACAAAAATCTGATGGATGTCAGCTTTGCTACAGGGGAAAAGATCTCTCCATAATCAATTCTCTCAACTTGGGAAAATCCCTTTGCAACCAGTCATGCCTTATACTTCTCCACAGTACCATCAAGGCCTATCTTTTTTTTGAATATCCACTTGCAGCCAATAGGCTTTCACCCTTTAGGCAGTGGTACCAACTTCCAAGTATCATTCTTTTTCAACGAATCCATCTCCTCATTCATTTCCAGCCAAGACATTGAATCAGCCATACTGATTGTTTCTTTCATAGTCCTAGGCTCATCAGTGCTAGTAATGAAGGCATAAGCACAATTTGAATCTAACATAGAGAAACCATACCTTTTTGGTTGCCTTCTTTCTCGTGCAGATCTCCTTAGAGACTGAGGTTGTTCTTCATCATCAAAAATTCCAGAGCTGCTTGAGCTCTCCTCAATCTCAGGTACACCATGCAGCTCTTCCCTTTCTAGAGTTTGGGGAATCTCAACTGCATCCTTCTTATCACTCTGATTTGTCTCAAGCTGTTGATCACTTACTAAAGGTTTCAGCTCACGAAATATCATGCTTCTGCTATACAAAACCTTCTCAGTAACAGGGTTCCAAAGTTTGTATCCCTTCACACCAACTCCATAGCCGATGAGAATACATTTCACAGCCTTGTTATCCAACTTTGATCTCTTTTCATTCGGTACATGAATATATGCCTCACAGCCAAAGACCCGAACATGCCTTAATGAGGGTTTCTTACCTGACCATGCTTCCAAAGGTGTCATGTCAACAAGAACTGAACAAAGAGATCTATTTATCAAATTACATGTTGTAGCAACAGTCTCAGCCCAGAACTTCTACTCCAGACCAGCACCACTCAGCATACTCCTTGCCTTTTCCATTAGTGTTCTGTTCAACCTTTTAGCAACTCCATTTTGCTGTGGAGTGTAGGGGGTTGTCTTATGCCTTTTAATTCCATGATCAGTGCGGTACCTTTCAAAATCTGCAAAACAAAACTCACCTCCATTGTCTGTCCTTAAACACTTTATTTTCCTTCCAGTCTGATTTTCTACCAAAGATTTGAACTCTTTAAACCGATTGAACACTTCTGATTTACTTTTAAGAAAGTATACAAATGCCCTTCTCGAACAGTCATTAATAAAAGAAACATAATATCTAGACTTCGATAATGAAGGAACATCAACTAGACCAAACACATTAGAATGAATATAATCCAGTATACCAAAAGATTTGTGAGGACTAGAGGAGAAAGAAACACGGTGCTGCTTTCTATAGATACAATGTTCATAGAAATCGAACTCAAGGTTACAATCATCAAGCCCTTCTACAAGGTTTTTGTTCTTCAAGGTTTTTAAACCTTTCTCACCAATGTGACCAAGTCTATGATGCCATAACATAGTCTTCTCTGCTGGGAGTTTTACCTCCAAAGCATTTGTAGATAGTGAAGAGTCTTCATCTTTCTCTAAAGGTGCAGAATTACAGGACTTTACAGAGGCACTGTTACAAAGAAAAGGTCGTGCATCTAGCTTGTACAGAGTGCCAGTATGAACACCCTTAGCTAACACCATTGCACCTCTAGCCATTTTACATCCCTTACTAGAAAAAGAAACTTCTACACCAACATCATTTAACTTACTAACAGAAAGAAGATTTCGAGCCAAACCTAGGATGTGAAGAACACCACCAATTCCTTTGACTCTCCCATCAGGAAACTGAATTCTGACCCTTCCTCTACCAACAATCTCCAGCGTTGAATCACTTGCCAAGTATACCTTTCCACCATCATACTTCTCATACTTTGAGAACCAATCTCTATTGGATGTCATGTGAAAAGAGGCACCTGAATCAACTAACCAAACATCATCTGATGCCTGAGTTGTTAGGGCTGTTGCAATGAAGGCATTTGCATCACTTTGAGAAGATTCATTATCAGAAGCATTCTTCTTCTTCTTCTCCTTGCAGTCCTTCCTGATATGACCAGGTTGCCCACAGTTCCAGCACTTTACCTTGGACTTTTTACCAAGAGACTTTGATCTCCCTTTAGACTTGGATTTCGACTTGTTGTCTTTCTTCTTGCCTTTCTCCTTTGTTCTACCTCGAACAAAAAGAGCATCTTTGGCCATCTCAGAAGATTTCCTTCGCATTTCTTTAGACAGAAGCGAAAAAACCACATCATCAGTTTTGAAAGCAGTGGTTGTGCTTCCAATAGCCATCACAAGATGATCCCAACTATCCGGTAATGAACACAACAGGAGCATGCAACGATCCTCCTCCTCAATCTTTACACCTACAAATGCCAACTGAGTAACACTCATATTAAATGAGTTCAGATGATCTGCAACAGATGCACCTTCATCCATCTTCAAGGAGTACAACTTCTTTCTTAGGAATAACTTGTTTACCAGAGATTTTCCTTGGTAAATATCACCAAAATTCTTCCACAAAGCAACTGCAGACGTCTCCTCATGAACATTCAAGAGCACAGAATCAGCTAGACTCAATCTTATCAATCCTCTTGCTTTTCTATCAGCAAGATCCCAAGCTTCTTGGGTCGTAGTTTGTGGCTTAGTTCCAGACACTGCAATCCAGAGGTCTCTATCCACAAGCAAGTCTTCTATCTTGAGTTTCCATAACTCAAAGTTGCTGCCATTAAACTTCTCAATATCTATTCTACCAGATGTACTCGCCATCTCACAACATAAAAAAAGTTTAACAATGCAAGTCTCCCACTGAAACAGTAGTAGTGCAAAAAACTAATTTTCCTTAACAAGGATAACACGAACTAGCCAAGCTCTGATACCACTTTGAAGGGAAAAGAATGCGGATCTAGTGACCCAACAGTGTGGAATACATTCCCTTAACACCTTTACTACAGGGGAGAGAATCAAAAACGGAAAACTAATAGTTTCTAGAACTTATAGAGATGCATACAACCATGGCAATGAGAAACCATAAAGATAAGCAAACAAAGATGACACAGTATTTACGTGGGAAAACCCTTTCAGGCAAAAAACCCACCACACAAAGTCAAATCAATTATATTATAGTAATGAATTGATTACATACAGTATCCATACTTCTTTGCTCAGCTCACAATCACCTAAAGAGATTCAGATCCACTGTTACAATGTTTTCACAACATATAGTTCAAAACCCTCTTCAAGAACTCACGTCCTTCTTGTTCCTCAGCTCGTGACTTCAACTTGCTCTGCAACTTCATGACTCAACTCAACTTGTCTAACTTATGAGAAATAACACATCTCTCATCCAAATGTAATCGACTCAAAAGAGCAATGAAGTCCATCTTCAAATCACACAACTGGTCGAATCTGACAGATTTCCTACAACGAGCCGACTTTGCATTCAAAGCCATTACTCAAAATGGTTGAGCTCGCCACTCTTCATTGACAAATGCAACTGCCATAATAACTATCTTGGTATCTGTCCAATCACTATTCAACCAGGTGCCACGCGTCCAAGACCCATCAGCAATCACAGCTAACAGAGCAACCAAAACGGTCAAATAGACATCGAGCGCGACCAAGACTTCAAGTCATAAATAGCACTACCGGAGTCGGAGTTGGAATAGGAGTTGAAACATGACTCCATCAAAAATACACACTATCAGAGTCGGAGTCGGAGTCAGAACTAGAGTCAAAACATGACCCTACCGAAATTTCAGGTTTAGGAACCATTTCGATTCCACGTCTGCCCACGGCAAAGAGGAACTCATCGGAAACAGTTCTGACAGGGTAAAGTCAACCCGGGGTCAAACCAAGACGGGAACACAAAAGACCGGAGTCGGAGTTGAGGATGAAATAGGAACAGAAATAGGACTTTACCAAAAGTTCAAGATCAGGAACCAATCCGGTTTCGGTTCTGCCTCCGCCAACTGCAAGAAACAACAATCCAAAACCAGGACAAGGCAGAGGAAAACACCTCGAGTAGAATCCAAACATCCAGAAGAACCAGATCGTAAAAGCAGGAGTCGGGCTCAGAGTCGGAACAGGAATTGAAACAGGAACCTGGCAAACGGACATTGCCAACTTCCAAAACTGGTTCCACCTGCGCTAGAACCTGCGAAGCGAAACAAACGGTAGGAAGCGGAGTCGAAGCAGGAATGAGAATTGAAACCCGAAACTTAGGCAAACAGAACAATGCCAAGTTCCATCCTGGTTCCACCTCCACCAGAGACTCGAAACTTAGGAAAACAAAACAATGCCAAGTTCCATCCTAGCTCCGCCTCTGCCAGAACTTTGTAAACAACACAAAATCACCAAGGCATGAAAATGAGGACTTCAAGCTAGAAGTTGAGACATAATTTCTCAACAGTGATCCTTGAGTTTGTGAGACTCATAGGCAATCACGTGACCATCCTACATCAACACTGCTCCTAAACCCTCCAAGGAAGCATCTGTACAAACCAAAAAATCCACAGTAGGATCAGAAACAACCAAAATAGGTGCACTGGTCAATCTCTCCTTAAGATTCTGGAAAGTTGCCTAGCATTGCTCTGACCAAATAAATTTCTTCCCTTTCCTTTGAACATAAGTGATGGGGTGGGATATCCTTGAAAAAACCTTATATAAAACGATGGTAATAACCTACAAAAGCCATGAAATTGCGCACCTCTGCCACATTAGTGGGTGTAGGGCAATCCATGATAGCTTGAATCTTTGAAGGATCCATGATAATACCCTCATCAGAGATAAAATGACCCAAATATTTCACCTTTGTCTGGAAGAACTCACACTTCGACAAATTTAGATACAACTAGTTTTCTCTCAAACACTGTAACACCTACCTCAGATGCTCCTCATGTTCCTCCATGGTCCTCAAATAGATCAAAATGTCATCAAGAAACACCAGGACAAACCTATCGAGGTAAGTGCGAAACACACCATTCATCAAACTCATGAACATTGACGACACATTTGTTAACCCAAATGACACAACTATGAACTCGTAGTGTTCGTAACGAGTATGAAATGTGGTCTTATGGATATCTACCTCGAAGATGCACAATTGATGATATCCTAACTTAAGATCAATCTTCGAAAATACCCTATCACCCTTGATTTGATCAAATATATCATTGATCCTCGGTAATGGATACCTGTTTCTCACTGTCACCTTGTTCAACTACTGATAATCAATGCATAATTGAATGGACCCATCCTTATTCTTCACAAAAATTACTGGTGCTCTCCAAGGAGAGACACTAGGATGAATAAATCTCTTCTTGAACAACTCCGCAAGCTGTAATTGGAGCTCCTTAAGCTATTGAGTGGTCATTCGGTATGGAGCTCGTGATATGGGCTCAACTCTAGGAACAAGATTTATCTTAAAATTGATGTCATGCTTAGGTGGCATCCCTAGAATCTTGCTAGAAAATACATCAACATATTGTCTCAAGATAGGGTGACTATCAAGAGACACATCCTTCTGAATCTCTCCTAACTCCAAATCATTAATTTTCACTGCAAATAGCTGACAACCCTTCCGCATACACCTCCTCAACTACATAGCTAAGATCATCCTCAAGGAAATAGGCCTTTGAACCCCAACTACCTCAATCTTAATGCCAGAGTCATCTACACATCGCACTAACTTATGACAACAATCTACGACTTCTCTATGAGCCTCTAACTAATCCATGCCTAATACAATATAATAAGGCCCAAGGGGTATAACACAAAGGTCAACTGTGGTGAAAAGAGATCCAATCCTCAAACTACAACCATGGACAAGAGACTTAGTTGTGACCTTAGCACTGGAGGCCAACTCGACGTAACACCTATCATCCTATTTTATTGCCACTAGTCCACATCACGCTACTATAGAGGGAGATATAAAGGAGTCTGAAGCACCTGAATCAAAGAGAATAGATACTCTACTGCCCTGTAACACACCTAAAGTCTCAACCACTGTACCCTAATGCTCATCTTGGTGATTATCCACCACCGCAAATACTCTATGTGATCTTCTTGCATCCCCTATTGTTGACTCTGAAGCCGCCAACCTCTAACTAAACCTAGATGTGCCCTTCTGAGGACACTGTCGAGCAATGTGACCTTGTTGACCACAAGAGAAGCACCTTGTACCTCTGTCAAAACCTCTACCACCTAGAGGTGCACTAGACTGATAAAAAATACCTCTACCAATTGCAGACTATGAACTCTGAGCCGATTGATCAAGACGGTAATGTTGGGCTCTCTGCCAACTTTAATTTTTCCTAAACTAAAATATATCACTCTGTCAGGATTGAGAGTTCTTGTGTTTAAACTGCAAGTTCTGTTGTTGTTGACCACCCTTAATGGGTGCATGGAGACTCCTAGAAGGAATCGCTAACTGAGTGTGACCACCTCAATATCTGAAACCTACTAGAGGTGCACTACCAATTTGCACCCTTGAATGACCACCTAAAACCATAGCCAAATTCTCCTCAACTAACCGATCTTTATCCACAATTATCTCCATATTTTTTGGCTCAAACACTCAAACACCCCCACTAGTACGAGCATTCAAGCCCATGATAAAGTGCTATACTAACATACCCTCATCATCACCTATTCCAGCATACTGCTTAAGCTAATAAAATCTCCTCTCATATTGCTCAACTAACATCGCCATCTACCTCAGCTCATGGAACTCATCCACGTGACATTGTCGCCAATGATTGGACACAAACTGAGCTCTGAATCTCTCTAAGAACATCTCCCATGAGACTAAATATATATCCAAATGGAGCTTCTACTCCTCCAAATTCCACCACGTGGAAGAAAAACCTCATAGATGCATGATAGTGCACCTAGCCTTGGTGTTGCTACCATATGGATGCATAGAGAAACACCTATTCAAATCAATTAACCATTTCTCAGCCTCCAAACCACTACTAGTCCCATCAAATGTAGGAGGATGAGCTCTCAACAGATCTCTCATATGTCTAGCTTAAATTGCCTCTTGCTCTACAGTGACCTCCTTTCTCTTGGGATACCTTTCCCTCTCTCTAACAACCAACTACTCACCCTGTAGTCTTGGACCACGACGGTTAAGAATATCCTCAAGTAAGTGACCCAAGTGTACACCCTCCAATCTCAACAGACTCAGATTTTGATCACCACCTCCCTGATTATTTTGGGAGCTCTATTATTCCTCATGACCAGACTTGTGGGAACTTTGAGGAGGAGAGTCCTAGAGATTATCCCCACGGCCACCATCACGTCCTCAACCTCGAACCCTACCTCTAGGGATTATCCTACATAGACACCGCCAAGGACAAGTTAAGGGTGTTAGACAAGCTCAACAAGGGAAAACATAAACTTCAAAATCTAATCAACTAAAACAAATTATTGGGCTCTTGTATATACCTAGAGCACCCAGTGTTTGAAATTGGGCTATGATACCATGTGTAACACCCTACCACAGGACCCTAGCAGACAAAATACCATCTACACATAGAAATGGTATAATTTTTTTAAAAATGAAAGTGTAGTAAATATTACAATGAACTTTAATCCATATTTTACTAAGTCCTCTAAGGTCCATGACTACGCTACTAGAAACCCATAAAACGAATTGACAAGAATTGAAACTCATTGCATTAAACCATTTCAACTAATAAGATAAATCATCCATGCCATGCCACTTATAATGTATTTAAAAGTCATCCAGTTAACTACATCATTATATTGTCCATTACCAAAAAAAAGAGTCTATCGTTAAATTTGTAAGATAATATAATGAGAACAATAAGCATCTCTACACATACATAAATTAGACTATGTCATAACATATCGGATTTCAACATCATGATGCTCTAAGAAGTTACTTAAGATAAAATATCCTGAGTAGTGACTTCTCAAGATAACTAAACCCAAAGAAGTCACGAGCCCCAAGATATCAAATCTTGAGTACTTCTCAATTTTGATGATGCCCACATGGTTTACTAATTCATTCTTAGCATAATTTAAACATATATCTCTAATCCTAATATGTTACAAAATACAAGAGAAATTTCTACATAAAATTATAACGTTACATCATTATATCATAATTAGCAATATCTCCTTGAACTCAAGTGAGGAGAGTACATTAGAAATATGTTACAAAAAACAAGAGAGTAAAGATACAATGTATATACAGGAAATGTAATCCACAAGTATTGGGTCAAGTGCAAAATTCTTCAAATCCAAGAGTAGTCACCACGAACATAAACAAGAGAGGGAACCCAATGGAGAACATGAAATGTTCCACCTGACCATGTGGAACCTTAAGGTCCACCCCCCATGCTAGGAGATAGTAAAAGGGTCCCACCACCATAAAAAAAGGTGAAAAACCACTCACACAATAAGACTATCAGGATACCAACAAGAAAGTACAATAAAAAACCATAGGATAGTGATACAGTATCCAAAGGCACACATATACATTATATGGAAATATAACCATGGGATGACTAGGTTGTAGCGGAGGAGAGTGTCATTGTATGGTCCTATCATGGATTGTCTTGATAGTCTTTCTCTAGATGTTGGCCCCCATCTATGGTTGTCTTGATAGTCATACATTTGACGCTGGCCCCATAGGGTAACACATGCAAGACCAATTATCCTTCCGTGGAGACAAGGAAATTGGTCCTGCCAAATAGGCCTTCTTGACCCATCCTTAGCCTGAACAAGCGCTATAGGCATGGGTGAGGCATCCATTTATCTTAGTTGAAATTAAGTTCTACCCAACCCCCTAGTTAATTAATGAGGTTATCACTTGATTACAAAACTCCCATATGGGTTGTCATAGATGCCACTTTGTGTGCCAACCCCCATTGGAAGCTAGTCCCCTTTCTACAATTGGGAACCCAAAATCAAAATACAAGACCTAGTTGCATAACCACACAACTAATTACAAGGCAAAAAAGTGAGGTATAAGTCTTCCCGCATTAAATCACAACCTCATTGGCGAATACATAGTGTAAGCCAATAACCATCAAATACTTCATTCAAAACAAGACAATCATCACCATGGATAACAAAGAATACTATCAAAAAGAACATTTCCCTTAGCCTTTGGAAGACTCCTAGAATCCACTTAACATGAGGACTTGACAACCAAAAAATCCCACAATTCCATTCACTGCTCTCTGACTTAACTCATCTAGTAACTCCATTTTTTCAAGACTCACATAAAAATGCAAGTTTAATTAACGAGGTCTAACCTTCCATCTATGTAGTTTACTATATCACAATTATTCTAACTCTAATTCTTCTATGATATATCCATTCTTAAATCATATTAAATCAATAATGACAACATTAACCATTACAATAACTATGGTCACACATTTACAAGCGTGCATACATATATCCAAGCTCTAATCCAATTACAAAGTGTAGATCCAAATTATATAACTCTCTCAAGAATTAAATATACAGAATTACCTATATATACATATATATATTTATAAGTGCGTTAAATAGAATCAATTATCAATGATATATAACTATTCTTTAATCAAATCAAATATCATACAACTATGCACTGTATAAAAAATTGAATAAAATTTACATGTAAAAAGAACTAAGTCGATTATCATTCTTACTTCTAATGTCATTTAAAGAAACCTACAATTAATATTTAATTGGTTGATTTTTGCATGAGAGAGGTATAGTGAGCTAAGTAAAAACTAGATGCTATTTATTAGACAATCTGTCATAATGCAACGAATTCATCATGAGCTAAACATTAGGAATACACAAGAAGTTCACACCCACTAGAGATCACCTTGAAGGTGGTTAGAGTAAATGATGGTGAAGGAGAAGTTGTGCCCTATCTATTTAATCAAGCCAAGTAAATAAGTGGAGGATTCAACAATACTAGGAGTTTACAGGCAAATGAACTAGAAATGACAACCGATACACACACAAAAGAAGGAAAGTTCCCTTTAAAGTTTTTCTAGGCCTCAATTGGAAGACTGGAAACCACAGTGTAGATGATAGAGGTATACCTATCAGAATTTTAAAAATAGTTTCAAGATCTGAACATGGAGGCAAGGACGATAGGTTGAGAGAGACGAAAAAACCACAAGAAATGCGAGGATAGTTAAATTTCAAACCTAGAATTTCTATAGGAACAATAAAGTTTAAGGAAAGTAAAATGTGATTGAATTTTTTCACAGAATCCTTGTAATCCATTGTGTTTTGGGGAGCCCCTACAAAAGAATTAATCATTCACTATTCTCATAGCGAATCATGCAGAAGTCAACGGGTGACAAGGTTCAGCCTTAGGAAGGCATAAGGACATGCTCTTGAGAAAGGTATTGACAATACTAAATGAATAATCAAGAATAGGGAAAACCCTCCCAACCACGTTCTCTATAGGTTGTAATCTTAACATACATAAATATTTCAAAAGATACAATGGAAATACTAGGTGAAATCTCCAAATCTACATAATCAACTCTAGCAAGGAGATCAAATAAAATAGAGCGTTTCCCAAGAGATTACATAAAATAAGGATTGGAAAAACTCTCACAAGAAGATGATGTCTACCAGGTATAAATGAAAAGAGTTTATTTCTATTCTTAGGAAATCATTTATTAAAACTTACAAAATACGCACAAACAAAAATATTTGCAGAGATATCCTAAGTACTCTTTTGAAATTCATCTATTAAATTTTATTTCAATATCCAATTCAATCAGAGGCATAATTAAGAGATAGTGAAACATGGATAAATGCATCCAACTAATTGAAGATTGATGCAGAAATCAATCTCTTCTTGCTACAACAACTCAACAACTAAGCTTTCAATTCTTTCCGAGATTCCACACATTGTAAAAATCCCCAACCTCCAAGTTTTCCCAAACTTCTCAGAAAATTTTCAAGAACACCCCAGATTATTCATGATAGAGCTCCATGATTAGTTTAATTAATTTGTTTTCTTTTAGATTTGATCTCCATTAAATTATTATTTTACAATTTCCACCATGCTTTATAATTTGCACATAAAACTTAATTCAATTATTAAATATAAATAATTTATTATTTTAATCTTTTCATCTTACATTGCTTGCACCATAAAAATGGTCAACATATTTATTTAAATAATTCATTTCTCAAGTCACAAATTTCAATTTATTTAAATTAGACATACATTAACAACAATTTATTTATTAAAATTATAATTTATAACAATTCATTTATATAAACTATCCAATACCTTTTAAAACACAATTCTCTTTCATTTATTGTAAAATCCATCAAGGCATCCATCAAGCAAATACTCAAATGAACTAAATACCCAATGGTACCTGACCACAAAACAAAATGGAATGAAAAATGACAACAACAATGACAACCAACTCAGACAAACCACATAAATGGGGAACGACAAACAAACACCCATCCTTGTCAAGGATGATGGTTCAACCTAGGGAACTCAATACCATCTTTGAATCAACAACCTCTATTGGGTATGAGGCACACTCAAACCTAGAAATTCAAGTGGAGTTGATTCCTGGTACCTGCAACCTGCAAAAATTCACATTGTCGAACATGTGCAGAGGGAAAATAGTCAATCACACTGTGAAGGGAAAGTCGCAGTGTCGTAGGGCACTCGCAAGCGAGTGATGTAACCCTGTTCCCCTTCACCAAAACATAAAAACTCAATACACCGATATCAAATCATAATAGAAAATCCATTCAATAATGCATGATTCTCATATCAACAATAACTCACATAACAATTAAACAAGTCTACAAAACACGATATAAGCATAAACATCAAATATAATAGTGTCATCATAATAGAGTATCAAAGAGTCATAATCATCTAAGTATCATCAAACAATATCATAATATCAAAATGCATCCAAGTAGCAGTCCAAAAGAAAAAGAAAAGTGAGGGGCACTACATACCCTTTCGCACCAACACCATAACTAATGAAGATACAGGTAACAACCTTATTTTCCAAATTCAACCTTTTCTCCTTTAGCACATGAGCATATGCCTCACAACCAAACACATAAATATGTAGATCAATGAGGAGTTCTTTCTTGACCACACCTCCATATGTGTATTTTAAATAAGAGTTAATGTAGGAGATCTATTAACTAGATAACATGAAGTGGCAACAACTTTAGCCAAAAACTTTTGTTCAAGGCTAGCTCCACTTATCATACTCCTAGCCCTTTCCATCAATGTCCTATTCATCCTCTCTACAAATCCATTATGTTGAGGGGTATATGGAGTTATATTATGCCTTTCAATTCCATGTTATTTATAGAACTAATCAAAAAAATTGGAAGAAGACTCACCACCATTATTAGTCCTCAAACACTTAATATTCCCACCAGTCTAATTTTCTACAAAGTCTTTAAATTTGTGAAACCAATTGAAGACTTCAAATTTACTTTTGAGAAAATAAATAATTTTCCTTCTACTAAAATCATCTATAAATGAAAAAAAATACACATATTTGGATAACAAAGGAACATTTACAGGACCAAACACATCAAAATGCACACAGTCCAAAATTTAGAAGAATTGTGAGAACTGTGATAAAACTAAACACAATTTTTCTTTCCATAGACACAATGTTCACAAAAATTAAACTCAAGATCACAATCATCAAGCCCCTCAACAAGGATTTTATTCTTTAGGTTTCTCAAACCATTTTCACCAATATGATCAAGTCTTTGGTGCCAAAGCATTGTCTTCTCAACAGGTAACTTCATCTCTAGAGCATGATCACCTTTAGGTACCTACAAAGATTGACCATTGGAAGAGGATGCAAAATTATTTTTTGTTGCTAGTTCCAATGGTGAGGATAGTGATTCGAAAGTTATTTTCTTCTTTTCTATAGAAGAAATATTAAACTAAATCATGCATGCATCTAGATGAAACAATGTGCCTATCCAAACACCCTTAGCAAACACCAATTCTCCTCTTGTCATCTTGTATACTTCATTTGAGAAGTAACTTGCACACCCATATCATTCAACTTACTTATAGAAAGAAGGTTTTATGCCAAACCAGGAATATACAAGACACCATCGATCCCCTTCACTCAACCATCTAGGAATCTTATCTTGACTCTTCCACGATCAAAAATTTCTAGGTGAGAATCATTGCCCAAATACACCTTCCCACCATCATAAATTTTATATTTAGAGAACCCATCTCGATGTAAATTCATCTGCAAAGAGGCACCTGATTCTATCAAGAACACATATTGTGATGCATGTATTTCCAAGGCAATGACAAAAGTATTTGTATCATCCTAAGAGGACTTACCAAGGTCCAAATCAAATAAATCCTTCTTTTTCTTATTTTTTTCCTCACACTCTTTTTTGAAGTGACTAGATTTTACATAATTCCAACATTTCACCTTGGTATTACTAGGAGACTTAGATCTCCCATGAGATTTGGTAATTGACATTTATTTCTTCGTGTTCTTCTTTTATCCTTTTTTCTGTTCTTCCTCAAACTGTGAGATCCTCCTTAACTATTTCAAAATTCTTTCTCTACATCTCTTCAAATATCAATGATGCAACAACCTCATCCATCTTGAAGGTAGTAGTGGTACTTCTAAGGACAATGACAAGGTGGTCCCATAAATCTTGTAGTGAGCACAACAAAGTCATACATCAATCCTCCTCAGGTCCATTTTCAAACCAATAGAGATAAATTGGGCAACAAGCATGTTGAATTCATTAAGGTGATCTATGATAGATCCTTGTTCCTTCATCCATAGAGAAGGCATCTTCTTTCAAAGGAATAACTTATTTAACAAGTATTTATCTTGATAAATCTGAGAATTTATTCCAAAGAAGTGCAACGATCTTCTCTTCATGGAAGTTTAAGAGTACTAAATCAACCAAATAGATTAGACCCTTAGCCTTCCAATCCATTAGATCCCAGTATTCTTGTTTCATGCTCGATGTTATAGTTCCAAAAATAACTAACCAAAAATCATGTTCTACTATCATGTCTTCCATCTTGAGCTTCCCTAGCTCAAAATTTCCCCCATTAAATTTATCTATTTAAATTCTACCAAATTTTCTCACCATCTCCTTCATGCAACAAGCTTACCTAACACATTTTTTTGTAACAACTCCCACTCAAAAAAGATCAGTACAAAAACCCCTTTACCTACAATAGGAAATAAAGGTGATGAAGATCTAATACCAACTAAAAGGAAGTTAGGTACACTAAAAATATTTCAACACTAATCTATCAGAGGAGAGAATGTACAAAATTCTAATGTTTCAAACCCTTATTGAGTTAAAATAAATAAGATGCACATGACAAGTAAATATTTACAAAAAAATAGTTACAAGAAAAACACATAACACCACATATACATAGGAAAACCCTTGGGGGAAAAACCCCAATCTAAACACACAACTCAATCTTTATTATTCAACAAGGGTTACCATGTAGTTTCAATGTAATTATCTTCAAGAGTATCACACTACACCACAAATTTGAAGCAATTCTGGTAGCATAATAGCGTCTTAGCATTTCTTCAAGTTTTAATATCAAAATACACTAAGGCACCAAGTATTTATAATAATTCAACATGAAGAGAAGGTGCCAAAATGATAAATCCAAATGTCATATCCATAGTGTGAACATGAGTCCATTATGACATGTTGTCATAGTCAAGACCCATAAATTATGGCTTCTACTAAATCTAGTACTTATCTCCTTAAATTTAGCTTTTAATGAACATGCAAGGCACCTATACACATGTAGTTTCCACATGCAAACTTGGGCACCCACAAAAATATAGCTTGAATATTGTAGTGTGATATACAAACTATTGAATATAAGACTCTTACAACTGTCATATCTTGTTATAGAAAAAATTCATAGTTTTTCATAATCATGACATAGTAACTTATGACAATTTCCACCATTTTAGCCCCAAAAATAGGACCTCTAAAGTGGGACACCTACCTCCACTAAAATAGCTTACAAATTGTACATGTCACCTTCCATGTAGGATACCTCATTGGTAGGTACCACAAAGTGACAAATAATTTGGTAGATAATAAACATATGGATTAATTAAACAATCACTCAAATAATAAATTGAATGCTAAGACTCAAAGGTTGACATGCCTTAATTCTAAAAAAATAGAAGGTTGGTGTAGGGTCACCAAGACCTGATATGCAAGTTTTATGTCATGTTTGGTTTTTTGAGGTGATAATGGGATTTAATGTCCAATAAGTTCATTTATGACCATATTCTATTGTATCCAATTCATTTTTGTAGCAGTTCTGGTCATTGGTGGGAAACGTTGTAAAATTTCTAAAATTGTAAAAGTTGATAAAACAGTTGCATAACAACTTTAGAAAGTTGTCAAAACAAGTGGATTTATGTTAAATGCAAGGGTAGGAACATGGGAATCAATTGAAAAAAGTTTGGAAAAGGCATGAGCTGGAATGGTTGAATACAAGGATTGTGGTAGTGATTTTTCAAACTTTGAGTGAATTGAAGTTTTTTTGAGTTTTCCAGTGTTGCAGTCTTGTTATTTCATTTTGTATGGACTTTACAGCCCATTTAATGATCTGAAAATGGTTGGAATGTGTGGTCATGTGAATCCCATTTCTTTTTGTTTTTGTGGCATTGAATTTTATCGAGTTGTGTGGAAGATATGGCCATTTTGGTGAAGGTTGCCCTATTCTAACAATGTTTTCCAAAATTTGCAGTCTGTAAATGTGCTAATATGGCCATGTATAGTATAGTACAAGCTTGAAACCAATTCAAAAATTTGAAGGCATGATTCTAGTTTTATATTCTTTATTTAGCAAATTTTATCAAGTTTTGAATGAGTTATGCCATTTTTTGTGAGAGAAGGTTTGTGGCTGCTTAAGGTTTGCAGTTTGAGAAAAAAATCCATAAATTTTTTTTCCACTATTGGATATTTATTAAAATTTGAAGAAAATTCTTTAATTAGGTTATATTCAATCCCATCAAATAGATTTTCTTCATTATTTGTTTTGAGAAATTTACTAATGACCGGTCCATTCATTTCACAGTGAGGCAACCAATAGGTTTGATCAATGAATGCCTTGTTTTTCCCTATTCCATACAAAACAACCCTACTTAGTTTTAACATATGTTTAATAAGGGACAAAAAGGTATCCATTTTTTTTTTCACATTCCCTTTAACAAGAACCTGAAGGAAATTATGACCAAAAAGGTTTGAATTGTTGTCCCACCTTTTGGGTTTGAGAACTCATTGTCTAGGATGAACAAAATACATAACTGCAGCCTTAAGTTTTGAAGTCTTGTTTGAAGATGATAGGAATTTTTTTTGAGGTCTTTCTCATTCCTCTACATCAAATGTATATTTTAGTACAATGGTCCCTACTCTTGTTTCTTTTATCTGTGTAAATGATGATGTGGATACAAACTTGTTAAATTTTACTATAGATAAATTGTTTACTTCATAGATAGGTCTAGATAGATTTTGTGGGGAGAATAGGGCACTCTTAGATGAAAATTACATTGAGAATATCCATAAATTTGATAAATCACTCTCATTCCAATCAATATTAAAAAGAGATTATTCTTGGGAAAATGTGTCTCAACCTTGCAATTACATAAGAATTACTATTGATAAGTAAGTGTGGGGAGGGGGGATAGGAGTGGGGGTAGGAGTGGGGGTACCCACTTCCCCCGCGAGGCGTCTAGGGGGATCATCCCCATAGAAGGGGCTTGAGGGAAGCGCCCCTGAAAGCCAAATTTTATGTATATTTTTTTATTGTAAATATGGATCTCTCATCATTAGGTCTTAGATCTGACGATCAATATTTTATTGGCTTGACTTTCCTTAGAAGGTAACCTTATTTTCTGAGGGTGTTGTATTATGACTGTGTATTGTGATGTATTTAGATATTTTGATAACAATCGTGTTGCCTCTGGATCTCTGGTTGGTGATACTCCTATTATAAGATTTCTTTGCAAGTATATTGTAATCTTCGTGATTTCTGAATAATATATTTGACAGATTTTGGAGTGTAGGGGTTTTCTCCTAAAAGGTTTTTCCCCATGTAAATCACATTATTATGGTATGCATGAGAATGAGAATGAGATTTATATTTATTTTTATTTAAGTTTCTGTCACTTTCGATATGTAAAGTTTTACATTATCCTCCTCTCAGGATTAGTGTAGGAAGTTTTTCTGCTATCTTCGCTTCCTTACAAATATGTGGAATGGGATGATAAATACAATAAATTATAGTATACTTGAATCTCCATTATATCATCAAATTTCTAATGCAGTGTCTAGCTCAGGTGATGACATAATACTTTGAAATATCCAGTTGTCCCTTAGATGATTTTGTAGCTTTTCTCTTTTTGTCTTTTTTGATGCAGTCAATATCTTCGTCAAGTGGTTTCCAATGATCCAAAAGGTATCTTGAAGTCAATTTCAATTGATTCTAGAGGAAATATTTTGAAATTATGTCTTGTAATGGGTTTTCTCCCAATGATAATTATTTGTAAAAGTGAAAAGTAAGAGTAGAGATAATTTATTCAAATTCCCTATTAAGTTGGCCATTGACCTAGAAAATTTAAGCTTGGAAGTAGCTTATCTATAGAGACAATCAAATAATCTATTGGAAAAACATCAACAAGTTTGATTTGGAAATGCTCTATAATTTGGATTACTATAAAGAAAGGTGCATTGCTAGTTAAGTAAGGCATCTTCTAGGTTGTTAATTATAGCCATATGTAATGATAATTTTTAGAAAAATTCATGGGATTTTCATCCTTTGACTCTCATCTCCTTTTCCCATATATTCCCTTTAAGTAAACTATTTTTAGAAGCTAGTTGGTCTAAATTGTCACAGTTTAAAATTCTCACTTAGTGATGGAGTCACACATTTTCAATAGAAAGATCTAATTTGTTGACACTTAGGAGGAGATGAAAATACTTGAGTGACCCTATGTTCTATTTTGACAAATTGACCATGTTCTTCTTTAGAGGAGAATGATGCCCTTACTAAGAGATATGACCCTAAAGGGGTTTATTTAGTTTCTTTACATGAAAAATATGGTCACAATGATTTTTCTTAGTGGAAAAAGATCTAGAATAATTATTGTTTGCTTAAATTCATAGTCTTTCCTTGTTTACTTTGTCAAAATGAATATCTTACCTAGGAAAACATAATAAAGATAGAATTCCAAGGCCCTTTAATGTGTTCTCTGTGGGGTTAATGAGGAGTGTGTGATTCATATTTTCTATTAGTTCTATTAAATTTTAAGTGATTTTATATAGAACTAAGGAGATGATGGAGGTGACAAATTCAACCAATAAGAATTAACCACCAAAAGTGGAAAGTGTTCCACCCTTTAAGGAAGGGGACACCACATCACTTATCTCCTAGTTATTAAATGATAAACTTGTGCATTATTATCCTAATAAATCTTAATAAAAGTGTAAAAAAAACCTAGGACAAAGGGAAAATAAAATAACCCAATAGGAAAATAAAAACCTACACCAACACCTCCTTAAGCGTATCTTAGGAGGATACATTTAAGATGATAGGTCCAATAAAATGAAGCCATGTTAGGTACCCATGTACATATAAAATCCCCTAAAAGAAGAAGGCCCATCCCATAAGAAGGAAGTAAACCCCCATAATAGAGAGAAATGAAGTGAAAGGACAAAGAAGCCCCCCAAAGAGGTCAAATGGTAGATGCCCAAAACTTGATGTAGAAGATGGCCCATGATTGTCAAACAAAATTCCTCCTTTTATGAAGAAACAAAACCAAAGGTGTACATGCGATCTATCTTCCAATTCTTGAAAGGAATATGTAGGAAGAAAGATGTATGGAGTCTTTGAATTTGGCTCAAGTATCCCCATGTCAACACTGAAGGCTCCCACAATTAAATCAAGAGTTCTAGGCCACATTGTTGAATATTAAAACTTAGAATCTCCTAGAGACTAATGTAGAACACTATCCAAAGACTCAAATATCTTCTCTAAAGATGTATCCTCAAAATTTTGACCCAAAGTATCCACACTCATGTCAAACTGTAAGGAATGATCATGTAGAGAATGAACAAGAGAGTCAAAGTGTTCCCTTAGAACAACTAAAGAAGAATCAACTTCATGAAAGAGAAGATGTATGCAATCAATAGTGTCTCCCAAATCTGTAATATGTGTCTCCGTAAAAAATTCTAAAATACATGTCAAGAGATCATCCCAAGCTAAATCTGAAAGACAATATTTTTCCTATTACAAAGAATCACTAGAAAATTTCAAAGAAGCAACATTGGAATCTGAAGTAGAAACAATATATGGAGGAGATGGAATGCAAGGTTCAAGAACTAGATCACTTGTGAGAATACCCAAGTTCAAGTAACCAAAATTCTCCTCAAAATAAAAATCCACACTACAAGTGTGATCATCATCCAAAGAATCAAAGCCATCATCAGGAACAAAAACTGAAAAAGAATACAACTGAGATGCATCATCAACCACCCCAATAACAATTATTTCTCTGCTCTCCAAATCTCTAATAAGAACTAAATCAAGAGTGAATTCCATTGTCTTTCTTGTTCCACTATGAGTAACTTGATAGATGGAAAAAAAATTATTAGAAAAATGAAGTACACACAATACACCATTAAAAGTACCATCCCCTATATCAATAGATCCCTTCCTAATTACATTCATGTATGTATTGTTACCCATCAAAATAGGTGGTATAGCACAAGGCTCAAAAGAAGAGAACATGGATTGTGAAGAATCCATATGATGAGAATCTCTTGAATCTAGAAGCCATATCCTTGATCCAAGACTTGTAGTAGCACAAAGATTTTTTCCTTTATGTTTGTCTAATGTAGAAGCATAACTAGCATGGATTTTTTCCATTTTCTTAGTAGATTCTTGGTTTGATGAAGATGGAGATTCAATGGCCACTTATTACTCTTCTCAAGAAGATGTGTGAGGTGATCAGTTTGTATCTTCATACATTTGTGTTCATCATGACCAAGTTTCTTATAATAAGAACATTTTACCTTATCCTTACATTTTTCTTGATTTGAAGAAGATTTAGTGTCTACATTAGAAGTAGGAAAAGACACATCTGAAACATTCTCTCCTTGATTCTTATGTTTCTTACTTTGTTATCCATTATCTTTCTAATATTTAGTGCCTTGATTTGCAACCAAAGCATGAGAATTCAAAGATTTGATAGTGCCCATTTGAACCAACTTGTCTTGTTCTTTTGCATGTTCATTAGAAAACATATCAAGAGAAGGCATTGTGTAGGAAACTCCTAAGGCACTTTTAGTGGCATATAATGTAGAAACAAAGATAGAATACTTAATATCAATTTTTTATCATGTTTCTCCATTCTGCATTGTTTCAATTGAAATCTTATGGCCTTTAGTTCAGTGAAGAAGTCATGTATTGTATCAAAAATTGAAGAACTTAAACATATTATCTCATTCTCCAATTAATGACCTCTTAATTCATCTTGTGCACCAAAGAACTTTTCCAATATTGTCCAAAATTTATTTGGTGTAGACAAATATTCAACATGAAAGAAAAAATCTAGAGATATAGAGATACATTAGGTTCCAAATGCTTCATCACACTTATTAAACAATTTTGGATTTTTTGTATCAATTTTTGGTTCAGTTTCTAGTCCCATTATTACCCTATAAAATCCATATTTTTCAAGTAGAGGGATATTTTACTTTTCTAATCAAAATAGTTGTAGGTTGTTAATATAGGAACAATTGATTGATCCATTTGAGGAAGAAAACAAGATTGTTTGTGAGTGAATTAAAAGAGAAAGAAAACTACAAAAGAGACAACAAGAGATACCCCCCTTTCCACTAGTCTAAATAATCACCCCCAAGATATTACAATGTTGACACTTTATGATTAGTGCATTTATAAAGCCTTTTCTAGGATACAATGCTCAATAATCTCAAAGTAGTTAAAATTAAAAATTATGATACAAAATGAACTTAAAAAAAAATCTAGAAATATTATCTAGATTTGTTTTTGAAAAATGGAGCTTTGAGTGAAAGTTATGGTTAATTGAAGAAAAAATGCAACAATAGATTCAACTTGCAATATTTGGTAGAAAATAAATAAAATTCTTTTCAAAATCTCTATATATAGAAATTTCTCATCTCTAAATTTCCAAAAGTGGACACCATGGTGAAAAGTTGTGATTTTTTTTTAAAATGGATGAATTTAGCCTATAGTGATGACCCCCTTGACAAAAAAAAATATTCAAAAATCAATTTTTCCTAAAATAGATAAATTTTCTATGATAATGGGGTTTTTGGGCCTTGTGAATGCAATGGAAAAGTTAACCTGATTTGAAAATTCTCTTGCAAAAAGTTGTTCACCAAATTTGAGCTTCAAACCCTTATTTGCTACTATGTCATATGGCGACCAAATTGAATGAAATAAAAGTCAAATATGACATTCTCAAGCCTCCTAGACACAATGAGATTGTAAAAAAATCTACCAATATAGCTAGAATAGCTGAAATTACCAAATCTCACCAAAAATACACATGCAAATATAGGATTAACTGATCTTCATAATTCCTTTCTTATTCTCCAAATCATATAAAATGCAAGAGAAGAGCATATAAGAATTTACAAGATCATACAAAAAACTCCAACCTCTTAATCAGGAATCCAAGTACCTATAACTCTCAAAATCTAAGCTCTAATTCCATATTAGAAATTTGAAATAGATTGAATAACCAAGATCTTCTATAAGAGAAATAAGCCATAAAACTTTAAATGAAATAACACAATTATAGACTTGAGATTCCAAGAGATGTGCAAATGTCAAGATGACAAGATTGCATTAGGAGTTCAAAATAAATTTGCAGAATAATGGTTGCATGCATCAAGGTGTTTTTATGTCAAAGTATGCAACAATGCAAGAGAATGAATGAAAACACAAGCTAGATAGTGAATTCATATAGAACTAAGGAGATGATAGAGGTGGAAAATCCAACCAATAAGAATTACCCACCAAAAGTGGAAAGTGTTCCACCCTTTAAGGAAGGGGACATCACATCACTTATCTCTTAGCTATTAAATGACAAACTCACATGATTACTCTAAGAAAGCTTAATAAAAGTGTAGGAAAAACTAAGGACTAAGGGATAATAAATTAACCCAGTAGGAAAATAAAAACCTACACCAACAAAGAGATCATTCAATCTTGTAGAGTTATTAGACTCTTATTGGATATGTTTGATAGAAGATTTTAGATTTGATAAAAGTAACTTCGGTGACTATCTTCTATGGATGAAATCTTAGCTCAATGTGAGATTTAGATTTTGAGGAAATTAGATTTGGTTCATTTCATAAGCTCAACTCATTTTGGCTCTAAGACCAGATCTTCTAATGAAGTGAATAGAGAAAGTAAATGGCTCGCTCATTTATTGATTTTATTAAAATTAATACTAATGATTATTTCCTATGAAAATTTAAGTGTAGTGGGGATTGGTGGAGTTGGGTGGGATAGTAGTAGTTTGGTTCAATTCCTTTTCTCTTTTTCTATGAGGCTTGGTATTAAATGTTATAAGAAGGCTGAAGCCATCCTAGTGGCTCTAGAGAAAGCCTATGAGCTAGGTTCAAAGTAGATAATTTATGAGATGGATTCTATAGTTTTTGTCTCCCTTCTAAGTAATATGAGGTTTCATGAGTCTTCTTGGGGGATGACATTTTTTGTGGAGTAGATACATCACCTTTCATGACACTTTGATTCCATTTTTTTTATTCATATTCCTAGAGAATATAATACTATTGCCAACTACTTGGTCTAATGGACCTCTGATGTTAATCATAATTATAATGTCATAGATTGGGAGTCCTTGTTTTTCGCTATTTCCTTATAGTTTCTTTAGCTAATTTATAACGATTTGGTTTTATTTTTCCCAAGGATTTTTTGTTTTGTTGGTTTCATGGATTTCTTTTGTTCATGAAGGTTTGTGAAAAACTCCTTGAATTTTGATCTTATGAACTTTTATGATAAATGTTGCTATTTAGAAATCTTTTTGCCTTTTTTCTCTATTCTTAATTAATATATTTATCTTTTTTACCAAAAATAAAATATTTAATCTATTTATTCACTCATTATTACTAATATACTTGAAGGTTCATTTTATTTCCCTTTGAATATTAACATCACGAAAAATATACTCTCACAAATATTAATTATGTTCAACTATTAATACTTTTTAATATAATTCATCCTTATCTAAACTAATTTAAATATTCCATTTGACTTTTTGAGTCATTTATTTAATGCTCCTTTACAAAGATTAAAACAGATACCATAAAAAAAACTAGCAAGGACATGCTATATGGTAACAAAAAACAAGCTTTATTAACAAAGCACTCAACAATAACACTAAAAAATCAAATTGTGTAAAATTCTAGTTTAAGTGTATATGTTTTGAGATAGACGTTTTGGATCACTCTTTCCCCTTCCCAATGATGAAACACTGAATGTGATCTGAAACATCGATCTAAAAACAAACATAATTAAACCAACAACTTGCACAATTTAAACTAATAAACTCATATAGAAAACATATACCAATAAAAAAACCAATCAACTAAAAGTAGTCTGAAATGCAACATCCCTACTTGCAGACTCGTTGAGCAACTTTGCATTCTATAATCGTTAAGAAATCCTTTCTTATGTGAGGCATGACGTAACTGTATTTTTTATTTGTTTCAAATCCTTTTCCATTATCGTTTAGGGATCCTCTATAATCATTTATAAATCCTTTGTTGCGTGAGGCATGACGTAACAGTATTTTTATTTGTTTAAAATCCTTTTCCATTATCGTTTAGGGATCCTCTATAATCATTTATAAATCCTTTGTTGCGTGAGGTATGACGTAACAGTATTTTTATTTATTTCAAATTAGTTTTCTTCAGCCCAACGCATTGAAATTTATTAAGACGCCCTTCATTGATTTAAGTCAACGATAACATTCATTAAAGATTTATATTTATTTATGTAACGAAAGGAATTTGTCAAAGACAATGTTTACCTCTATAAATTGTTCACCGAACTCATGGAGTTGTACGTAATCGTTATCATCTTGTGTTCTGTTTATCATCTTGTGTTCTATCATAGTTTCAGCAACTGCAATGTCTATGATCAAAGTGCATGGCTATCATTTATCCACTGCAACTGCAATGGTGTGTGCTTGTTTAAATGAGAAGGAAGTGGATTATGAGTTTGTCACGGTAGATCTCTCTAAGGGCGCTCACAAGCAACCTCCCTTTCTGGCTCTCAATGTAAGTAAAAGCAATCCAATTCACTTTAGGCTACAAGTTCTATTTGGCCTTTGATATATTGTTTTCATTTTAGTTCAAGTATTGGAGCACTATCTTCTATATTCTATCCCTTGGATCTTACCTTAGGTATTAAAATAGATTAGAAATATTTTCTTATGTGATTTGTGGGTGCCTTGTCTTGATATCCTCATGGAGAATATCATTTCGCAGCAGATGTGAGGTAATATCTTTTATAATTTAGTCTTTGAATCTTATGTTTGATCTATAAATAGATTAGAAGTATTTTTTTATGTGATTTGTCAATTTAGAAAAATTAACGGTCAGCAATTCACAGTCAACAATTCATCATCTTGACATATTCATCATGCATACAATTCACCGCCAGCAATTCATCATCATGGTATATTCACTATGTATATATTTTTCAATATTTAAGTGGTCAAGAGCACCTGAAAAAGAAAAAGTACAGAGATTCTACTGAACACATAAAAAAGGTGTACGCGATAAATATACCACGACGATGAATTGTTGACAGTGAATTGTATATGTGATATATATGAATCGCTGAAATAAATTGCTGACAGTGAATTTTCTTGATACCATGATTTGTGGATTCTTTTCTTTCATATCGTCGCTGACAATATTGCTAATGGGTATTATCTTCTATAATTTACTACCCACAATTTTTTTGGTAAAGATTTGGTATATAATATCTTTTAAAGAGCTGTGGTCAGTCCATGTATTGTTTATGTAGAGACTAATAACATGAATTGTAAATATGGTGATTGTGCGCTCTGTGGGTGCCCTTGTTTTATATTTCTTTAAATATAAAACGATGTTTTGAAAATTAGACACTTCAATATATTAGCAAACGAATGTTACGACTGGATTTTACTCTGCTATTTTAACAGATCTTTTGATGGCGTTGCAGCCATTTGGAAAAGTTCCTGTCATTCAAGATGAAGATATCACCTTATTCGGTAAAGTCAAATCTACGAGATTTAACTATTTCATGTACACTGCTCAGAAAGATGTTTACTGGGTCAAGGATTAACCCAGAGACTTAGCTGGGTTATGAATTCAGATTAAGAAGTCCACAATGAGTTTCTTTTCATTTAGCTTGTATAATTATCAAATCTTAACTCAGAGATTTCTACCTTCTTGATGAAGAATGGAGGCAACCTGAACTTTGCTAATATGTAACTGACATGCAATTGCTTTTGGGCAGAGTCAAGAGCCATTGTAAAATATTTAGCAAAGAAGTACCAAGGACAAGGTACCAGTCTGTTGGGAAGTACAATAAGAGAGCAAGCCATGGTAGAGCAATGGTCTCATGTGGAATCACAGTCATTCACTGCTCCCTGCTCTGAAGTAGTGTTTCAGATCGTGGTCGTTCGTATGCTTGGAGGAAAGACAGACCAAACGGTAGTGGACAGCAACCTTAAAAAGTTGAATATTGTGCTGGACATTTATGAAGAAAGGCTTTCAAAGAGCAAGTACTTAGCTGGGGTTTTCTTCAGCTTGGCTGATCTTCAACATCTATCATATATCCATGCCCTTGCGAATCTAGCTGGACAGGGAGAAGTTATAACCTCCAGAATGCATATGAATACATGGTGGCAAGACATCTCTTCTCGTCCTGCTTGGAAGAAAGTTGCAGAGACGATGAAACTCTAGTATCACCAAATTAGTGTGTGTATAGGTTGCTTTGGTGTTGGGTTTCTTCAAATAAAATATTGAGCACTTTGTAGGTTTTATTTGCTGCAATAAATAAATCAAACACGCTTGGCTTATTAATTGCCTCCAGTTCTTTGGTGTTTAGTTTTCTTTTTTCTTAAGTTTAAAGATGTTACTACTCAAAATAAACTGGGATTCAATTAGCTTACGAATCTGAAAATCTATAAGAGATATGCACTTATTTCGTTTAAAAATTCTGTTTTGACCACTTTTTTTTAACTCATTTTTTTGTACATGCAAGATCTTGAGGTTCCATTGAAATCAGTGAAGAATGAGATATCTACAGTTCCAATGATAAAATAATGATTGAGAAATACCCCACTTCTAGATTGAAATGATTCA
The DNA here is from genome assembly GCA_007115665.2 of Sequoiadendron giganteum. NCBI lineage: Eukaryota > Viridiplantae > Streptophyta > Pinopsida > Cupressales > Cupressaceae > Sequoiadendron > Sequoiadendron giganteum. Next base: position 382,765,110 of record CM021102.1, read on the forward strand.
CAATTTTCCAGACAAAGGTGAAGTGAGTGTCAAGTAATTTCAATGATTGTAAATGATGAATATCATGTTTAGAACCAAAAAAAATCACGATCCTAGACTTGAAGAAATATGAAAATCATTCTATTTATTTAGATTTGCAAGAGAACGGAAAAGAAAACATCCCTTTTATTTTCCGAGAAAACTGGGAAAAATCTCATAGCCCACATGAACTATGAGAATTCCTACAATCTATAAGGTATCAAGAGTACATACGAAAGCACAAGTTTGACTAGTCAAATACAATGAAAGGGTCCCTATTAGACTACATTTCATCACCTAGCCTCCTTTACACCACCAAAAGCTATAATAGATCATCCCGTAGAAAAAATTAGAAGTGGTGAGACCTCCTAACAAATAAGAGCTAGGGACATAATATTTAGAAATAGAAGCTTCAAGAATTAATATTATTTATAGATTGGAAAGGCCTATACATTATCAAAGAAGATATTATTAATGATACTTTTTTTATGTATTATGGAAGGCGAGAGATTGGTGAAACTATCAATAATTTTCATTTCAAGAAATACTACATTTAAAAAAAATGGAAAGTCCACATGAACTACATTCTATTCATCCCATCTTTTTATGTGTAGTTGATTTCTCATTTATGATTCTTATCTTAGTTAAAGTCATATGTTACTAATATATCAATTATCTCATTACATGTCTAATAGTCCAAATACTTTAAATTAATCTTCATTTAGTCACTATAATTCCTTAGTTTTATTTTCATTAGGTAACTTAGCTTATAGTACTATTTAAAAGCTAATAGGTGACTCTACTCAACTTTCCTTAGTAATGGGAAGTCTTAGACCAACCCATTAGTTGCATCTAATCCCTTACCCACCTTACCTATTCCTTGGTGTTGAATCATCAACTTTTCCTAGTAATATGGGATTAGGTTAAGTGATCTAACACTTTTAAAGTCAAATTTGAAAAAAGAAAGAAAGACTATGAGGGTGATATTTAAAAATTATAAAAGGATTATATAAGAAATGAATGCACACTCATGTTAGGTAAAAAATTCCAAGAACCCTACTCACCTTCAAATGGACCATCCTTGCTAAGGAAACTTTCTTTTACCCTAGAATTGACATTTTGGTCATTATTGATCTAAGTCTAGGAATTATATAAAACTAATTACTTGATGATGTTTAGTGTTAGTCTAATGGTCAATTTAGATTGGATTATTCTTTTCCCTTTGCAAAATTATCTCAAATCATCCTTTTGATTTTCCCTATTTTCATTTGACTCCATTAAGTTCTTGCATCTTAGAACCAATGATAACTTTAAGAAAGTCGAGCCCTCAAGAATGGATATAAAATCTTGGCAAATCTTTCATTTTTTAAGAAAAAGATATTAATTTCTATTGGCGAACCTTTCCTTTTTTTTTAATAACATAATAATTTAATTGGCGATTTTTTTTACATCACTAAAATTTTATAAAAAAAATTGGTGGATCTTGAAAAGTAATAGGAAAATGCATTAATTATGATGGTGAATCCATCCAATCTAAAAATAATTCTCATGGGAAATTAGGGTCCCAAGAGTGGAAATTATTGATGGATTTAAGGGGTAGACTATAATATTTACTTTCCACCATTGTTTTAAAATATAATATAATAGCCCTCATTGTATTCTTCAAGGTTAAATATACCCACAATTTGTAATTCTCATGGAGCTCAAAATTTCTTTTAGATCATTCATCCAATGACCCTCATTGTACTCTGTGAGGTAAAATGTACCCACAATATATAATGCTCATGAGACCCCAAATTGTGGGCCTCATGAGCATTACAGATCGTGGGTACATGTTACCTCATGGAACACAAGGGCCATTAGATTATATTATAAATCAAAGGTGGAAACTAAAGATTAGAAATATGTTCCTAAAACAAATAATAATTATGATATACTATTGGCGAATTTATATAGATTTTTACTCAAATTTATAAAATTTAGGCAAATCTAATCTAATCATGTATCGAATATTGTGGAAAATTTTTGAGTTAAATTTTTAAATAAAAGAAATTTTTTGGCGATTTAAATAAGACTATAGGGTGAAGCCATAATAGTGGTTTACAATTAGAGTGAGGAAGGAAAAATTCCAAAAAACTCACCTATGCAAAAAAAATTCATTTTGAGGGGTTCAAACGAACCCCAAAGGGGTTTGAACCCCTTTACATGTGGAACCTGTGTTTCCACATTGTGGAAAGGGGGTTCGCTCAAACCCTGGTTCGAGTGAACTAGGGTTCAAGCGAACCCTTAGGGGTTCAATCAAACCCCTTAGGTTCGCTCGAACCCCCCTTTTCCCACCTTCCCACCCTCCAACACAAAAAGACTCTAGATTTTTTCACTTCGAAGCTCGGTTTGAACATGAAAATGGTGGAATCTTCACAAACCCAATTGGAATCAGGTAGTCCTCAAAATGATCTATCTAACGAATATAATTTTCATATGTTTTGGTTTTATTATGTATTTGTTTTTTTAGTTTTATTAAATATAAGGTTTTCACCGAAATTGAAGGTCTTTGTTCTGCACATGTGGAAAAATAGTAGATTATCAAAAAAAAAATTGAAAAATATGAGTGCACCAGATATTGAAGTCCTTGATCCAACAAAAAAACTTTTGAATTTTTATAGATACAAAAATATATGTGCTATACGGTCGCACTATGTCTGAATTGTAATTGGTTTGACTTTGAAACTTGATTAAAGAAAAACAAAATCAACAAAAAACTATCTAACCAAGTGGATTCTGGAAGCACTAGATATCGGAGTTACAAATCTAAATTTGAAAGAATTATAATTTTATCATTCATGGAAAAAAATTTATGTGTTATAAGGTGTGCATCACTTTTTAAAATTGTTTTATGAAAAAGACCAGTTTTCTTGGGAGATGGAAAAAGAAGTACAATCTGATTCCAAAAATTTTGAAAAAAATATTTTAAAAATCTATAAACAAAATGTGACGAGATTCTAGTTTGCATCATCTTCAAATTCCTCATGGTTTAGCTGCTATAGGTGCCCGAATATGAAGATTTAGTTAAAAATAATAATTTCAGTGTCCAGTTTGGCCAAAAATTGTAAACCACCATTGTGGGATCACCGTACAATAAAATTTTATAAAAATGTGGCGATTCAAGTCATGTTATAGCTTGAACTATTAGCCAATTTTGGATTCTCAAACTTCAACTATTAGCCAATTGGCGAATATTAGCCACCAAAAAAATCACTGCTTAGAACATTAGTGAGTAAGCTATATATCAATCAACCCATAATCCACTAAGTCAAGAATCAATAATGAGAAAACATGATGACCATGAAATTACTATACCATCTAGAAAATAAATCGTTGCAAAGTGAATCCATACATATTTGAAATTAATAAATGCTCAAGTCTATTTTCTATATGTTGTACATCTATATATCCATCATTCATACTTCATTCAACTAGAAAATATAAAAAATGGGAACACAACTTGTATGATATCCTCACTAGCATGATGGGTGGGAGAAAAGATATTTCTATGATGAAAAAATGATAAATGAAAGAATGCATATGCTAGGAGCTCATATGCCCTCACTATGATGGTGGAAAAAGTGTCCATCAATGAAGTGAGAAGTATATCATACCATTCTTGTGCCTACATAATTAAATAAAAAATAAATGATAATGGTAGTACCACTTCAAGAGTAATAAAAACATATTGAAAATCATAATAAAATAAAATTAATATACTTAAGAGTTGTTAAAGTAAATACCTAAAACTAAAATGACTTATGAGGACCTCTTGCCTCTTTGGATGGGTTCACTTGCCCTCATATACTCCTTAGTGTACTATGTGATGGAATTATTCTATTGAATAGGACCCTAATGTATGGGAGAATCTTGATTGGGTGCCTCCAACTTTAATTAATTCTTTCCATCTCTCCATCATACAAATCTCTTCTCCACCTCATGACTAAGAGTATACTCATCCTCCTCCTCATATGAACCACTCTACTCTCCACTCCTACAATCATCAAATGATGAACCTAGTAAGGTAATTTTTATCTCTAAGGCGGTGCTTGTGTTTCTACCTATCCTCTTCTCTACACAATTTTCACAATAGGAACCCTTAGAGTGGTGGGATCCCATTGAGTTATTCTCCACCAAATCTCCAAGGATTCTCAAACTAATATCATGCATGCATATTGGGGTTAGCCTTATAGGTGAGACCTATGTAAGATACTATAATATTTCTCCCATGATATGGATCTCTATTGATTTCCTCTTGTAGTGTCAAAAATTGTCACCCTTGACAATTTCACACTATGATTTTCTCCCCCTTTATTTATTGGACCTGATTAAGCACTTAATTTCCCAAATTATGTATTATATAGCCTATTTTAAAAAATTAATGAGAAATTTCAAGCACAAAACAAATGCATTCATTTGATACTTTTCCCTTGACACCTTATTTTCTAGAAAATAAGGCAAGGATAGTGTTGCCCTATGGTGACAATTTCCCCCTATTCTGCCTTGTCCCAAATTTGAATATGTCAGTGTGACCATTTTATCATTTCCAATTCAAGTTGCAAATGTCATCTATTGAGATCAAATTTATGGGAAATTTAATAAATGCCTAGTTATTACATCATTTTCAATTAATAACAAGAAAGAAGAGATGAAAATTATTGTCAAGATCAAGTCAAGAGCAACATTTTTGAGATTTATTGCAAAATTTCAAGATCCTAGCATCATGTCAAATACTATGTGAATTTATGTGTGTTCATGTTATCATTGTTTGGGAAGGCTAACCCTTTTGTAGGTCTCCAAGAAATTCAAGAAAGATCCAAGACCTTGAGGTGATATGCATGACTTCAGTCCTTCAAGGAAGCCATTGAAAGGTGGTGAGTTGTAGCACTTTGTTGATTCACCATTCCTTCCTATCATTTATCTTTATATCACTGATATTGTCATTGTGGAAGTGGAAACACTAACACGAGGTTTGACGAACGCAAGCCCCTAAATGACAACATTTCTTCTCTTTTTGAATGTGTAGATATCAAGTTTGGAGAAGATTGAAGGAAGCTTGAAGATTCATTTTTAATTGTTGCATTTAAAGTCCTACACCTTGTCAAGCCACAAAAACTAACTTATGGAATTATCCAATAGTGATTTGACAAATTTGCAGGAAGAATCAAGAATCTCATATATGACATCAGAGGACTATGAAAATAGATTTGGAATATCTCTGCAAGGACATAGTCGCCCTTGGGTGACACTATCCTCCTATTCAGACCTTTTTTGAATTTACAAGATAGGTGCATAAAGCTCTATCCTTCTCAGATTTGCTTGCAAAATTTTGTTATCATTTCTCGATTGTCGAAATCTTGTATTTTCATATTATGTCACATAGTCTAATTAGGTTAGTCAAGGAAAATTAATTCCAATTCATATCCAACCCCCATAAAGATGCAGATCCAAGTTTGATTGACTCGCCTACAAAGTTGATAGTCAATCTAATCACCTTGTTGATTTGTATCTTAATGAAATCCTAGAACAAGGGAGCCTTGGTCTTAGGGTTCTATTTCATTTAGGGCCCTTCCCCCTTTTTCACCATTTCATTTTGGTAAAACCGACCTATTAACATTATATACCTTCTAAAATTTTCACCCTAGATCTATGCTTTGGATTACATTGTTTTGCATTTCTCATTTAGGGTTTTTATTTCTCATTCATAAAAGGCATAATTTTTTTCAAAAAATTGCATACCATATTGCATCATAGGTTGCTTTAGGATTAGTTTCAGACATTTAGGTTAAATCTACATTCAAAATTGCATTCATAATTGTCATTTGTTGTTCAAGAATTGTTACAAATTTTCATTTGAGTTACATTGACTTAAATTGAGCAAATTTTGGAAAAATAATTAGTTGGAGACCTATTTTCACACAAAAAAATAACCCTTAGACAATATAATAAACATTCAAATTTTTAGTTTTCAGAAACCCTATCATGGACATAGATGCCCTTGGGCACCTCTGTCCTACTACTCTTGGCTCAATCAAAATTTTCCTAGATCTTTGTGTTTGTGTCCTCAGTTTTTTTTCTTCTTATTGATTATGGATTTGGAATTTTATTAATTATATTCATTTAGGCATATTTCATATATCTCAAAAAGTGAAAAAAATTGTATTGTTTTATTTCAAAATTGCATCAACATCATCATTTTTTGGATTTAGGTATCTTAGAATTAGTCAAATTTTGCATATTAAATCAAAAAATCCCACTCAAAATTGTCATTTATCATTCAAAATTGTTATACACTTGCAGTGGCATAAATTGACTAAATTCTAGAAAACCATTCACTTTCAAACTTGTTTGCAAGCAGACCCAGAAAATTTAAGCAATATTACACATAGTGAAATTTTGAATTTCCTAAAACTCTATCTAGGACATAGGTGCCCTTGGGTAGATTTTTCCTGCTACTTTTGGCTGAAACAAATTTTTCTTACATTTCTATTTTTGTATTCTCTATCTACTTATGTTGTCTAACTTTGGGTTTTTCTTATTCTGCTATGATTATTTGATTGCTTAGTGTTCATCTTGGGTACACTTAGTGTTCTAAAACTTGCATGAGCTTCATGACTTGGTGTCCTATTGCCAATACTTTAGTGAGACATAGTTGTAGACTTATGGCATCACACACTATTGTTACATCCATTGTGGATCTTGAGTCTTCCAACTCTTTCATGCAAAGTGTTATCAATACTCAACCTATTTTGGACTAGATATCCCTAATGCCACCATACCAATGAAAACTTTACATTCAACCATTTTTATAGATGTCAAGACTATTGTTTTCCATGTTCCCATAGATAAACTAAAAAAATTAGACAAAGATCTAGAGGGATTTCAAGACTATTTGACCATTGAATCTCTAGCTGGCCTAATGGTTCCTATAGTGGATAACTTGAGGAAATTGATTAATGATTCTCAAGGATTAGAGGTTTTGCATATCCTAGCCCATATAGTTGATCATAACATACCTATGATAGCTATTTGTACTCATGATTTAGGATACACTCAAAGTCAAGGAGGAAGTCAAGTCTCCCTACCCATAGCTATAGCCTTTATTCCTACATACACAAATCCAACTATTGATTCAATGATACAACAAAGTATTGGCATAACTCCAACCTTAGTCCTTTCCATTAGAAATCCTTATGGTTTTGGGTCCTCATGTATGTTACACCTCAAACTTCATCCCCTCTCATAAATTTGCAACATAGTAGTCCACCAAGTACATACACAACCCCACCACATTCACCACATTCCCAAAACATGTCAAGCAATGATTTGATTGTTAACAGGTACTTTTAGAAAACGTAACCTCAATTCAACAAAAAACTCCACATTGAACCAAAACCAAAATAAAAAACCATTCCAATATGTCAAACAAAGCCCTTTTTCACTTGAAATTCTGAAAATGCCCATGCCACAAAACATAGAGATACCCCAGTTTGACAAGTACAATGGTAAAGGAGACCCTAGCAATCACATATCAACATATACTGACTTGTGTAGTGACTTCATTTTTTAACATAAGCTCTTGGCTAAACTCTTTCCTAGGTCATTGAAAGACATGGCTTTAGAATGGTTTTGTTCGTTGCTGAATAACTCAATCCACTCTTTCAATGAACTTGTTGATGCATTCCTCCAGCATTTCCAAGTAAACATTGGACCTAAAATTACATTAACTAATTTAATGAGATGCAAAAAAATGAAAAATGAAAATGTAATAGACTTTATAGGGCACTATTAGCTTCTTTATTCACAAATCATTCTTACTCTCCCTGATGCAGATGTTCAAAGAGTATTCATTGAAAATTTGCAACCTCGTGTAAGGGATAAAATCTTGTTGATGAAATAAGCATCCTTTATACACTTATATATGGCCCTTCAAGATTATTAGAATTCAGTTAGTCAATATGAAGAGACATCTTGATCAACCCATTTTGAAAACTGAACCCATACTTCACAACAACTATCAGCCATTCAAGAAGCAAAATAAGAAATTTATCAAGATAAGTAAACCTCAAACAACCAACCATATTGAACCATCTAGATGCATGTGCAATCCTACACACCAAAAAAAATATCTTTGTTTTTCCTTTGATTTTTTCTTTGGTTGTGTTTTGTAGGCATGATTTTCTTTTAGTTAAATCATTTTCCTCTCAACTCCTCAAAATTGGATAATTACATTAAATTTGAATTTAATTCAAATTGGAGATGGAGGTGTTGGAAAATTGTCATTTTATTGAATTTTTTGAGTTACATAAAGATCTATGCATAGGTAGGAGGAGGTCATTCTTGGTATGTTGTAACTCCTTTGTATATTTAGAATTTAGCCTTGGATGAGGAATGGAGGAATATGGGCACCTGGTGAAGGAGGTAGTGGAGTGAGATAGTGAAGGGAAAAATTGGAAAAAAAATCAATTGATTTTTCCAAGCAAAATTGAATGAGGAGAGGTTTCCAATGCCCAAGAAGGAAAAAAGGTTAGTAATGTAGTCATGATGCCAGGAAAAAGCTACGCCTAGTTGTAGAAGAAGGAAATTTGCAAAACAATAAAAAATGAAAAGGAGTTGTAGAAAGGGATCAAAGCACTGATTGTTTAGAAATATATTATTTTTGAGATTTTGGCTTGAAAATTAGCATGGTATTGCTAGTAGGAAAATTTTGGGTCACATGTATTCTTGTAGATGAAGGTGGGATCTTTTGTTGTAAAAAAAAAATAGAATAAATGGAAGTTGTTTGCATGTTCAAAATAATTTATAAAATGTGGTGGTTTGTCAAGAGATTTTTGTGCATATTTGCATAATTTTAAATAAATTAATTTCACCACTTTTTGAGTTCATATATTCTTATAAGTTTGTTTTTTTAGTTGAATAGATTAAGGATTTGAGTGGTGGCTGTAAAAATAAACACTTCAATTCAGGGTCTTGGTATTCATTTGCATCAAATGGTATCAAAGCATGATGATCATTAGATTCAGGAGGTGGAAATTTGCAAAGAATTGTGAAGAGGAAATCTTGTTGTGAGATATTAGAGATGAGTTTGTGAAAGAGGTTAATGAGAGGAAGCTTGAAGGTGTCTCAAGAAAACCCTGGAGAGAGTTTGTTGCAGAAGAGAATTATGTAACCACTAAGGAATTGAGTTCTAGAATTATTTTTTGTAGGTGAGAGGAGGCCTGTAAGTATAGAGGGATTGATTCCTAGAGATAATTTTGTGGGGAAGACTTGTTACTGTAGAGAGTAGAGGAGGCATAAAATCTTTGAATGAAGTTGTGAGTTTGTTGCAAGTACTTGTAATTGTAGAGGGGCTTGCAAGTCTTTGAAGAAGTCTTTGAAGAAGAGGACAAGATGGGTCATGAGAAGGCATGTGAGGATTTTACCTATGGAAGAGTGGAAAGAAAAGATGTTTACAAAATGGCTTATTGGATAATTAGAAAATTTTGAGGCTAGATTGGAAATGATAGAGATGGAGCAGAGAAGAGAATTTGAAGAGGTTAAAAGAAATTGTGAACAAATATTATGTGAAAAGAGTATGATGGCTAATGAAAGGTGTAAAGTTGAAAAACTTGAAGAGAAGGTGGAATGCTATCCAGAAGAAGGAGAAGAGCTAGAAATATCTTATGAAATAGAGAGAATGGGTAAAGAGGGAAGAGAGAAGAAATACGGAAAATATGCATTGCTATGTAATCTTATGATGGGAAGGTTATGGAAAGAAGAACATGTGGGAGCAGCCCAAATAGTTGTGGCAAAAAGAAAGCAAGAAAAAAAGAGAAGAAGAGAGAAATAATGGAGAAAGAAGGACGAGAAAACAATCATAGTGGGTTGTAGTAACTTTGAAAACTTGGTTTTATCAAATGATTTCTTGATTGCAGAAACTAGAGAGGATAAAAAAAAGGTGGAAGATGAAGGCATGAAGGAAGTGGAAGAAATAATTTGTGAAGGAAAATTCAGGGAAGTAGTAGAGAAGCAAGAAAACATATAGGACCTAGTATTGTTGTAGAAGAAGAGGGTGAAGTTGCAGAGATAGAGAATAGTCAAGTTGCAACAAAGTTTGGCCTTAATGAGGATGTGGAAACAATTCAAAATTTGAGACAACAATGTGAAGAAGAATGCATGGAAAATATCTCAAGTGAAAGGGGTGAAGGGGCAATAGAGAATAATGAAGAAGATGACATACTAGAATGCAAGTTGTAGCAGTTGAAAAGGGATGGTTAGCATCGATAGAAAGTGGAGTGAAATCTACAATAGAAAATGAAGAGGTAAAAATTGAGTTTTGTAAATTCTTTGATGTTTATTTGCACACAAATGACTCAGTTAAAGTGGAAGGATATCATGAGCTTGAAAATAATATTATAACAACATATAAAGAGGGGATTAGTGAGGTAATTGACATTTTTTCTAAATCTATTAGTGATGATGTTGAAGCCAATTCTTAGTTAAATTAAATCAAAGAAGAATGTGCAGAAGGAGTGGTTAGGTGTAGGAAAAAAAAGTTACAAGCTAAATTGCAATGAGATCATATTCATTTTGATGGCCTACATGAAGTAGAGGAAGAAGGAGAATTAGGTGTGAATTATGTTCAAACTCTTGAAATCCATTGATTTCCATAATTTTGTTAGAGCCAATTCACATGAAAGGTGATGAAGATGATGAGATAGAGTGGGAGGATGAGTTATGGTATAGTGAGGCAAATTTCAAGAGAGGGAGAAAGAGAGGAAGGATGAAAGAAGAGAGAGACATGAAGGTTCAGGGGAAGGTGAAGAAATTTTAGAAAAATAAAGAAGAATGGTGGATCCAAAAAAAACATATGGTTTTAAAATGTTTATGAGATTCATTCATGAAAAATTTCTTCTACATAGGTTGTTTGATGTAGGAGCATTTGACTGGACGGATAATCCTACACACCAAAAACAAAAAACTTTGTTTTTCATTTGGTTTTTGCTTTGGTTGTTTTTTGCAAGCATGATTTTATTTTAATTTCATTTTCCTCTCAACTCCTCAAAATTGGAGTCAATTAAATTGAATTTGGATTTAATTAAAATTGGAGATGGAGGTACTAGAAAATTTTCATTTTATTGAATTTTGGGTTACATAAAGTTCCACACCCAAGCAAGAGGAGGACATTCTTTGCATGTTGTAACTCCTCTGGAAATTTAAAATTTAGCCTTCAATAAGGAGTGGAGGAATATGGGCACCTAGTGAAGGAGGTAGTGGACTAAGATAGTGAAGGGAAATTTTGAAAAAGAATCAGCTAATTTTTCTAGGTAGAATTGAATGAGGAGAGGTTGCCAACACCCAAGAAGGAAAATAGGTTAGTAATGCATCCATGATGCTAGGAAAAAGCTACACCCAACTATAGAAGAAGGGAATATGTAAAAAAGATAAAATTTTAAAAGGAGTTGTAGGAAGGGGTCGAAGCACCCAATGTTTAGAAATGGATTTGTTTTGAGATTTTGGCTTGAAAATTAGCATGTATTATTGGCAGGAAAATTTTGACTCACTTGTATTCTTGTAGATGAAGGTGGGATCTTCTGTTGTAATTTTTTTTAGAATAAATGGAAGTTGTTTGCATGAACTCAAAATAATTTTTGAAATATGGTATGTCAAGAGATTTTTGTGCACATTTACATAAGTTTAAATAAATTGAATTTCACCACTTTTTGAGTTCATATATTTTTCTAAGTATGTTTTTTCAATTGAATAGATTAAGGATTTGAGTGGTGGCTGCAAAGATCAAGACTTCGATTCGGGCTCTTGGTCTTCATCTGCATCAAGAATGAATTAATAACCAAAATCCCATTATATGTTATTTAGTTATTTTACCTTAAACACTTAGGATGTGTGAATTAGACTAGAGTATTCTATTTAGAAATTATTGTTGGGTCATATATACAAAGGGAAAATGGATTTGTGCTTAATCAAAATAAATGAACTAAAATTGGAGGTTGAAGAATAGATGTCAAGATAAGGATCGATGACAAGAGGACTAGCATGCAAATAGACTAATTAAATAAACTTGGATCTATGATCATGTTTTTTATTATGGAGAAAAATAGGTTTTTCTGGGACCCTAAACCCATTGCAAAACTATTTTGAGAGACCTGCAACCCTAACCAAGAAAAACATGTTGCAACAAGGATAAACCAAATACCATCAGCAACCAAACAACAACACTATGAATATAGCATGATAACACATGTTGCATAAAGAACATGCAAGGGCGTAACACCCTTAACCAAATACAACCATGTTTTGCATGGGACCTTAAACCCAAAGGTTTTGAAAGGACCTTAAACCCTTAACTAGGTTTTTCAAGGACCTTAGACCCATTAAACCCAAATATTTTGAAAGGATCTTCAACCTTTTACAACCAAGTTTTGGTAGGGACTAGAAATCCAAAGACACTACCTTCATCAGCTAGGTAGCAACATACCAGTCGGTTAGGAAAATAGGGCCAAGAGAAACACCCACAAAAAAAACCATGATGCAGAAGCTCCACATCACCTAGAACAGGTCCCTAGAAAAAAACACCAAGAGTATAGGGGCCACCATGAAACTCCAACCCACCCAGCCAACCAACTCATAATCCGCTTCAAGAGGAAAGAGCTCTCATCCATAAGAGAGGATGCAATGAACACCCATTCCACCAACGCCACAAATCTCCAGTAACCTTGGGAACCACCTCAATAGGAACAACATCCACTTCAATAGTACAATTGCAAGAGGAAACCATAAAAAAGGGCAACCCAACCCATCCAAATCCACTAACTTCACCTCAATAGAAAGGTGCTCCACCTCTATAGGAACAATCCTCACCTCAATAGAAGACACAACCATAGGAATGCAGAAGAGAGCCAACATGTCATAAGAATGATCATATACACCATCCTTTGGCAGACTAGGCCATTGGAAGAACAAAAAAAGAGAGCAAGAGGAAGAAAGCATTCCTCTCTTGGAGAAGATTAGAAGAAACACAACTTTGAAAGAGCCCACAAAAAGACCACCACAACCACAAACATGATCATTCCTACAGAGCACCATCATACACCACCAACTACAGAGATCTAACAGTCCATAAAAAATAACTTCCCCCTTGAGCCAAGGAAGCATGAAACACTAGGAGGGGGACAAAGAACATTTAAGAAATCTCATCACCCGAGTGAACAGAGGAGAAGACCTAGTTCAAAGGACCTCAAAGAGCCACATCGAGGAAGCATCCCACACAATAGTAGAGAGGGAAAAAACCCAAACTACAACAGCCTTCAAAGAAAGAAAAAACAAGAAGAAAAACCCCCTTAGGGTTCAGAAACACATGCACCACCAAAACCACCCACCAACAGACCATAGAGGGAATGAAGGACCTGAGCAAGCCAAAAAACCCCAGCACCAAAGAAGAGGCTCCCACACACAATACAAAAATCCCACAAAGAAAGGGAGTAGAGAGCCAATCGAATAGATAAGGTTACCATCAGACTCGACATGCCAGCTAGAGTCACAAGATAGCCAAAGACTCTCCACAAACCTCTCAACCACAAGTAAGAAATTCCACACACAAGAAGCCAAAGAAGACACCACAGGGAAAACACACACCAAAGCCACAACACCAACAAGCGACCCCACAGTTAGAGGGATGAAAGCATCCCTAAACCCCGAAACCACAACCAAGGAGAGCATGCACAACAAGGGATAAGAGAGAAGGAAGAATGTTTAAGTGCACCAACAGACCCGACGTGCTAGTCAGGGTCAAAGATAAGCCAAAACCTCTCCTCACGCCACCCATCCATAGATAAAACAACTCGCATAGTGAGACCTAGAACACAATCTAGAGCCAGGGAGAGAGTAGATGCCCCCACTGACAGAAAGAAAGGCCAAGCATCAACATCGACAACTGAAACAGAGCCATCGTCGCCCTCAGCTTCTGTAGAAAGCAAAACACACCCATTCTCTAGAGCACCCTAAAACATAGGCACAAGGACCAAGGCTCCAGCAGCAGGTCGAAGCTCCAAGAACCTAGACAGTGGCAACAACTCCTCACCAAACACCAGCCACTCATCTTCAGAGAATTTGGAAAACAAAGGCCTCAAGCAGAAAACCACTGTAGGCACAGTCGCAGGAGATCGAGAGACCTCCACAGCTCACGAATCACCATCAGGGTCGTCGTCTGCATTAACATCCTCATTGGAGGAATTCAAAATTCCTCGCGCACAGTTCTTCCCGCTCACTCCCGCAGCACCCGCTCTCACCATCTCGTTCGTAATACTACTATGATCATGTTAAGGTCCATCAAGTATAATAATTTTTTCTCTAGCACACATAGAAATTTTTGTTATGTCATAAAACAACATGGAATCCTACAAAATAACTATAATAACAAGAGGATAGTACCATGTTTTCTAAGATTTATGAAAATATACAAAAGGATTTGAAAATAAATAAATAAATAATATGAAATTAAGAGTGAATTATCATATTAAAGAGATAAAATGCATGCTAAATGCTACCTTCTTTTATAGGAAAAGGTTAGGTATGCTTAATATAATTTTCAGTTTTCATTTTTTTTTTTTGGTAGTTCTTTCTTTTACAAATATTTTTCTTTGAATTAATTTGTAAAAACTATTATATGAACTTCCACTTTTGTTCTCTCTTAAACTATTAATCACAAATCCAAAATAATAAATATTATAATTTGAAAAAACAATTGTCTAAAACTAGATGTATAAAAAAATCCAAAATCTATTGGCAACAAGTTTATCTTTTAAATCTAAAAATTGAATATCCATGTCACTTAACTAATATTTGAGGGGACCTACCACATGACTTAACTAAAATTATGGGTAGGATGGCATTAGTTAGGATAAGGTTGAGCATCTCATGTAGTAAACTAGTGTCAATTAGTGTAAGGGCATGGGGAATTATTAGCATTAATTAGAAAAAGGAAGCATGGAGCCAAGGGGTTTAATCATGGTTAGGTAAAGGATAGGGATTGAGTGACTAGGTGGTTTAATCATTGTCAGGTTATAACTACTTTTGTTTATGTAAAATCTAGGGTTTAAAAATAATAAAATTATATAATTTTGATTGGGTAAAGTAAATTAGCAATTATTAAGTTGGGAAAAAAGAGGATCTCAGATTCTATAGAGAGAAAAAAAGTTATAGTTGCAAGAGACAAAAAAAAAGTTAAAGGGGATAAAATTTATATAGAGATGAAACAAACATTGAAGTTTTTTATTATAAAGAAAAACTAAATGACAATGACAATAATTGTGAACTAAAGAAATAGGATAAGAATCATTTTTCTAATCTTCGTCATTTCTTGTGCTTAAAGAAGTAGCTACATGTAAAATTAACAAATGAGGATAACAAGAACAAAGTAAAAATTTAAGAAATTGAGGAGGTGAAAATTGTGTGCATAGGTTAAATCTCTTGAACGTCTTGCTTTCCTATATCTACATTGACATTTTCCAAGGGAACTTCATATAAACCCCAAAATCAAGAGAATCCAATACATGTTGGCCATGTAACTCTTAAAAATGGTAAAAGAAAAGTTGTCAATGATGAATTAGTATCATATTAATCACTTTAGATTATCAACTTACAATAATAGGTGAAATTTTACAACCAATCAAAATAAGACCTAAAATATCTTAGCAAATTAAATTTTTAATAAATAATTTCTAAAATAATTTTGGTTCAAAAATTTGTATATTTACTTTAAGATAGATTTTAATACCAAGAAATAAATCATAACTTCTAATTTTTCCTCCTTGTGGGCACCACAAGGGTCTGAGTCTTTCTACTCATGGTGCCCATGTTACTTATTCACAGGCTTCTCCTTCAACTAGCAAGGGAGATCATGGACACTGGAAGTGCATCATGCCTTGTTAAGTGGCATTGTGCCTCTCCACCTCCTATGGGTGGAGCTCCTAGGTGCCCCTCTACTGGTGCTTCTAGTTGCTTTGACTCCAACAAGTTTCCTTGGTTGGCTCTAGCCATCTCTCCAGTTCGTGATGATTAAGATAAAGAGAAATAAGATGGGTGGGACTCTCTCATGGACACTCTAAACCTCGTTGATGTATGGAGACAGCCATATTATCGAGAACATCCACCTCCCCCTTTGCTACTATTACTAGAACTTTAAAGATTGATTTATAAATAAATTTTAGTTTAACTTTTCTATTTTTTTAATAAATGTCTTAGATTAATCATGCTAGAGACTTTAGTTCCATGTGGACTATTGAGATGTGATTTGATGTAACACACAAAATCTAGGTTTATTACGCTGAAGGCGTTCCCTCTATGGAGTCTCTTGATCAAATCTCAACCAAATCTCCAGATTGACGTCTCATATTTGCATAGAAGGCATGAGGACCATGCAATTAATTTGGTCCATTTACATCACATCACTGTAACTACTGCATCTGATCGATCATGCCTGTTCACATCACATCACCATAATTGCTGCATCCGGCTGAAACAAATGGAGCAACACATTTTTATGTTGTGTAGGGATTGTGTTCATATGTTGTCTACTACAGTATTCCACTATACAGTGTCTCCTTCATAATTAATGAGTGATAGACTACAAGTTATTCCATTCGTGCTTCAATTGTAGCCTCCCTTCTGTTTGGGTCCATACGATATTTAATCCAATGACTCACAACTACTTCAATTGGATCCAATCCAATGCCAATAATTGCTTCAATCGAATCCACTACAATGTAGAGAGGGAGAGAGGCATCGATGGTTCAACCTAAACCATTTGTTCCAATGCTGGTGGATTCAAAACTGGAAGGTATGCTTGCTCGACTCTGAATTAGGATCCTCCTTCCCTTGTTGGTACCAGGGGATCTGCTAGGTAGTAAACCGACTTTGTTGCTCCAGATACCTATGCCCCTGCTGGTGGTGTTCGACCCCCCTTCTTTCTATCGGCTAGTGGTGGTGCTTCTAGAGCTACTGGAATTGTTGCTTCAACTTCTAGATCATCGAAACGAGCAACTGCTGAAGAATGGCGTAGGATAATACCATTCATCTTTTTTTGCCATATTTTTGGCTGTTGTCTATTTTTTTTTCTGCTTTCCCTGCCGCTCCTCCAAACTCTTCCTTGCTGGTATTGAGCTTTCACTTCTCCAATTTGGTGGGCTGCAATGAAAATAAGGTTTTGATGAGGGTTTTAGAGTATATTTATAAAAATGAAAATTACCGCCTAAGATACTAATAATGAACACATTTATATTTTAACATTACGACATCCTTTATCCTACGTAGTTAAGTATATATTAGCATAATCACTATATAATTTATATTTTATATAATAAAAAATAAATTATAAATATTATAATTATATTTATAATTATTATATATTATATTTTGTAATAAAACTATTAAATATATATAAAATGATTATAATTAATAATTAATAATTATTATAATTGATTTTAGAGTATGTTTATAAAAATGAAAATTACTACCTAAGATACTAATAATGAACACATTTAGATTTTAACATTACAACATCCTTTATCCTATTTAGTTAAGTATATATTAACATAATCACTATATAATTTATTTTTATATAATAAAAAATAAATTATAAATAATAAATTATATTTGTTATTATTATATATTATATATTATATTTTTTTAAACTATTAAATATATATAAAATGATTATAATTAATAATTAATAATTATTATAATTGATTTTAGAGTATGTTTATAAAAATGAAAAATTACCGTCAAGATATTAATAATGAACACATTTAAATTTTAACAATACAACATCCTTTATCCTACGTAATGAAGTATATATTAACATAATTACTATATAATATATATTTTATATAATAAAAATAAATTATAAATAATATAATTATACTTATTATTATTATTATATATTATATTTTATAATAAAACTATTAAATATATATATAAAATAATTAATAATGAATAAATATTTTAATTTTATATAATATAAATATTTAATTATGATCATAAGTAAATGTATGAAAAATAATAGATCAAAATTTATTTCAATTGACTTTCCACACTTTTCGGCGTACCCATCGCACATTAAGGTGCGATTGCTAGTTAGAAAAATATGGAATTTCAGAATTAGCGGACGATAAAGTTATGAATGAACATTGGATTGCCGAGACACGAGATTCTTTAAAAGGAAGAAATGCGTGGCCATTACGTTAGAATTTGCCTCGCAGGGCTTACATCATCACAAACAAGCAAGGAATATCAAAATTCCAAGTAAGTTAAGCATACGCACTAAACTTCCATGGTCATCTCTGTCACGAAAAAATATAATGGAATGGGTACCAAGAAAAATATAAATTGAGCATTACTGATTTATTCAAAATTTCTATTGAAGTTGGTTCTCCTAGTTTTTAACCTTTTCTTACACACATTACATATCCCTCTTTATAACTATTTTGCTATTTTTTCAAGATAAATTTGTTTATTTCTAATTTAGTAAAAAATAATAAAACTAAATCTAAATATAGATATAGTGCATGTCTATGTTCTAGCTTTATGGTGTCAACATATAATTCTTTTAAATAATACAAATATCTTGTTTTTTTTCATGAAATTCTTATTTTGTAATAAACATACATATCATATAATTTTAAGGATTTTTAATTAAAAAAAACATGAATTATATTATATTTATGTATTCAACACTATATTATTATATTGAACTACATATTCTATATACTCAATATTGCCAAATTAGTATTATATAATGAAATTTATGTAATCAATAATTTATGAAACTAAATTCTATACTTAAATTCAAATATTTATTGACTTATAAAATGTTAAGTTATAAATTATTATGATTTATTTCTTTCAAACTTATATTTTATATTAAATTTGTGAAATATAGAATTTCTAATCTTTATTTTACACATAACACTATATTTAATATTTAATATTTATTTTTTCTCTTACATTAATCTATAAATTCATATTTTATATTTTATATTTAACTGCACATTTTACATTACAAACTCTATATTTTAAATTAAAATCTTTTTTTTTTACACTTTATATTATTATAAAATTTATACAAATTTTGAATTATATTATATTTTATTCATATTGAACTTTTTATTTCCTATTGGAACTTAGCATGACTATTTTATATCAAATTTATTATTTTAGATTGATGAAGAATTTATAAGAGAATATTCTTTTCAACTATTTATGATATATTATTATGTGAAATATTTTATTTTAAACTATATTATAAAAGTATAGATTTACGTAAAATGTAAATTTTTAATTATATTATGAAAGTATAGTTTTGTTAAACTTTGAATTTTATTATTTTTGTTTATTTAACTCAATAGTTTAATCATATAATAATCAATATTTATCTCTACTTTATTATTTGAATAATATATTATTATATTAATAAAATGATTTAATTGAAAAATATATATATTAATTGTACATTTAGAAAAAAAATATAGAACTAGAATAAAGTATTATAATTTTTTTATTTTTTTTATAATTCATTCCCTCTTATCTATAAAATAGTACATAAGAATAATTTCAACAATGAATGTACACATAAGCCACATTTTTTATGTAAATTTAACTAGGCACAAGTAACATTTCATCCAAAATAAAATATTTTTTTAATGTATAGATTAATTTTCTAGATAAATGAGTACTATCACATGCACCTAATATAAGTGTAATATGAATTTTAGGTGTCATATGTATTTTTTTGTGGAACCAAAGTTTTTGAAGGACTTAATATATATACATAATCATTATATTTTTTAAGCTAGAGACAAATCATGTACCTATTTAAGGTTTAAGATGTTTTGATTAAGGGTAAAAAATAGATTTTGATGGGGTTTGAAACCCAGTACAAAGGAAAGCAAGCTGCAAATAAGATAAATCATAAACCAACAACAACTACACAGTTAGTGGATAGATTAATTTAATAAATTAAACATGTTATTGTGGAAGTACAAATATAATTAATAGAGTGAAAGTTATTTTTCAATATAGAGGATAAGGGAAGTGTGAGTTGACAAAAAATACATGAATCAAAATCACAATGCAAACTGTATTATATGATAAATAAAAACAATAAGGTAGAGGCACTAGAATGAATTAATAATCTAAATTTCATTATATGTTATTTAGTTATTTTACTTAAACACTTATGATGTGTGAATTAAACTAGAGTTTTCTATTTATAAATTATAGTTGGGTCATATACAACGAGAAAATGGATTTGTGCTTAATCAAAATAAATGAACTTAAATTGGAGGTTGAAGAATAGATGTAAAGATATGGATCGGTGGCAAGAGGACTAGCATGTAAATAGACTAATTAGATAAACTTTGACACTATTATGATCATGTTAAGGTCTATCACGTATCATATTTTTTTCTACCACACATAAATTTTTGTTATGATGTAAAAAATGAAATCCTACAAAATAACCATAGTAATACCAAGAAGATAGTACCATGTATTCTAAAAATTATCAAAATATACAAAAGATTAAAAAAAGATAGAAATTTAATATAAAATTAAGAGGGAATTATTATATTAAAGAGATAAAACACATGCTCAAAGCTATGCTATTTTATAGGAAAAGGTTAAGTGTGCTTAATACAATTTAGATAACTTTTTATTGTTTTCTTGGTAATTATTTCATTAACAAATATTTATCTTTGAATTAATTTGTAAAAAATATTACATGAAATTTCACTTTTATTCTCTCTTAAACCATTAATCACAAACCCATAATAATAAATATTATTATTTGACAAAGAAATTGTCTAAAACTAGATGCATTAAAAAATTCAAAATCTAATGACAAAAAATATCTTTCAAATTTAAAAATTGAATATTCATCTCACTTAACTAAGATTTGAGGGGACCTATCACATGACTTAACTAAAGTTATGGGTAGGATGGCATCACAACTTATTAGTGGGTAGTTAGAATAAGGCTAAGTATATCATGTAGTAACTAGTGTCAATTAGTGTGAGGGCATGTGGAATTAATTCACATTAATTAGAAAAGGAAGCAATGAGCCAAGTGGTTTAATAATGGTTAGGTAGAACATAGGGATTGAGTGACTAGGTGGTTTAATCATTGTCAGGTTACAACTAATTTTTTTTATATGTAATCTAGGATTTAAAAATAATAAAAATATAGAATGTTTTTGATAAAAGGGTAAAACGGGTTTTATAGGGACCCAAAACCACAAAGTTTACAAAGCAGAAAAAAGGACACAAGAGTCCCACCAAAAAAATAGCTGCCCGAGGAAAGACCAGCAACAACTAAACAAAAAGCACCAGAAAGGTCAAGAAGACAGGAACAACATTGAAGGCACAAAAAAAGCCCCAGCCATTAATTCAGATTCTTGAGGACAGACTTCGTCTTTGCCTCCAGATTCTACATATCTTTAACCCCCTTTTTGAAAGTTTGAATCATCTTCAGAGTAAGGGGGGCCTTGCGCTTTAGATTGGCTCTGGTTCTTCTGGAAATGTCAGCTTCCGTATCCTGGCTTTTATCCTCAGTTTCCTCCAGATCTACCACCAGAGACCCCTGCTGGGCTTTATCAAGCTTCTCAGTCATCGCATTAATGATTATGGCATTGTGTCTTGCCATGCGGTTATTTTGCTCAGCAACGGTTTTGATAGTATTCCATAAATTCTCAGCTTTGGAGTCAATATTTATATTACTATGATCCGCTTCTTTCTTTTCCATCTCATCAATCTTGCTTTGCAGGGCCCAGTTTTTAATTTTTAGCTCATTAATTTCAGAGAAAGTCCAATCCAAGAGTTTGGAGTGGGACTCAGAGTTGGTTTTGGCAAGGTTTAGATATTCCAGAGAGGGCTCTTTTCTAGTATTAGGGCATGTATTCTCAAGGTTAGGAGTAACAGGGGATTTATCATTAAAGTGTATGTCTGGTAGAGGATCAGCACAAAGTTCAGTTTTGTTGGCATCAGACTCCTCCGACTCAAAGGACTCTTTAGTGTAGGAAACAAGGCTTTTGGCCTGGGTTTTCTTATCAAAAGAGCTAATATAGAATGTTGATTGGATAAAGTAAATTACTAATTAATAAGTTGGGGATAAAAAGAGGATTTTAGATTCTATAGAGAAAGAAGGAAAAAAGTTGTAGTTGCAATAGACAAAGGAAGTTGCAAGGGAGAAAATATCTATTGAGACAAAAGTTAGAGTTTTTAATTATAAAGAAAAGCTAAATGAGAATAGCAATAATTGTGAACTAAAGAAATAGGATTTTTTTTTGTTTGTAATCTTCATCATTTCTTGTGCTTAAAGAAGTAGCTACATGTAATATTAACAAATGAGGATAACAAGAACAAAGTAATCAATTAAGAAATTGAGGAGGTGAAAATTATGTGCATAGATTTCTCTTGAACATCTAGATTTCCTATCTCCGCATTGGCATTTTCTAAGGGAGCTTCCTATAAACCCCAAAATCAAGAGAATCCAATACATGTTGGCCACGTAACTCATGAAAATGGTAAAAAAATGTTGTTAATGATGAAGAATTATCATATTAATCACCTTAATTTCTCAACTTACAATAATAAGTGAA
This sequence comes from Sequoiadendron giganteum, assembly GCA_007115665.2. Lineage (NCBI taxonomy): Eukaryota > Viridiplantae > Streptophyta > Pinopsida > Cupressales > Cupressaceae > Sequoiadendron > Sequoiadendron giganteum. The sequence goes on from CM021102.1 coordinate 382,787,818, forward strand.
AGTTTACAACCAATCAAACAAGACCTAAAATATCTTAGCAAATCAATTTTTTAATAAATAACTTCTAAAATAATTTTAGTTCAAAAATTTGTATATTTACTTTAAAATAGATAAATATATTAATACCAAAAAATAAATTATAACTTCTAACTTGTCCTCCTTGTGGGAATTAGAGGGGTCTGAGTATTTCTACTCATGGTACCCATGTTACTTGTTCATAGGCTTCTCCTCCGATTAGCAAGGGAGATCATGCACATTGGAAGTGCATCACACCCTCTCAGGTGGCATTGTGCATCTCCACCTCCTATGGGTGGAGCTCCTAGATGCCCCTCTACTAGTGCTTCTAGCTTGTTTGATTGCAATGGTTCAAGTTTCCTTGGTTGACTTTGTCCATCTCTCTAGCTTGTGATGATCAAGATAAAGAAAAATAAGTGTAGAGGAGGGGGACCGAATGCTCAAGACCCTGGGTCACAAGAGGGTATAGAATGATCAACTACCCTAATTTACCTCATGCTAAGGATTGTTGAAGTCAAGTTTAGTGTTTTAGGAGGGTGAAAAGGAAGGGTTGTTGATCTACCATTGTCCTTTTATCAATCCAAGAGGTTTAGGGAAACAAATGAGCTAATTCTCGAGTCAGAACTGAGACCTTCACAACTTTCTGCCAGAGGACCCCAATGTAGAAGATGAATGATAGCAAGGTGATCCCACAATATTGGTTTACAATTTTTGGCCAAACTGGACATTGAGATAATTTTTTCTAACTAAATCTTCACTTTCAAGCATCTATAGTGGCTAAACCGCGACGAATTTGAAGATGATGCAAACTAGTGATTTGTGCAATTTTGTCTATAGATTCTAAATATATATTTTTCAAAAAATTTGGAATCAGATTGCACTTATTTTTCCATCTTCAAAAACTAGTTTTTTTTCAGCAAACAACATTTTTAAGGAATGATGCTCACCGTATACAACATAACTTTTTTTCCATGAAGGATAAAATTCTAATTCTTTCGAATTTACATTTGTAACTCTGATATCTAGTGCTTCCAATTGGTCTCATAGTTTTTTATTGAATATTTTTTCCTTAATCAAGTTTCAAAGTCAAACCAATTACAATTCAGACATAGGCGGACCATATACAATGTAACTTTTTTGTATGTATCGAAATTCAATTTTTTTTTGTTGGATCAAGAACTTCAATATCTGGTGCACTCATATTTTTCAATTTTTTTTGATTATCTACTATTTTTCCACATGTACAGAACAAAGAGCTTGATTTTTAGTGAAAAACCTATGTTTAATAAAACTAAAAAAATGAATACATAATAAAACCAAAACATATTAAAATTATATTTGTTGGATAGCTCGTTTTGAGGACTACCATCAACCAGTTGGGTGTGTGAAGTCTCCTCCATTTTCATCTTCAACCTGAGCTTCAAAGTACAAAATTTTGGTGCCTAAGGGGGAGAAGAGGGCAAAAGGGGGGTTCGAGCGAAGCCCTAGGGGTTCGCTCAAACTAGGGTTCATTTGAACACCCTCTCCACAATTGGATTTTTTTCGAGAATGGTGGGCCCCATCATTAAATGGGTTCGCTCGAACCAAATAGTTCATTCGAACCCCTAAAAGCAATTTTTTTGGCATGGGTTCATTTTTTTCAACTTTTCCTTCCTCACTCGAATTTTAAACTACTTTTGCGAGTTTTCCCAACACAACACGCTTGCGTCCTGGTCGGGTGGTGGCATCTATATAGATAGAAAGTATGAAATACAATTAAGACTTAGCAGAGAACTAACTACAATCTGATAAATAAAGATTTATATGATGACATAAAACATAAAGGAGCTAAAATACTAGGAAGGAAAGAAGAATACTTTAATTTTAAAAAAGAAGTTGACAAGAGTGAAAAGTGGTAGAAAATTGAACACACGATTGGTCTAGCCTCTTGCAAACTCCACATGAACGCAAAATCTACACACAACAAAATGAGAAAAAATGTTGGGGATGTTTCAGGGCTTGCTATAGTCAAACCCCTATTTCAGTGGTCTCACCTCCACGGACAACCAAAATAGACACAAGATAGAAAATGCGATAAAAAAAGGAATGGAAAGAAAGCAATGCCACACAATGCTAACAACTATATGCTACATAAACCAAATGACAATGCTAAAATGTAGTGGATATCACGTCCCAAACAAGGTACCCTCAAGCATGTGAAGGGAGATGTGAGCTCGCAAGCCTATACATGTAACCATTGCCACTACAATGTGAGTAGAAGATCCAACAGAGTAACGCTTTAGAGCTACAAAAATGGTGGATGGTGTTGTGAAAAGGCTCAAAGAGTGTGTAGAAACATGAAGTGAGAGTGAAGAGGCCTGAAAAAGATCGAAATTGAATGAATGAGAGAGTGTTTTAGCATGGATAGAGGCCCAAAAGAGTCGTTCGAGGTCGGTCAAGGGCATAAGGGTGTTACCCTTCATTGCCAATGGAGAAGTGTAATGCCTCTATAGATTCTAGAGGCAGAAATCTTATCAGGATGGTAATGCGACACGTAGACGTCCACATGCCATGCTAGCGTCCATGACAAAAATTCCTCCACCAACACAACAAACAGCTGCCAAATGGGTAGGAATCAAATGGATGAAATGGAATAACATTGTCATATTTATTTTTTCTAAGGCAAGGGGTGTAAACTCACTCCATTACAATAAGATGAGAGGTGAGATTCTACCATGCACACTCTAAACCTCGTTGATGTATGGGACAAATTGGATTATCGAAACCATCCACCTACCCCCTTTGCTACTGCTATTAGAACTTAACAATTGATTTATAAATGAATTTTAATTTAACTTTTCTATTTTTTTTTTAATAAATGTCTACACTAATCATGCTAGGGACTTTAGTCCTGTGTGGACTATTGAGATGTGATTTTATGTAACGCACAAAATCTAAGTTTATTAGAAAAATATGGAATTTCAGAATTAGCGGACGATAAAGTTATGAATGAACATTAGATTGCCGAGACACGAGATTCTTACCTTTAAAGTAAGAAAACGAGGGAAGAAAAGCGTGGCCATTACGTTAGAATTTGCCTCGCAGGGTTTACATCATCACAAACGCGCAAGGAATTCCAAAATTCCAAGTAAGTTAAGAATAGGCACTAAACTTCCATGGTCATCTCTGTCAGGAAAAATTATAATGGAATGGGTACCAAGAAGAAACAGACAGCCACATGTGGTCAAATTGTGTGCAATTCAACTCGGTACTATTCCTGACAAAGCGACGAACAATATCTCAAATAGAGCCAGAATAAAGATGTGAACACTCTTCCAATTTCTCATTTCAGTCTCCAGATATTTATTAATTTAACGTATTGGGGCGGTGGGGTTGTTACAATTTTGTCTTTGTTTATTCTGGTAGGGACATTACCACGTCATCTGTAACACGTATTCGTTACTTGGCCTTCATTCTTATCATTTAGGTGTGTTGTACAAAATGAACTTTATGGACCGACAGACCTAAAACTGTAGGAAGTATGTCTCACATGGTTAAATGTCTAAAATTTAGATATGGGAAAATAAATCCATCAAATGCTTCAAGCAAAATACACGTCTTGTGTTGACCAGGGAGAAGAATACTTGCAAGAAATTGGAGATGCCGTTATCTGCACATTCTTCGTTTCCTTTGGATGGATGTTCACCTTGTCCTCAGAATTCTATCAGGAGTCAGGCTTTACAATCCTCCACCATGTCAGAAGAAGAAAACCAGAGATGTGATAACTGTAAAGGGGTAATAAGTTGTTCTGCTGAAGGGAATGTGTTGAGATGGCCTTTATCACAGCTTAAAAGGAAGCGTCCCCCGATGCTGGAAATTCCACCCGCCACTGCATCGGTGAGGTCATTGTTGCACGTCGAAAACCTCAGTGGGGAGCTGCAGAAGGAAATGTGTGTTCAAGGTTCCAACTATTCTGTAGCCTGTAAAAAGGGTTACCGACAAGTTATGGAAGATGCTTACAGCGCAATTACTGATATTTCTGGCTATTCCAACCAGGTGGGTTATTGTATACCATAACAAAGATTCATGTTTTACTGTAGATCTATCACAAACAATACTCAATTATAATATATGATTCTGGACTTTTTTCTAATATGAGAATGAATTTGAACAAGAAAAATAAAAATAAAATAGTAATAGACCCAAATAGATCATTCTCAAATTCATCTTACAATATAAGATTTTACACATTTATTGAAGGTTTGCTATATATTAAAGATTTTATTGCTTAGGCTTTCTTCGGTGTATTTGATGGGCATGGCGGCCACAAGGCTGCAGATTTCGCTGCTGAGAGACTAGGTCAAAACATGATGGATGCATTTGTAGAATTAGGAAAAGGTGATGGCTATATGGAACAGGCCGTCCGAATCGGTTACTTGAACACCAATGCAGCATTTTCTATGGAAGTAAGCAACTCTTTGTATAACAAATTTAAACACCATACTTCAAATTTTAACTTGCTTAGAATCCGTTACTTGGACATCAATGTAACATTTTCTATGCAAGTAAGGAACTCTTTATACAACAAACTTAAACAACACTTGTTTGTAATCCCATTTATCTGTGATGAAACTTATGAATTGCCCTTTTCAGTGTATAAGCAGCGGGGCTTGTTGTGTGACAACGCTAATAAGAGGAGGCAACATGGTAGTCGCCAACGCTGGAGATTGCCGCGCAGTTTTAAGCAGAGATGGCAATGCTGAAGTCCTTACGAATGACCATAGATTGGAAAGGGAAGACGAGCGCCAACGAATCAGAGATCTGGAAAGTATTATTATGGACATTATTAGCATTTCTTACATCTTTTCCAACTTGGTATTTACAAACTAAATCATAATCTCTTCTTGCAGGGTGGTTATGTAGACTGTCATAATGGCGTGTGGAGAGTACAGGGAAGGTTAGCAGTATCGAGAAGTATAGGTGATATAGAGATGAAGAAATGGGTAACAGCAGAGCCAGAGGTGCACAAGCTCAACATTACGTCTAACTGCGAATTTTTGATATTGGCATCCGATGGATTGTGGGACAAGGTACATACCCATCTGGTATTAGAAGGCTTTTCGTCTAAAACTAGTGTTGATTACACGAAACACTGTAATCACTCACACAGTGAAAATATCATGTTTCTTAATTGCTTTTTCAGGTGGGCAATCAAGAAGCTGTAGACTTGGCAAGGGCTTTCTACACAGAGAATTCAATGAACGTTTCAAGTATATGTGAGCGTTTAATGGGCTCAAGCAGAAAGCTTGTGGAGGTGGCAGTAAGCAGAGGGAGCAAAGACGACGTAACGGTTATGATTGTAGACCTCACACAATTTTGCAGAGATAAGAGTGAAGGACAAAATGGAAAGAATATGTAGTATTTAGCAAATGTGAAGACTATTACATAATTTACAGGAGTTTTCATAACAAAGTGGTTCTATAGATTTTGTAATATTTTAATAGGTGTTCAAAATTGTTAATGATCTAAAATAAGTATATGAGGTCTTATGGATTTTTTCAATGATGGGTAAGTTTAAAGTTTTAAACTTCAAAGTTTTTAGAAAATTGGTGGCCTCCTGATTTTGATATTTTGTAGAATAAGAAATGCTAAATCTATAATTTATATCTAAATCTTAAAAATTATTGATGAATGACATTTGGTATCAATATTTTAGAATGTTGGTGAAGGAAACTACAATTATATTGTCAAATCTAAAAACATATTGACATGAATTTTAAATATTAAAGATGAATCATATCTGTTATGAAAATTTAGGAAGTGGGTGAGAGAAAATTTCAGCCCTAGCACCAAGACAACCCTTAAAATCTAAAAGGTAGGGGCTCCTATTTTTTTGAACTGGATTCTAATTTATCCTATAGCATAATTTTTTTCTTTTCATGGGATCCCATACTTCACAAAAATAGTTTTTGGAGTGGCTCCATAAGACCCTTTCCTAAATGCTCTTAGAATAGAAGACCTATAATAGTAACAAATTATGTATCTTTTTAACCCTACTTTATTGTTCAATTAGGAAGACTTTTTAAATTAGTTTTGATTATGTTAAGAATGGAAGGGCCAATACCCATTATAGAGTAGCCATAGAGGCAAGGAGAGGTGACTCACAAAAAGTGAGTCAACAGAAAACAAGACTCACAAGAAGTGAGCCAAGGAAGAACAAACCACAAAATATGCTTTTGACTAGAGCATAGAACAAGAAAAAAGTCATGCTTTTTCTTAGAGCATGAAACCAAAAAAAAGAGACTAGCTGTAGAGAAACAATAGCAACAAAGGAAACAACTCAAAAAACCCCACCCAATGCAAAGCCTGGGAAGAATGATACACAAAATAAGTTTTAGACTAGAGCAAAGAGCCAGTAATAGAAAATTCATGTAGCAAAGAGATAGCAGCAGAAAGAAACCCATTAAAAAAACAACCTTTTTAAGACAAGAGTGAGCGAGTAGAAGCCACCAACTACCAAAACCCAACAGACCCAACCAAAGGGGCAGAACTAGGAGCACACCACCAACAACTCTCCACCTTAATAGGAGTTAAAGGAGACTTAGAGCCGAGGGTAGAAAACCCTTAGCAACCATGGTAGCTTTGACAACAAAGGAGAACCTGAGAAAGAGGAAAAACCTAAGCTAAGCCGACAAGAACCGTTTCCACCTCAATAGGAAACAACCCCACCTCAAAAGGGGAAGTTGAGGAAAGAGCTAGGGTAGAAGACCCAACAACACCAACAAATATGAGAGAAGACTGCTATAGCACACCTCAAATAAGCCAAACCCTTCTAAACCAAACAAAGGGTTCGAACACCAATACAAAGGAATAGAACAAATCCACCCCCAAAAAGAAACCAACAACACCCAAGTGGAGATGAAGATCAACAACATAGATTTGAAAAAATTCCCAAACAAGGTAGCAAAGATAGCACCCCACAACATAACAACAACAAGAGCCATCAAGACCTAGCAATCAACCATAGAATGCACAATCTCACTCCAAAAAAGGTAGAGCCCCCACCACCACTCAACAAAGCGCACCAGAAAGTTCCCGGAGAAACCATCTGAGGACATACATAAACCTAGACCAATAGCTAGAGTAAGACGCTCCCAAATGAGCCTTGTCTTAGAATATATTAACAAAAGGAACCCAATAAACAACAAATAAATCATAACAATGGCCACCAACAACAACCAAAACTATGCAGCCCATATTAGGAAAGCAGAACCTGCAAGCTTTCAGATTATCGTCATAAACATCAAAACAAAGGAAAAGAAACAAAAAGACCAGCCCCGAACAGGGGAGAAGCAAGACAATTATGACAGTCACAAGACAACAAATTTTTTAAATTAGTTAATGCAATGTAAACAAGTTAAAATTTTGGTTCAAAGTTTTCTTATGTCAAATTAAATTATTAATACATTTATGTACTAAATTTTATGGCATGCATTCATACTCACCACACAAAAAAGAGACAAAGTCTTGTGATGATGAAAATTACATACCTTCTAATTTTTCTTTTCATTTCAATTAAATTGAAATAAGTTCCATGTTAATTTATACTCACTTTACATAGCAAAAAAGAAAGAATTTTGTAATAGTAAAAATTTCATATCATCATTTTTCTATTTATTTTGATCTATTTAGATTAAATTCTATGATATATTTATGGTTATTCCTAAATATCACTTATTTCGATCTTTAAAGATAAATTTTAACAAATAAAAGTAGGACAATTATTTACCTTTTTTTTAATAGGGATGAGGTGTAAAATTTATATTCATTGTTTGACAAGTGAAATGTGTGATGTTTAATTAGTCTATATTTATATTCATTTTATATAAAGTAAAAAGATAATCTTATAATGATGAATATTTTAACTTTGCATTTTTTTATATTTTGAATATATTATTATTTATCTAATGATAAGTATATAAGTGGTACATTTTTTTAGTTGAAAGTGAGTATATAACTGAAAGCATATATATATTATTCCTATATACATTTTCAATACTAGTTTAGTTTGTATATTCACCATTTTCTTCTCTTAAGCTAAAATTTGTATTTGTAAAAGTGATCTCAACCACTTAATTTATAAAATGCTTCTTAAAATTTTAATTTTAGAATTGACCCTATTTATTTTCCCTAACTAGTATGTGCCAACTTTATGTACAAAATATTATATTTGATGGTTAAAATTTTGTATGAAATAACTAACCCTAATTCATTTGAAATGCCTTAAAACTAAGTGAAAGAGAACTTTTAACACACATTATGAACAAAGAATAACCATCTACCAATATCAATATTGCATCAAAATTCCATAGCATAGTAATCAACTACTTGTTCTTAATCTCATTCAAATTCATTGACTTGCTATTCTTACTAGGATTTGACAAAAATAGGGAGCTATCCTTGTCATGTTCAAATCCCTAAGCATTCAATCCAAGTTTTTATGTAGTGATCAAAATGATAAACTTAAATAAGAGGACATTTAAAAATTAATAGATAAATTAGATACAAGAAGTATGACTAGATCCAGGGGTGTGGGATAGACTTTGTAGTCATAGAAAAGAAACTTACAATAAAAACGTTTAAAAAAAAATCATGCAACAATCTACCAAGCCTTAATTTTTCTCAATAATGATGAATCATTTTGGGACATCTAAGAATGTCATATTCAACATTGAGGTAAAAGCTATATATTTGCATTTATTATGTAAATATTTAAGGATGTATTTCAATATGTTTACCATTCTTGGATCTCATTCCTAAGATATTGAATGTTAGCAATGATTAATTAATTAATTTATATATTTATGTAAAGAAAATTTATTTCTCCACAGTAAAAACATTAGGAATTAATTTAAAATTTTCACCATTTCTAACTCTTATTCCTAGGATATTTAATATTAACAATAATTAATTAATTTACGTAGGCTTATTAATTAAAGAGATAATTTATTTCTTTACATTTTTAGCAAATCTTACTCTCCTACCTCTTAGGGTTTACGTCTTAGCTATTATGATATCAAATTTAATTTTTTATTATATAAAACATATTAAAATTTTGATTAGGGTTTAAAATCACCTCCATTATATCTCATTGTTATGTTTATTATTTAATTTTTGACATTATTTCATGTTAACCCACCCAACCCTTTCAATTGGGATATGTTGTGTGGCCATTGCTCATAAGTTCTCATAACACATTACTTGCTGATAAGATACATTCACACCTTGTTCATGAGCTTAACTTAGATGCCTCTTTTGCTATGATTAGTGATATTTCCATGCATGCTTTAGATCATCATCTAACTCATCTGCATGTCATGTGTGCCAATTAGATGATGCCACTCCACATATTCTCAATCTTCCCACATGAGGATCAACCATAAACCTCCATCTCATAATATATAATTGCATGCATTCATCCAATCTATCCAAAATCTATAAATTACCTCATTCACATGCCACTTTCAAGAAAAAAATGAATGCAACAAGGTTATCCTATAAAATTAGGAAATTGCACTCACTTCAATCATCAACGAACAACTTGGAGCACACCACTTATAGGTCATCATTTTTTTGTGTAGGGTAAGATGTTTACTTCATTTTGCATTTCTTACATTCCTTTTTCTCTATTAGAGGTGAATGTTTTATATAGGGTAGAATTTTTTTATGCTTATTTCCTAGTTGTTTTTGGCCTATATTTTAATATTAGTATTTTGGCACACCTATTGAGACTTTTTATGCACCTACTACAACCCTAATGGAACATTTACAATTTAAGTATCATTTTTTCTTATCATTTAGTGTGTATGCAACTAGATTAGTATTTATACGCTTAGAGTAAATTTTTAGTATTTTAATCATTATCATAACTTTTATATATAGTGGTGCACTTCTAGTGGTGTATATGCTCCATGTAATAGTATAGGCACTTCCAGTCAATCATTTTCTCATGTTTTGAACTTTTTCTAAGAGTCATCATTTGTAGGGGATGTTATTTTCATGTCATTTTCTAACCATTTGTCGTAGGTTTATTTTTTTAGCACCACTTATGAGATCAAACTACTAACACATGTGTTATAGATTCATTTGAATATGAAATAATCTCAAACGTATTTTTAGTATGTTTTCATTGGCTTCAAACATTTCATTTTGTAAGGTCAATACTTTTTTCTATGCTTGTGAGACTTAGGAATATGTATGTTCACCCCTCCTACTACAAGGTGATCTTGGGAATTAAAAAATATTCTTTGACACTTTTTTCTTCTACCCAATATTATAACTCATGTACGCTCTTTCCTCACATTGTATAAGTAATATTTGAAATGAAAATGGTCAATATTTTAATTTAATTTGTTTTTACTAGCCCTAGATTAGATTTCATCATTGAGTGGTGACTGAAACCAATGTGTTCCAATGGGGTATAGAAATTAGGGAGATAATTGAAATACTCTCCCTTTGGGACCATATATTTACTGCTAAGGAATAAGCTTCCCAAAAACATTAAAGTGAAGGAAAGTGGGTCACCCTCTTGCAATATGCAATTAGACATACACCTCACTTCATAGAATTGTGTCTCCTGTACCTTTAGTTATATTGATAACCCCCTATAAAACCTTGTGTAAGCTTCACAAAGTGAACCTATTGATCATTTAGTCTTTGTAGTGCACCAATAAGTAGTTCTTGAGGAGTTACTCATAATGTACTTTAAAAAAAGAATAATATTTCACATATTCTCTCCTCTTGTACCCTAGTGTGATCTTGAGAATTAAAATTGGTTAGAAACTTGATCAATAGGTCATACTATTTATAATTAGGTCAAAGTATATTTTTTGGTCTACAAGACCAAACACTCCCAGTTGAATATACATGGATTCTCATATTTCCATTATCTTCTTTATTCTATTGAAATTATATAAAAAATCATGTTAAGCATTTGAAAAATCCACTACAATTAAAGAAATTAATCAGTATCCCATTTTTTAACCAATTGAATAATCACTTTTACTTTGATGATGATGATAGCCTTATTGATCAAGAACAATGTGATGATGATGATGATAGTCATGTAGATCAATATAAATATATTGAACCCCTTGATGACATTATCTCAATAAAAATTTCCATTAACCTTGATTTCACAATCATCAACCATCAAAATCCTTTGATCGCAAACATCCTAGAATATATACCCTATGAGCCCAAGTAGAAAAGATAAATCTAACCTAATAAATTTAAGACAAACCAAAAATAAAAATTTATAAATTATTAGAGATCATATCCATAAATCTAATTAGAAATAAATTTATACGGAAAAAAGTCAACATTAACGAGAAGCATAAGACCTAATCTTTTAAATTTTAAATGAAGTTACCCAAGCGAAAAAAAAGGCATATCATGGTAAGAGCGTTATAACTACTTATCAATACAACTCTATTGGTAGAATTTTCTACAATTTATTAATGCTCTTAAAAACAAACCAAAATATTTAATTAGTTAGGAAAACTAACAAGCATAAAATATGTCCAATAAAATTTAGATAGCATAATAGTTTTTTTTTTAAAATGACACTTATAATTAGGTTTAAATGTGAATACATCGTAAAATTTCCAATCCCATTAAGAGATGACAAAGTTGATTACATATGAAAGACTTGAATAGCTACTCATTCAACATTGAAGACTTTGTCTATTACTAAAGAAGAAGAAAGTAAACTTAGTAAATGAATGCCATCAAGCACCATCTCTAAATATAGACATGGCACCCTCACATACTTGAAGGATAAGATTCATTATAAAGTTTGAGATAATGAAACAATTGAATAACTAATAATTCAAAGCATGATTTAATGATAATTATCTCTAATTAAAATTGCATGTCACATTCTAGGAAAATACAATGAAATTTTATGTCTTTAATTGAATGGTACAAACGTTCACATGAATATATTTTTAGTTTTCTTATGTAAATACTTCTTATGATTCTAATAAGAATTTTTAGCGTTTTATTATTGCTTGATATTTTTCTCATGTTTATTTAAATTAATCTCATTTCTTTTTATTTTTTACTTGTTTAATTTTTTTTGAAAGATTTTATATCAAATCTATAGAATCATTTAGTTACTTGATAGAGGAGCATGAGTCTTAGATTGAAACCTCATTAACTGAGGACTAAGGAGTATCCATTCTACCAAATTCACCTAAGGTGGGATCCCAACTTCATTTCTTATGGTGTAAGGGTTTTGCACTCAACAAGAGTTGAACTCAACTAGACTCATTTAGAACCAATCAATTTCACCAGTAGACTAAGGACCCACTGACACTTCTTTGAATTTATCTTCTTTTTTTCTCTTCTTTATATTTTAAATACATTTGTCTATAAAATGTTATTTATTTATTATACTTAAAAATTATATTATTTATTGCACATGATGTACATGAATTATTTTTATTTAATAATTATTTTATTTTATCTACAATCTTTATTTTATTTGATTTTTCTTTAATAGTAATATATGTGTTTTGTTTTTGAAAATGATACAATTGATTATTTTTCATAATTCTTTTATTTATTTTTAATTTAAAAGAGTGTAGTAAATATTATATACTTATTTGTTACTTTTTAATAGTTGTATTTATGAATTTTTTTTGATGTTTTTATACTTTTTAAATATAGATGTTGACTCCAAATAAAAATTTGTTCACTTCATCCAATACTTCTCCCATTGGTACATCAACATAATAAATAAATAAGTATTTTTTTAATACTTGCATATATACTAAAATGTTAGCAGTTTTTTAATTTCAAGTTATTTCTCTCAAATAGATTTCAAATATTTACAAATGTTAACGTACAAACAATATTTTATCTTTTACTTCGAAACTAAGTGTTGATTTTTCTACACTTAAAAAAAAATCATTATTTTATATAATCTTGGCAATAAATTTTTTCTCACTTTCTAACAAATTAAAGAGAAAATAATTATACTTTACAATATTAAAAAACAATTTCTACTATTATAATATTTGAAAAGTACTACCCACAAAGCAAGACTTATTTTGTAGTTAAAAACATTTATAAATACAGAAGCCGAAAAGATCGGGATAGTGTCTTTTTCCAAGACCTTTGTGATATTTGTCCTCTAGCGAATATAAAATCTCTTTTGAAATGATTATAGGCCCCTCTCGTCCTTTCTTACATGTGTTTTGACCTTTTCTTCTATTACCAAATAATGTACGAATCAAATGTTTAAAGCTCAAAAGTTTTGGAAGGAAAGAATTGGTAGCCACATGGGTTTTTGGCACTTAGTGGAGCTTTCCAAAAGTATTATTTTAAAAAAATTACTCTTAATTTTTGGGCAATTTTTTATGACATAAGATAAAATAAAAATTAAAAAAATCTTTCAATGCAACTTATGTACTCAATATCTAACATTATTCAACATCTAAATCACTCTATGTTACTTCACTTTAACTTGCTCTTATATCATCAGAATACTATATAAAGTCGATGTGTAATTTTCAAGTAGTTCAATTCTTTAAATGAACATATTTTTAGTTTTGTCGAAGGTAGGAATACTAATGTATTCATTAGGTTTCATTAGTTGGTACCAAAATAACCAATGAGATACTAAAATTAAAATAGTTTGACCAAATTTTCTAATGTATTTTAAAATATCAAAATTAATTTAACTATCATTCTATTGGATGTTTGTTGTGAATAGTATTATTAGTATGATGTAAGCTATGAAATATTTTATGTTTTTTCATTTTAATTATAAAAAAAGTTAATAGTGCAAACTTATTTTCATGTCACATTTTTATTTTATTTATTGCCATATTTGATAATGGCATTATTTTTCTTCAAAGGGTTGTGGGCCAATGCACACATTTTTTTATTATCATATTTGAATCAATTTAATTTATTAAAAAGGTGAAATATCGAAAACATGAGATAAAGTTCTAGGTATAATAATATTTTGGAAGGTGGATTGCTTTGCAAGTGGCAGCGGGGCTATCATGGTATTCACAAGGGGGAACTAATGTTGATTCAATGGTTGTAGGCCATTAAGGGTTTGTGATGTCTTAACCCATGTACTCTCACCTTGCCTTCTTTTTTCTTGTCTATTCATTGACAATGTACATTTATTTTATGTGTGTGCATTGTATCCATTTATTTCTTGAATACTACATTTCAATCCTACCAATAACATTTTATTCTTTATGTTTTCCTTCGGGAGGGCGAAAGGTACTAGGCTTAATGGAATGTGATGTACCGGTTAGTAGTGATCTGCCCAATGGGTCCAAAATGGTCTTAGATAAATCGGTTTCAATAACTAACAATTCCAAAGGGGCTAAACATTCATTCAAAGACATTGTGGTGGGTGTCAAACATTTCTCTGCTTCAGAGTTGGCAAAATTCATTAAGATGGGTGATGGTGTGGAATCTGGACCCCAAGAAGTTGAAGGAGGAAATGGTAAGTACCCTCTCTCATGCTTGAATAAATTGTTCCTCGCCCCTAATCTTGACATGAAAGAGGTCATAGATAAAGAAGAAAGTAGACTAATTCAGGTTGCTATCTTTTTCATAGCCCTAAATTTTAACATAATTCTGGCAAGAAAATTCTTATATGAATGGTTAAACAATGTTTGGCATCAAAAAATTGGAATCCAACTGACATTTTGCAGAATGTTGCAAAGATGATTATTTGTTGTGTTCTTTAAAGATCATGCTATGCAAACTAAAACCCTTGAGAAATAATATTGGAATGTAGGAAGCTCTGTATTCAGAGTGGTGGCTTGGTCCCCAAATACCCTAAGTGATGAAGTATTAGCTCTCGTGTACTCAATATGGGTGATGGTTAAGGATGTGCCCCCTTAGATGTGGGTTTTTTAACCCTAATTAACTTCCCCATTAGGCAATTTAATGAGACTAGAGGAAAATAACTTTTCCTTGATGAGTAGGGATGCTAGGTTACTGATTTCTTTAAATCTAGGTGTTGATATTCTAGAATAAATTGTAATTGAATCAAATGAGAAATTGACCTTTATTAAAATAGAAGTCCTAGGTGAGTTAAATTCCTACTTCCTATGTAAAAAGGAAGGGAATGTTAGGAGGAACTACCCCATACTAAAAGGAAAAATGATCTTGTAAAATAATAGTAAAAAAGCCTCAAGCCTTAATAAGAAAGGGGGCGAAGTGGCAAAGAATAGCTCAACTAAACAAGGTATAAAGGTCAACTTGCTCTTAGTTAATGAAATCCCTAACTCTAATAAGATCAAAATTGATAAAAATAAAACTATACATGATTCATTGGCTACTATTGTAGACCTCAAACATACTCAGATAGTTGTTGAAGTAGGGGAACTCGATGTTCCAGCTCCAAAGTATTAATATGTGAATTTTATCTTTGTAATTCTTGACTTGGCTTCAAAAACCCCTCCCATGGAGCTAGAACAAGGGGTTTTAACCACCACGTGGGGCATAGGAAAAAAGCCTAGGAGCTGTTGTTAAAAAAAATTAAACAAAGGATTATGGAAAGAAATAAAAAAAAGTGACACTTTTCAAATAGGCAGGCATGATGAAGGCATGTTGTAAGAGAAAAATATGAACTAAAATTCATGCACAACTTGTAAAAAAATTATGAAATTGGCAAGGTAAGAAAAGTTTAGGGGGATTCGTGTTCAGAACCAAAAGAAAAATCTATAGATAGGATAAAATAGAATTCCTTAGAAGACAAGAAAGAATCGAACCCACTAGGGATAAAAGGGAAGCTAATCATGGATACTATCTAAGAGTCTCAAAAGAAAGATAATGAAGATCGATGGAATATGACTCTAATAGAGATAATAATAAGTTAGAGTCAAATAAGACAAAGTTCAAACCTAGTTTTTCCTAACCCAATCCTAGTTGTGATCAAAAGGATGCATGTGATCGAGGAATACTATTAGGGAAAGGGGAAGTAAACAATATGTTGTGTAAGGTTAACAATGTAAATGGTATAGAAATACCCCAAGAAAAGGAATTCCTATGCATCCCCTTTGATAGCCTATCAGAACAAATTCTAAGGATAGTGTATAATAACTCTCCTCTCCACGATCAAAAGAGTGACCAAAAATGTCTTAATAAATATTCTAAAAATTCAGATAAACCAAATAAAACTATTAGGAAAAAGAGGTAGCATAGAAAGAAAGAAAGAGAGCACTACCATAAATGGTGCAGTAAGAATAAAGAAGATAGTTTACCTAAATACTTTGATAGCTTTAAATTATGCTCTACCATAAAAGGTGCAAGAAGTTTCTTTAAAGTATGTTTGGGAGAATGCTCTTCATTCCTTCATTGTTGAAGATATGGTCTTGCAGTTTGGGATTCAAAGTTAGTGTTCTATGGATGTTGCACTTCTATCTTTTCAGGTAACAGTGTTGCCAAGGTGTTTTCTGTGAATTGTAGAAGGTTGGCAGTGTTGTGGGATTGGTCTGAAAAATGCTTTGCATTTCTCCACATTAATGTCTTTGCTTTTGTGGCTTGGTGGATGTTTTCTCAATGTCTATACAGTATCTTAGTTCCAATTGCATGTGTTGAAGTGCTCCATAAGTTGATTTGTTAATATTTTATCTCATGATTGAGAATTCTATATTTTTGGGATGAAGTATTTTGTTTCTATTTGGTTTACTGTGGTTGCTAGTGGCATTACAGTATGAATAAGTTTCTAGAAGTGTTGTTGGATTTTTATAGAACATCCCCATGTGATTCACACATTGTTGATTGGCCTCTTTAGTGTTGCATTATGTCTTGAGTTGGACTTTTTGGTTATTTGTGGATATCTAGTTGACGAGGCTTGTTCCTTTGCTTAAGTAGTATGTTTGGGGGTCTGTGCAAGCAATTGAAGATGTGTTAAGATTTTTTTGGGTCCTAACCTATCTTGGTTAGAACCACATTGATTCAATTCAATTAGACATATGTTTTTGGGTTGACTGGTTATGTGCTTCACATTTCATCTACATGTTTCCCAATTTTCTGACTTAGGTTGATGTGCATTGACATCTATGCTCGAGATTGGACCATAGTATGTTGTTGTGGCTGACTTAGTGAATTCATTGCTTGTATTCATTCCTGGTTGACCTAATTAATGTTTTAAGGTCTTATGGTGGATATAAATGCAAGAACATTTTGGATGCAAGATGTATGGAAGTATGAACAAGTATAAAGAAGTATGAATGTGGAATACATTGAATATCTAGTAGAGTTAGTGCTATAGTGTGAAGATGAATGATTAGATGTGCTTGAATGCCTCAATCAGTAGAGTGAATTGTTGAAAAATATTATAATTCTTTATAAAATCTTTCTATCCTGCTTTGAGATAGTGAATCTCATTATATCTTTGTATCTTTCTCCTAAAGTTGTGTTAGCTTTCATTTAGAAAGTCCTTTGTATCTTGTGTTGAGGTAGTGTGCCTTGATTTGTAAGTCCTTTTTGGTAGAGAGCCTTTATATTGTGAGTTAACTCCTACCACGTGAACCACAAAATTTTATGCTTTTGGGATGATAAGGGGATTGATCCCCTACAACTTTCTAGGGTTTTCACCTAGAACGAAGAGGATGTCCCCTTGTGGGTAGCATAAATTTTGTGATTCATTCAATTGTTAGGAATTGAAATAGGGTTGAATGTGCTTATGATGAAATTTTAAATGTTGTAATCTTGTAAATGAAGTTAACTATTGCATGCAATCTAATGAAATCTATATTGCTGGAAAACACATAATGTAATGCAAAAAAGACAAAATAAGGACTATACAAAGCAATATAACCTAATAAATTAGATGGGTGCACCTGGAAACTATTGTAGACCGAAGAGGGAGTTTTGGAAGCTCAGGAAATCTAAAAAATCTAAGTTTTGAGCCCACTAGGACACTTATGCCAAGCTGGGTGACCTAGTCCCTTTTCTGGCAAATTGTTCCAGACTCCATTCTAGTCAACTGGGTGCTCAAATATGAAAAGATATTTGATAGAAGCCTCTAGTGGGACTAGGTCACCACTATTGGGACTAGTGGTGACCTAGTCCCTTTTAGCTTTTTTTGAAAACTAAAAGTGAACACGAAGGCCTATATTCTACACTTTGCTTCTTTACGGGAATCCAGACTCAAACCTGTAAAATCAACTGCAAAATATAGTATATTTTGGTTTCTAATGTGGGGTTTTCCTTGGTCAAACCCCTAGTTTGTATTTAAACTTGTAAAGAGATATAAATTTGCATAAACCCTAGCCCTAAGTGTGTCTAGAACTAGGAATACTTGAAATAAGACAAAACCCTATTCTATTGTGCTAGAATAAGATGCATGCAAGAGATTTGTATGATACAAGACTTCAATCCAAGAAACCATACAACATTACAAATGAATGTGAAAGGAATGCAAATTGGATTGAAACCTCAAATATGAAGATGGGTTAAAAATGGAAGATGGAGTCACTTTGAAAACTATCTTTAGGTGTGATTTGGTGGCTAGTTGCACCTCCTCAGCCTAGATTTCTTGATGATTCTCCATAGGCATCCATGTTCAACCTTTGGCAATGTGTGATCTTGAATGGGAAGTGAGCTTGAAGACCTGCAAAATCCCTAGTTTTTTGTCCAAAAGCTTCAACTTTGTTGTGAAGGAGAGAAGAAACTTCTTGAGAAAGATGTTTTGCACTTGATTCTTGAAGTTTCTTGTGAAAAATGACCAAGAGAGAAAAAAAAATGACCTAAAAACATGTATTTATAAGCAACAATACCTAATTGTCAATAATTTTGACCTAAGAGGCCGACACCCATTGGGAATTTTTTGGAAGATAGACATTTTCTTGCTTAAAAATGCAAAAATCCTTAAAAAGGACTAGGTCAACCACTTGGGTGACCTAGTCCCACCAATGGATTTTGAAGTGGGGGTTGCTGCCACAATAATGGGTTACACTTTTTGGGACATCCTGATTTTTGCTGAAATCACATATTTTTAGAAAATATAATGATTTAAGCCTTAAAAAGGTTCCATTTTAAGGGTTTTAATTGAAGAGGGTTTGATCAAACCCACTTATACCAAATCCCCTTGGATAGACAGCCACTAGTTTTAAACCATAGCTATAATGGAGTCTCTTCTACACCAATCAAAATGCTGATAAAAATAGGAAAAGAGAGAATTTTTTTTATTAAAAATGCATGTACACTAGCTATTGATGTCCTTATTCCAACAAAAAAAT
This sequence comes from Sequoiadendron giganteum, assembly GCA_007115665.2. Lineage (NCBI taxonomy): Eukaryota > Viridiplantae > Streptophyta > Pinopsida > Cupressales > Cupressaceae > Sequoiadendron > Sequoiadendron giganteum. The sequence goes on from CM021102.1 coordinate 382,807,098, forward strand.
AATAATTTAATTCAAATGAATAGAAAAAAAGTTATGCAACTGAAAGTATAATATATCCAAATTATAATTACTATGAATTAGAAAATTAATTAAAAAATATATATGCAACAAAAAATTATGAAAAAATATCCATCCACTAGATAATGGTGTGAAAACACTGTATTTAAAAAATTAGAATTGTATGCTTTCTATAAAAAAAAGTTATGTAGCTGAAAGTAAGCGTCAGTTTTTGAAAATGATGTTTAGTAAAAAAAATAAGTTAATAAAAACTACATAAAATAATTAACAATTTTTTTTTAAATTATAATTAGATTCTCAACAAAAAATATCACAAATCACTAGTTTTCTTCATCTTCAAATTCTTAATGGTTTAGCTTCTATAGGCATACAAAAGTGAAGATCTGGGGAAAAATGTTGATTTCAATGTCAAGTTTGGCCAAAAAGTGTAACCCATTATTGTGGGATCACCCTGGGATTAGTGATATTTGAATATTTTTGATGTTTTTTGTCAGTGCTTGCATAATTCCTTAGGTAAAATAGGCCTTAAAGTAAAAAATAATGAACCTTAGAGGCCTATAAATGTTGTTTCAGGGTGATTATTGGTGAAAGGGGACCTAAAGTAGGACCAAAATGGGCACAAAATTGTCCTTTTCTTCAAAGGTATAAAATTTTTGGTGACACATTTAGCCCCCACTTTAGTGCCCATATGACTCTATGTGCATATGTAAGCTAAAGGACTCTAAAAAATCAATGTACTTTGTTTTCGTAAAAGGATACTCATTTAAAGGTGGGAGAATGAAGCCCCTAGTGTAGTTATCTACAAAACCACAACATTAGGAACTACATCCTGCAATAAAAATTCGTTAGAAATCCAAAAATCATCTTATCTAATTCCTATAGTTCAAATTTGAGGGTAGATGTATGCCCCCCTTTATTCCGCTTGCTTTACGGAGGTGGAATCGAGGTAGCAATCTAGCCACATCGAATGAGGACATGCATATCAAAGGAAATTTACAAGTACCATGCTGCATAACGATAGGTGAGTTATGATGTAGGGCATGGAAACACGATTTTGACACTACAAACGACATAAAAAATGGAGCTCACTAGCACCCAGTATGTTGTTTTGAATAAAAAGCACACTAAAAGGTCTAACATGGTAAAGGTACAAATGTGCATATATGTAAAATAATATAGAGTTAAAAGGAATGAAAATAGAGTAACTTGTCACTTACTTGTTCATTTACCTTTTGTAGCGTTTGAGTGACGAGGAGAGAATGAGAGGATGTCGAGCACACGTGGATTCACACTTGCTAGATTAGACGCGTTGCATGACCAAGTAGCCAGCGACGAGCGACAACATGAGGTGAGTCGACTATGGAGCCTTTTATTTGTGAATTTTTTATTATGGGATGAATTTAATGCATATTTAGGTTAGATTAGAATCCTGGATTTTTTTTTCGCAAAGTGTCCCTTTTGTTCACAAAGTGTCTTTTTTCTTTGCGAAGTGTCCCAAAAGGGTTCTAAAGTGTCTAGGGCCTTAGGAAAAGCACACTAGAACAACATTAGCACACTTGCATGATGAATTAGAGTAGAATTGAAGAGATTAGATGATCTAGATAACATATTTTGTGATTTTGATAGTTACCCACACAATCTCGTCAATGTCTTGATGAGAGACAACTGAGTTTCCTTATAGAATTGGCTCATGTTTTATTAGTGGTAGAGACAGAGCACCTATAGGAGGTAGGGATATATTGGGCATACCTCATGTCCCCCATGAGGTATCACGATGTGATGCTGATGACACTGTATGAGCGCTGGAATGCTGATACTTGCACCTTCCATCTACCTACAAGACAGATGACCATTACCTTGGAGGATGTACACAAGATACTTTGAGTCCCTATTCAGGGGGAGCAAGTGTGCCTCTAGAGGGGTCGGTCTTTCCACAAGAAATGGTCGAGGACATGTAGTATTGTCTTGACAGACCAGTCCATGACGACAGAGTGGCGGGACAAATCGATTTAGCCATGCACTACTTTATTCATGAGTGCCAGTAGTGAGGTGGATCATGATGCACACTATAGCATTGGTCCTCCTACTAGATGGATGAGCAATACACCTCGAGGGTGGGCTAGTTCACCTAATATGAGTGTATACCTAGGGATGGTGCATCCTAGCTCATTTGTATTATGACCTCGGGTGATTTGTCTTTCAAGAGATGGATAGCATGGTACATTCTACACTTCTGCAAGTGTGGTGTCTAGAGCATATCACATGTACTAGGCTAGCTAGCTTCCCATGTCCAACAACAATAGGATATCCACAGCCATTTGGCTACCCATTATGATGACTATGGAAGTATGGTGATCTACACTTTTGGTGAGTGAGATTTGACTGAATAAAGGAGGATGACATCCTGTGGAGACCATACCAGCTTGTATTATAGTGGCTGGATCACACTAGACAACTAAGGAGACTACAAATGGACACATTTTTGGTGGGGTGACATGATCACATAGTGCGGCCCTTCTACTATGATCGGGTGATGATACAATTTGGACAGGTGCAAAAACCACCCCAGCCACGATCATCATTTAGGAGATCCATTCGAAGTGCCTGCAGGTCAGGTGATACAAAATGGTTCACACTAGACAATGTCATCTAGAGTGACTCTGACTATTTTGATCATGATCAACCATCGATAGGTGACACAGATGATGTTGGTGCCACATGGGATCATGAGGGGTGGTGGATAACATCACGACTAGATCTGGCGTTTCTGATGGATGAGCCAATAGGGGATGCAGGACTTGTACCAGATGAGGGAGATGAGAGGGAGGATAGAGCCGAGGAGACATGATACAAGGCTGCAAATATATTTACTGACATTATTGATGAGTAGTATGATGAGGATACAGACTCAAATTATGACGGACAAGAGGGAGAGGGGGAGGAAGAGGAGGATAGAGTTGAGAAGCCCCCCCTGAGTGAGCATGATGAGGTAGCAACCAGGGACCGATATGAGTGGGTAGAGGTCTCACTCATCCATATGACTAGATCTTGAACATTAGTAGCGGCGGGCACCAACACTCATAGCTAAGGGGAGGCTAGCACACCATCCATTCCCCTGCATAGGATGAGGTGGACATTGCTCATCCCACCAGAGATATAGGTGATGATATTTAATTTTGATATATGTATGTTAAATATTTTGATGTATGATTTGATGCATATATAGATATCATGATGTGTACTAATTAAATTTTGTTTCAATCTTGTAGGGCCCTCAGAGGATTGGTGAGAGATTTATCATCAGGTGGTTGCGGAGATAGTGAAGACATCTTTCGATGAAGATGAGATGGAATTTGATTATGTGCCCCCACTGATCATGGAGCGAAATATAGAGATGTTGAGACCCTTCGTGACACTACGTGAAACATATGAGAGCCTAAGGAGATAGATTCACCAAGTCAGAGCTACACCATAGGCATAGTCATCACAAACTCCAATAGAGGTGGAGAGACTAGAGAGAGAGGTGGTGTGGTTGCAAGAAGAGAGGGATCAGATAGCAGGAGAGCAGCAGGTGGCACTTGTGCGGATGGAGGCGATGGAGTTTTTGATCAGATTCAGTGGATCACAATCATGATCACGTACGACCATCTCCCGTCATCCTACTACTGATGCAATGCGAGTACTAGATCCTGAGGGATTTGGTAATCAAAATCCTTAGTGATATTATATATTATGATGATATGTACAGAAAAACTTTATATATATATATATATATATATATATATGCATTTTGATGTTACATGTTGTGATTTAATGTGTGGATTTTAAATATCAATGTGATTAATTGAATATGATTATTTAAGTAATATCTATGGGTATGTGCAGGATCATGATGGGCCAAAAAGTGGCGATATGTAAGTGATATGATGGCCCATGTGGCTGACAATGTTTTTTTTACCCAAAATTGATGAAACGAAAAGGGTTTTTAAAAGAGATTCGTAACTTTCCACCAATATAAATTATGCTTTACTTTGAATTTAATAAACAATTATTATTCATTTTCTATTTGAATCATGACTAAAGTCCTGATTGATAGGCTGATTGAAAAACATCTATAGCTTTCAAATCGTATCACATTTTTTAAATCTGAAACATGTGTCACATTCTATGCTTTGCATACTATAGGATTAAAAAAAAAAGATTTAATTTCATGAAGTTTTGACCAAGTTAAGATGGTCAAACATATGAGTTTTTATATTTTTTAAAAGTTGTAATAAAAAATTCATAATTAATTATTTACTTTGAAAAAAATTACAAAAAAATATGCATCACATCGGGACATGAGTTCTCTACTTATCTCTAAAATGTTATAAAAAAATATTATCATTTTATTATGGTTAGGGTGGTCAGACAAACACCTGCTTATTTTTTCCCTGAAATTTAAGTACCACTGCATTGAAATTTCAAATTTTCACCAAATAGATTTAAAAAAAAAAAAAAAAACTAGTAGTTTAGAAACTACATTCAATTTGCTACAGATTCTATTCTTACATATTTTTGAAATAATATAGATAACTTATTCAAATTTTTACATCAAGTTGCCTAACTCTGATTTTTTGAATTTTCATCGCCACTTAAGAGCCTATTTTTTCCATGATGATCATGCACATACCCCTACATGCTTTAACAAGATTTATGTGATCTAATTAAGAACTTAGTATAGTTTTGAATGAGATACAACATAAAGAGTGAGTATGCTATGTACTTATTTTCAATGGCATAACACACAAGAAGAAAAAATGAATAATATAAAATCTAAAGCAATTATAAAATGAATTAAATAATCACTTTAGTGTTTAAGACGCATGCATAATGATTTTTTGAGAATGCAGAAATGAGAAAGACCATAGGATATAATCCCATAGCTCTAACAACACTGATCTATAATTCATACCATCCAAAAGGGGATTAGGCATAATACTAATGCAAGTGCATGACATTAATGGGGTCTTTAAGAGGAGTGTCATCGCATTTAGTTAAGGTATAAGCACTAGTTCCATAATTCAGATTGACCACATAGGGGCCTAACCAATTAGGACCGAACTTTCCTTTATCAGCGTAGTCGGCAGTAGTATTATGTTGGTTTTCATATAAAACCAAATCACCTTTGTAAAATGTCTAAGGAATGAAACCTATATCGTCTTTGCATTACAATTGTTTGGCGTAAGCTTGAAGATGCTCAAGAGCGTTGATGCATTGTTAATCAAACATTTCAATTTGGTGTAATCATTGTTTCACATAGGTGTCATTATTGACAATACCTTGGAGATCAATCCACAATGTGGGGATTTCTAACTCTAAAGGTAGGATAGCCTCGGTACCATAAACAAGGTTGAAAGGTGTATTTCCCATAGAAGAGCGAACACTTGTGCGATATGCCCATAATGCATATTGCAATTGTGTATGCCAATATTTTTGGTTTTGGTTAATAGTCTTCTTAAGGATTTGTTCAAGGATTTTATTAGTACTTTCGGCTTGACCATTAGACTGTGGGTAGTAAGGTGTAGAAAATCAATGTTAAATATGAAACCTGTCTCGAGAAACTTCTTCACATCATTGTTCTTGAAAGGTGTACCATTGTACGAGACTAACACGGAAGGAAGGCCAAAGCAAGCGATGATGTGTTCCAATAAGAAATGACATATCACCTCAGCAGTTATGGATCATAGGGGAATAACTTCTACCCATTTGGTGAAATAGTCGGTAGTAGTAATGATAAACGTATGTCTAGCAAAATAAGGTGGTGAGATTTTGCCAATTAGGTCCAATCCCCACACAAAGCACGACCAAATAGGTATTTGAGCACAAAGCTCAAAAGCAAGAGCATGGATCAAATGGCTATGTTCTTGGCACTAATGATATCACTTAACATATGCATAGCAATCCTTCTCCATGTTTTTCAAGTAATAACCCATGCAAAAGAGCTTTTGCACTAAGGTTTTTCCTCCAAAATATCCTCTACAAGTGCCAGAATGGGCTTGTTCAAGGGAAATATGAGTTTCAGCATCCTTGAGGCATCGTAGAAGAATTACGTCAAAGGATCTTCTATACAATGTATCAGCAAGGATTATATACTCAGTGGCTATCTTTTTAAGGAGAATGCAGGTGTTTTTGGTTGTAGGCTTGGGAATAGTGCCATCTTTTAAATAATTATTGATGGCATCATACAATTCACATGAATTATCTGAGAAAGTAGGAAGGACATCATCAAGTTTATTTTTCCAGGGTTTCATAATGGGGTGGATGGTAAACATAACTTTTTCAGAAGGATCTACAAGGGAGATAAGAGAGACCGCACTAGCCATTGCATCCACGTGTCGATTATCTTTTTGTGGGATGTTATCAATGGTGAATGAGTCAAAATCCTCTAACAAAGTTAGGATGAGATCCCTATATTGTGATAGTTTATCATGTTTAGTTTGATCGAGACCGTTGATTTGTTTAATCACTAATTGTGAATCACCATAGATCTTTACATCTTTGACCCCCATGACTAAAGCAACACCCAATCCAATGATTAATTCTTCATACTTAGTTGTGTTATTTGTACATAGGAAATTGAGGTGATAGGATAAGGGAATAGGGTTACCGATGGGTGGGATTAAAATAACTCTAGCACCAAAGCCTTTTCGACACTTGGATCCATCAAAGTACAATTCCCATGTAGGAAGGTCTATAGTAAACACACTGTCATCAGGGAAAGAGTCATTGGTAGGTAATGCTAAAGGTGAAGGAGCATCAACTAAATGGTCGGTTAAGGCTTGGCCTTTGATTTCTTTTTGAGAAACAAAATTAAGGTCAAACTCAGTTAACAACATGACGCATTTAGCGAGATGTCATGAAAGAACCATTTTATTGAAAAGATATCTGAGAGGATCAAACTTTGTCAATACTTGTATTTCTGCATTGAGTAAGTAATGTCGCAACTTACTAGTAGTGAATACAAGAACCAGCCATTGTTTTTCAATTCTTGAGTAACAAGTCTCATAATCTAAGAGCATTCAATTGATATAATAAACAAGATGCTCTTTGTCGTTGGTGTCTTGTTGAGCCAACAATGCAGCAAGAGCGTGGGTAGAAGCAGTTTTATAAAGGATGAAAGTTTGGTTCAGTATAGTAGGTTGTGAAACAAGTGGAGTTTAAAGTTAGTCCTTCAAGCTCTTGAGGGCTTGTTTACAATCGTCATTCCAATCAAAATTTACATCCTTTTTTAGGAGATGCGTAAAAGGCAACGTACGGTCGACTAAGGATGCAATAAAATGACGGATGGCTTTGATCCTTCCTTGTAATGTACACAATTGGTTGATATTATGAGGAGGTGGCATATTAATTATAGCATTAATCTTCTTCGTGTCCACCTTAATGCCTCTATGAGATATGATAAACCCTAAAAGTTTACCACTATCTACTCCAAAGACACACTTTTTTGGATTTAAGCGCATGTTATATTTACGCATGCACTCGAAGATTTTTCGTTCGAAGGACATTCACATTATCTTGGCATATCAAGGATTTAGCTAGAATGTCATCAACATAATCTTCTAAGATTTTATGGATGTAATCATGAAAGATTAAGGTCATTGCACATTAATAGGTAGCACCAACATTCTTTAAACCAAAAGGCATCATAACCCAACAAAATGTTCCCCAAGTGGATGTAAAGGCCATCTTGTATTGATCTTGTGGATTTATTAAGATTTGATTATACCCAGAAAATCCATCCATAAAGGATAACAAAGCATGTCCAGCAGTCGAATCCATGATCATATCAATGTTAGGAAGGGGAAAGTCATCTTTTAAAGAGGCTTTATTCAAGTCTCTAAAATTTGTCTATATCCTAACATGATTATCAGGTTTTGCCACCATGACAATGTTTGATATCCAAGGAGAATAATCGATAGGGCGAATGAAACCCACATCAAGGAGTTTTTCAAGTTCTCCTTTAACATCCAAGGCAATCTTAGGATTCATTTTTCGAATCTTTTGGTGAACGAGCTTAGCATTTTCAACAAGGACAATGTTATCAGTAACAATTTTTGGATCTATTCTGGGCATATCATAAAATTCCCAAGAAAATAGTTCAAGAAAGGCATGAAGCAAGGTTGCAAGATCCGCTTGTTCTTCATCATCAAGGCACTTCTCAATTTTAATGACTTTGTCGTTATCCTCAATATCCATTGGTATGTCAAGGGTATCTCCTAAAGGGCTCATGCATTGGACTTAGGAACTTCAAGATCATATGGTTCCATGCTTGTAGGAGTGTCTTTAATGTCATGAATGTGGATCTCAGAACTTGTCATAGCACAATAGGCATGGCTCTTGGAACGAGAAGAACTATCCAAAGTGCTGAATAAGTGTTTCAAAGCTTCATCGTCAGGAACATAGGTGAATAGGGAAGAATCCGTGACATCAAGGAATTCAGGGTGTTTGAGAGTGAGAGTGGTTCTTGATGTGCATGTGATAGTGTTGATATTGAGGGAGGGACATTGGTTGGCCCTGTGGGTCTTATAAAAGGAAAACCCTAGACCGGTCTTAGTTCCTTGTGTATTAGGTTCAATGGGCACATGAATGCCTTTCTCATGCATTCCACATCCTTTACCATCATAGCCTAATTGTTTCACAAGATCATAACCATGTCCATAAATTCTTTCCATTTCTTGTGGGTTAGGTGGTTGTTGATAATCTATCTCATCAAAATTTGTTGTATATGTTGCAGTGTCTTCCAAAAGAGATGAGGTAGGTGTTTGGAAAGGGTGTTCTTCCTATTGAGTAGAGAGGACAATTTATTTCTCTTGTTGGTCATCCTCTTTTCGTGTGACAATACACTCACCCATAAAGGAAGAGGTGAATTCTAAAGATCCCCAATCATCACCAAGTAAATTAAACTTAGATTTATCTTCAAGTTGATTCTTCTCATAAGGGGAAATATTGGAGGTGGGAATTAAGGTGTTGAGAGGACTTGATTTTCCTTTTTCAAGTTGTAAACAAACCTCAAGCTTGGGGTCTATGTCAATTTGGTAAAATTTTTTATTATAGACATATTTCATTTTACCATGAAGGCTCGAGGGTACTGCATACATCTCATGTATCCATGGTCTTCCCAAGAGGATATTATAAGAAATTTCATAGGGAATGACATGAATAGGAGTTTGTAGCATAACCATTCCAATAGTAATGGGTAAGGTGATGACACCAAGGGGTTGCTTTGTAACATTGTCAAATCCTCTAATGGATAAGGAATCCGATTGGATTTGCGATCTATCCACATGTAACTTATACATTGCACTGCACACATTTAGGGTAGATCCATTGTCAATGAGGGTCCTTTCGATACCTATCCAATCATATTGGGCTATGATCATAAAGGCTTCATTTTTTTTTCCTTATTCTAATGGAGGCAGCTCATGCTGGTAGAAAGTAATGTCCACATTAGTTGTGTTCATGTCGTGTAAGAGAGACGCCACATCATTAGCATTTGTACCAAGAGGGACCACTATCTATTGCAATGTCGTTTGAAGCATAGAATGATAATTAGGGGAATTCTGAAGAAGATCCCAAAGGGATATCTTGGCGGGAGTGTTCTTAAGTTGTTCAACCAAATCATACTCCCTAAGTTGTGAGTTTAAATGGGGTGTCGCAGGTAAGATGAGGTTGGGCAATGGTAGGAAGGTTGAGGGAGTTTGTTGTTGGGGATGTGGGTTATTGTGAGTATAATGAGTGTGGGCAACGGTATCATGCTTGGGAGGGTGAAGGGTAAACTCTGGTTGGGATGGGGTTGGAGGTTTATGGGAAGGTGGGTAGAGAACAAGTTGAGGTTGGATGACGTTGACATATTTTGTTTGGGGTTCTTTACAACAAACTGTAGTGGATGAGTTAGGCGAGATGAAATATTGAAGAACTTCATATAACATACCCATATCATCACAACTAAAAGGTTTGGAAGGAAAGGAAGGATTGGTGTTGACTTTATCATCACAAATCTTAGTGGATGAACTTAGTATGAGGAAGCCTTGAAGGGCTTCATATAACTTATCCAAATCATCACTACTAAAAGGTTTAGAAGATATAGTTTTCCTAAAGTGAAGAAGTGTGTGCATCATTTCATGTGATGTTTCTATGTTTTTGTTTTCATGTCTACTGAATTTTCTTTAAAAGAACTAGGAACTAAAGCGGAAAATGAAACTTGTAAAGATCTAATGCTACTCATAAATGCCATTACAATAAAAGATGTTTAAACTAATGACAACCAAATAACATAAAGTAACTGAACTAAAATAAAGCATAAACTATAACAAATAGAAAGTGCAAAAACTGAGAATCAAATGTAGAAATTATTGATGAAAAATGTCTACTGGGGCTAGTCACCCAAGGTGGCGACTTAGTCCTAGTATGGGTTTTTTTTTGAGTTTTTTCTAGTTTTTCTTATGAAAAATGTAGTGTTTTGGACTGTAATGTGCAACACTTTATGGCATATGTGAAATTTCTTCAGTATGCAAGGAAATGAAAGCAAAAATGAGTCTTTTTTACTAAGGGGAAAGTATGAAACCCTAGGATGCCTTTTAAACAATGCAACATTCAATGTAATACTAAAAGAAGAAGTTCCTAGGATGCAAATGCAACTAAATCAGAAGCAAGATGTGTCTAAATGTAGGTTCACCAAAATGAACTGCAAAATTTTATGCTTTTGGGATGATAAGGGAATTGATCTCCTACAACTTTCGAGGGTTTTCACCTAGTAGGAAGAGGATGTCCCCTTGTGGGTAGCATAAATTTTGTGATTCATTCAATTGTTAGGAATTGAAATAGGGTTGAATGTGCTTATGATGAAATGTTAAATTTTGTAATCTTGTAAATGAAGTTAACTATTACATGCAATCTATATTGCTTGAAAACACATGATGTAATGCAACAAAGACAAAATAAGGACTATACAAAGCAATATATAACCTAATAAATCATATGGGTGCACCTGTAAACTGTTGTAGACCGAAGAGGGAGTTATGGAAGCCTCGGGAAATCTGAAAATTTTGAGTTTTGAGCCCACTTGGACACTTACGCCAAGTTGGGCGACCTAGTCCCTTTTCTAGCAAACTATTCTGGACTCCATTCTAGCCAACTGGGTGCCCAGATCTACAAAAATCTTTGAAAGAAGCCTCCAGTAGGACTACGTCACCACTATTGATGACCTAATCCCTTTTAGCTTTTCTAGAAAATTGAAAGTGGACACGAAGGCCTATGGTCTACACTTTGCTTCTTCGCGGGAGTCCAGACTCAAACCTACAAAATCACCTACGAAACAGAGTATATTTTGGTTTCTAATGTGTGGCTTGCCTTGGTCAAACCCCTAATTTGTGTTTAAACTTGTAAAGAGATCGAAAATCTACATAAACCCTAGCCCTAAGTGTGTCTAGAACTAGGAAAACTTGAAATAAGACAAAACCCTATTCTATTGTGCTATAATAAGATGCATGCAAGAGATTTGTATGATCCAAGACACCCTACAACATTACAAATGAATTTGAAAGGAATGCAAATGGGATGCAAACCTCAAATCTGAAGATGGGTTGAAAATGGAAGATGGAGTCACTTTGAAAACTATCTTTAGGTGTGATTTGGTGGCTAGTTGCACCTCCTCAACCTAGATTTCTCCATGATTCTCCATAGGAATCCATGTTCAACCTTTGGCAATGTGTGATCTTGAATGGGAAGTGAGCTTGAAGACCTGCAAAAGCCCTAGTTTTCTGTCCAAAAGCTTCAACTCTGATATGAAGGAGGGAAGAAACTTCTTGAGAAAGAATTTTTGCACTTGATTCTTGAAGTTTCTTGTGAAAAATGTCTAAGAGGGAGAGAGAAAAATGACCTAAAAACATGTATTTATAAGCAACAATACCTAATTATCAGTAATTTTGACCTAAGATGCCGACACCCATAAGGAATTTTTGGCAAGATAGATATTTTCTCGTTTAAAAATGCAAAAATCCTTAAAAAGGACTAGGTCGCCAACTTGGGCGACCTAGTCCCACCAAGGGATTTTGAAGTAGGATTAGTGATATTTGAATATTTTTTATGTTGTTTTTTGGTGCTTGCACAATTCCTTAGGTAAAATAGGCCTCAAAGTAAAAAATAACGAAACTTAGGGGCCTATAAAATGTTGTTTTAGGGTGATTATTGGTGAAAGGGGACCAAAATGGGCACAAAATTGTCCTTTTCTTCAAAGGTATATAATTTTTGGTGACACATCATGATTTTTCCCTTATTGGGTTTTCCACGTAAATCTAGTGTCATCTTGTGGATGTGTGTTCTTATCTCTTTTATCATTTTTGTCAATCTGATTACAGTTAGAATTGCTATATCTTTGATTTCTGAAGTTCTTGAAGCTTTATACTGTTATATCCTTCTCTACTACTATTATGTTTAAGGGTTTTGATTTGGTTAAGTGCTAAAAAGTTCACATTTCAGAAGGGCTTAATTTTTTGAGTAGACTGATTTACACCCCCTCTCAATCTCTACGTGTGTTCAACAATTGTAAACTTTTTCTTATAGATAATACATTGTTTAGGCTTTTGGAGTGTGAGGGTTTTCTCCTAAAAGGGTTTTCCCCAAAATATTTTTGGTGTTATGTGTTTTTATTGTATCTCTAATGCTATTTATGTTACCTATTTTGTGCATATTCTTTATTGTAATTGAATAAGAGTCTGAAACTATTGGAATTTGCACATTCTCTCCTCTGATAGATTGGTGTTGAAAGCTCTTTTGTATACCAGGCTTCCTTTCATAGTTGATTTTCCCCTATTCCCAATCCAATTTATGCTTCTTCGTGGTAAAAATTAAATATATACGTTGATAGGTATAAAATTATGATACATACCCTCCTACAAGAAAGAGTTAGGTTTGGGGTAATCTGCACAAATCATGTCTCTGGTGTAGTTGAAGTGGGATGTGTTGCAGAGAACCATGTTAAGCATGAGAGGCTTTTAGGTGGTTAGTTCTACTTGATATGCAAAGGGAAAGAGAGGTTCAAAGTGATGAGATACATGTGAGGACTAAGACTTATCTAGTGGTAGAGCTTCTTAATATTTTGGTCATGGGACAAGGTGGTGGTGTTCCATCATTGCAAATCTATGATATCATGGAAATATTGAGTTCTCCAATCGTAGCTTTCATAGTGGGATATTTATTTAATTTATCAAGATACATTTATATGATGCTCATGTTAGTTATATCATATTTGAGTCTATTGTTCGAGTGATTTCTAGAGTGATTTTTACCTTTACTCCTCTATCAAAGGTTGAAGTATTTCCTTTGATGCTAATTTTGGAGTGTAAGGACTAACAAATGTCAAATTGGAGGCTGATAGCACCAAAGGATTGAGGGATTTCCATCATCTCAAGTTAGATTCTCGCTTTGAGATGGTTCTTTGCATGAGAAGTGAGCTTTTACTTTCTTTATTGCTTTCCTTTTTAGTGTTGATGGATTTCAAGAATACATATATTGTGAAATTTTATTTTAGAGATAGGTAAGGGATTTGGTGTTGAAATCAATGTGGATTGTTTTCCAACGAGTTAATGAGACTATGATAAAGAATTATACACTTTTAAGGGTCATCAAACAACTTGATGGATCTCTATTGTAGCTCAATATGGATTATTGAATAATTCAAGAATCTATGATTCAAGAGTTTGGGAAAATGGTACTTCCAAGAATTCAAGAATTTAGCTTGAAGCGCTACCCTTTCAAGGGTCACGAGGTATCTTGATGGAGTTCAAACTAATTCAATATATGTTTCTTCAAGGAAATATCTTCTCATGAATTTGTATTTATGTATTAATTTTTTTTTGTTATGTGAGCCTTGAGGGGGGTCCCTTGGCAAGGTGTTTTTGTGGTTTTAGAGGTACATTTACAAGAACAATATAATAAGGGGGGAATATTAGGAGTTCATATTATATTGTTTAGTTTTATAGGTGGTTATCATGTGGTTACATAGTTAGATGTTGTTCAACTACATTTCTCCTCTTTATATATGTACTCATTATCCTTTAATAAGATAATTTAAGAATATTCACTGCTTCAGTAAGAAGTGTTGAGGAGGGTAATAGGACACCATCCATTTATGGTGTCTTCAAGCTCTGATTAATAGGACCTAGAGACCTAGTTTCAATTCCTTCAAGATACACATTATAAATTTTTTTCTCAAATATGGGGCTAGAGATTTGTATAGAAATCTACTGAAAAACCATCAATTCTAGGATATTTTTCCACCACCATGTGCTAAAGGTTTTCATCAATCTCTTCTATCGAAAGTATGTGATCAAGGAATTTAGTGTAATTTGGGTCTATTTTTTAGGGGATACAACCCACCACACAATCCTGAAGGATGGGAAGAAGGTAATCACTAAAAAAATCATTTATACAAATATTTTTAAATTTCTTATAGAAATTTTGTAAAATTGAATCATGGCTAATCTGTGAGGATCCATTATCAAATTTAATAGTAGATATGTATTCCTTTGTGTGTTTTTGTTAAAAATATTGAAAGAACTTAGTCCCACAGTCCCCCTCTTTGATCTACTGGAGTTAGGTATACACTTGAGCACCTTTACCTATATAGGTAGCCATTTTTTGAAGAGACTTCTCATTATTAACAATTGATTGTTGCACAAATATGTTATGTGGGTTTAAAGGTAGGTGAGTGCATCCATGTTCAAGTTTCCCTTTGAGTGATTTTTCAAGTCTATGACACCTAGCATATAACATGTCACCCATAGTCATGAATAAAGAATATGCATCTCATAATGGTTATATCCCACCAATTAATCCATCTATCTTGTTGAGGTTTTGGCTTGGATTTCCAAGTAGTAGTTGAACCATCAATGTGATCCTAATTTTTCAGATGAGAGATATTCAATTTAAAGGGAAAATATTTGAAGAAGGGAGTGTGGTTAGAGAGGACAAGGGTGGTAAAAATGGAAAAGTGATCAGAAAGAGTGGATGGGTCTAGAAAAATAAGACAACCATCACAAAGTAAGATTTTGTAATTGGGAGAGATATAGAAATGGTCTAGCTCACTCATTTTCTCAAGAATCCTTCATGGACATTGTTCCAAGTGTACCAACATGGCATATGAATGTTTGATTTAATCTAAATGGGGTATTGAGCTCCAAGGGTATTTCAAGCCAAGGCCCAAGCTCGAATTTGGATTGAGCTAGGTGCAAAGAGTTATTCCAACCATGATCAGATGGGTGCTCAACTATGTGAAATTTACCCCTAAGATCCATTGAGCATTAGGTAGGTTAAAAAAATCCATTCCCACAAAAGGGTTCTCTCAAAGGAAGAATTAGAAGCATAGGTGGAACATAATTTGGAAAGAGTATCATTAATGATAATAATTACCTAGATATAATAATTATTTGGATCAAAACCAATGATTAGAACATTATTATTTATCTAGGGGAAAGACCTAAAATAATGCCTCCCCCACCATCATCATGATTGGTATGGAGGAAAAGTTCCCCTTGCAAAATGGTAGCAAGGGTAGCATTTGATTACTCTCAATATTATCTTTCACTTCTCGAAGCATGAAGACATTAGTTTGGTTATGCTAGATGGATTATTTGACTTGGTATTTGAAAGCAAGGATAGTCAAACCATGGATATTCTAGGATTGACTATGACACTTCATTGGGATGAGTTATAAAGGGTTTCCTCATCTGCAAGAAACAAATTGAATCTAGTTTCCATATAAAACATTTCTTAGACCATCAAGTGGTCTTGTTCAAGGTATTTTGTAATGCCTCTCGTGTTGCTATCCCCATTTTGATACTTTTTATGTTATGTGGTGTACCTTGAGACTCTGTTGGTGGTTGTTTCAACATTCTGATTTGGCTGGTTGACAGTTTAGTGGACTTGGATGATTATGATACTTTTTTATGATGTTTATGTTATGTTGATACATGGTGTTTGATGTTGTGTTTGGATTAAATTGGTTATGTTTATCATATGGATGTAGTACCATGCTTGTTATGCATTTGATTAAGTAAATGTTTCATGATGTGTTTACTATTTGAAGTCTTGGTGAGAGGGATGATGTAGCATCACTTGTTTGTGAGTGTCCTACTACATTGTCACTTCCTTTCATGGTGTGTTTTTATTGGATATATATGTTGCTCGACATCTGGTTTGATGTAGATTGTAGGTATCAAGCATCGACTCCATCTGCATTGTCAAGTCTGAGCGCACCTTACAAATCCAAATGGGTATGATGTGGAAAAAAAAGAGTTGACAAGAAAGTCCACCACCCTAGTTTGTCACCTCGTCATTGTGTTTGATGATGTGGTCTGTTTGCAACCCCATCCCCATTTTTGGTATCGTGTTGTTTTGAGTCGTTTATTTTAATTGTTTAATTAATGTTGTTTTAATAACTTGATATAGTTGTTAGTTCATTATGTTAATTTTATAAATTTCGTTCAATTAATTGTTTAAGTTTAATGACATTCATAAGTGTTATGTTGATTTAATTAAATGATTAAATTAGATTATTATGTGGATGTCGTTAATTAATTATTAAATTAATTCGCTAAGTTATAATGATTCAATAATTATAAATTATTACTTTTATTAATAATGACATATTTTAATGAAACATAATGGAGCATTAATTGTATTTATAAATAATGTTTATTTTAAATTTAAATGTAGTGGATAAAGTTGTTTAAAATAAAATATTAAATGGAGATATCAAAATCGAATTTAAGTGATAAGGTTAAATTATTAAAAAGTAATTAAAAAGAGATTGAATCCGGAAACATATTGCATGCAAGTGCATGTGTAGCCTCAAACTATCAGAAGGCAGTAATTAAAAAGAGATTGAATCCGGAAACATTTTGCATGCAAGTGCATGTGTAGCCTCGAACTATCAGAAAGCGGTAATTAAAAAGAGATTGAATCCGGAAACATTTTGCATGCAAGTGCATGTGTAGCCTTGAACTATTAGAAGGCAACTTGCCGATTTTTGAGTTTTTAATGATTTAACATTTGATTTTTATTTTGGAAAACAAATAACTTTTTAAGGGAAATTTGAAAAAAATAGGGGACCTTATTTTTGTTTTTTGAACGGCAATTGGATTTTGCGGGGGGTTTTAGCAAGAAGTTTTCTCTGCAATTTTTTTTTCTCTATCAGATAAAAATACTGATTTTGATATATTGCAAAATTGGTATTTCTGAAGAATGCATTGGTGGCTACGAGAGACTTTGATTCAACACACCATCTCCATCTTTGGAGCGTTGTATTCCAAGTTAGTGTGGCGTTTTGATTTTTCATTCTCCGTTTGATTTCAAATAGAAATGATTAGTAGAGGAAAATAGATTCTTAAAGAAATTTCGTGGTTTCCCCAATAAATCATCTTATGCGTATACCGTTCTATATGCTTGTCTTTGCATTTGTCTTTAGTACATTTGATGCCTTTATTGATGTTGCTATTGCTGGTAACTATTACGCTACCTCTAGTTGTTCTATTTACCCTGTGAATGGGACAGATTCCATAGTCTTTACTTATCTTCCTTATTGAGTTGAAGAGTTCAATACCTTCGTTTAAATCATTTGTTTTTTTTGGCTAACATTAAGCGTACTAAGTGGAGGATATATATTTTGATCTTATTCTTTAAAACATCCATATTTCCCTTGCTTACTGTTATCATTGTTGGCGATCCTTCACCTGCTATGTTGCCATGTATATGCTTTCACTTTTTCATTTCAAAAGTATCCAATTTCTGGCCTTCACCTTATTTTCTAGACTTGTTTATGTCATCGTTTTTGGTTGTTGAGTTTCGATACACCCAGCAGTTAGTATTGTGTAGCTCCCAATTGAAGGTTCTGTAGAATTCATTATTATGTTGACTATGAATTGTGGTTTGTATCTTCCACTCATCAAAAATTTGTATATAGTTGTGAATCCCAATGTACTAGCCAATGATGGTAGTTTTTCCTCTTGTACCTCTTTTTTTTTTGTATCCAATAATGCTTGGTCTTGAATAAGTGAAAACATAAAGAGCATATAAAAGGTAGAGTGCTAGTCTCTCTCTCTATATAGTGTTGTGTTCATGAATAGTTTGACAGTTCCTAAACCACCCAAGGGGATCTGATCTAATTTAAATCTCATTTGACATGAGTCTATAGGTGCGAATTAGCTGAGTCGGTTTGTTTAAGGTATTCATAGGCATTTGATTTTACCCATTAGATTTTTGTTGCCTTTGATGGTCTTTGCATGGTGCTTGATAGAGTGGAATCGATTGTATTTAAACTTGGCGCCTCCTATTTCCCTCTTCCAACGTATCTCTCTTAGTTTGATTTGTAGTATAAGTGAATTTTAAATGTTTGTTTTTTTTTTTAAAGTTTTGGATTTATCTTTATATCCAACGTTGTTTGGTCTCTTATTCAAGCTTGGAGGTTTTCTTTCTTGGCTACGACTATGGCATTCAATGCCTGGCATAA
Source organism: Sequoiadendron giganteum (assembly GCA_007115665.2). Taxonomy (NCBI): domain Eukaryota; kingdom Viridiplantae; phylum Streptophyta; class Pinopsida; order Cupressales; family Cupressaceae; genus Sequoiadendron; species Sequoiadendron giganteum. The sequence continues at coordinate 382,825,663 of CM021102.1, forward strand.
GGATTTCAATGCTTACTTTTAAATATATATACATGTTTTTTTAATTATGTTGTAGTTTTATTATGATTTTGATATGTTGTTTTAAAATAGCAGATATAATACATTTAATTATTGTCTTTGTTAACAAAAGATCATTAAATCAAATATATTTATATATATATATATATATATATATCTGTGTGTGTGTGTGCATGTAAATGTGGTTATTTAGGGTATGTGTAGGATCATGATGGGCCAAAAAGTGGCAATATAATAGGTATGTGGCTGACGACTTTATTTTTATCCAAAATTGATGAAATGAAAAGGGTTTTTAAAGGAGATTCTCAGTTTTCTACCAATATAAATTATACTTTACTTTGAATTTAATAAATAATTATTATTCATTTTCTATTGAATTACGATTAAAGTCCTAATTGATAGACTGATTGAAAAACATCTATAGCTTTCAAATGGTATCACATTTTTTGAATCCGAAACATGTGTCACATTCTAGGCTTTACATACTATAAGATTAAAAAGGAAAAAAATGAATTTCATGAATTTTCGACAAAGTTAAGGTGGTCAGACATACGAGTCTTTATATTTTATAAAATTTGTAATAAAAAAATTATAATTAATTATTTACATAAAAAAATTACAAAAAAAATTGCATCACATCGAGACATGATTCTTCTACTTATATCTAAAATCTTATAAAAAAATATTATCATTTTAATGTGGTTAGGGTGGTTAGACAGACACCTACTTCTTATTTTTTCCCTAAAATTTAAGTACTACTGTATTGAAATTTCAAAATTTCATCAAATAGATTTTATATTTTTGGAAATAAATCTAGTAGTTTAGAAACTACATTCAATTTTCTACAAATTCTATTGTTACATATTTTTGAAAAAATATAGATAACTTATTCAAATTTTTATCTCAAGTTGCCTAACTCTGATTTTTCTGAATTTTTTTCCACTTAAGGGCCTACTTTTTCCATGATGATCCTGCACATACTCTTTATCATGAATTTATAAATTAAATGAAATCTTTGTTTAGGTATGTGTAGTTATTATTTATTAAATTTTAAATATTTGAGCTTATATGTGTTGATATAGATAAATATATTTAATTAATTTAGGGGATTGATTTAAATAATCAAATGGAATATTTCATTTCAAAATGTTTTATGATTAGTTAGAGGGGTAGAGTTTAACTTAATTAATTGATTCACAAATATGTCGTAAGAAGAATTTATTTATATTAAATTGATTTATTTATGAAATTTGATTTAGTTATGTTCTTTAAATTCATTATATGGAATGTGTTAGAGAATTAAAATATTGATTTTTATGTTCCCATGTTGATTGCATTCTTTTTCCCTTGTAATATTTAAAATTTTATGAGACTTTGTGTTTAGTCATGTGGGAACCTGTTGCATTGAGTTACTCTCTACTGGGATTCTAAGGGTAGTTTGTTCAATAGGCTTCTAGAGGCAATGCGAGAAACTTGTTTAATCCTGGATTTTTGTGGTTAGACCTTTGCGATTCCTTTTCAATTATATTTTTGGTTTTGAGCTCTTTTGGGTTTTACCTTGTACCATGGTTTTCTTACCTTTTGATATGGCTTTGAGTGAGAATGTTCATGCCTCACTTATGCACTTTATTTTTGTTGTTTTAGTGCTTTGTGTGTTTTGGTACACCCCTTGATGTTATTAGGTTTGTTTTGGTGCTACTAGGGAGAGTAGCTCTTCATGGGGGGCGATGCACAAAGGGGCAACCTGGATAACCCATGGAAGAGTATGTTTAACAAGTGATAACCTAATAAAATCAACTAGTGGGTTTGGGTAGGTACACACTAAATAATATAACAATGATGCATCGCCCATGCCATTAGTGCTTCTGCAGATTAAGGGTGGGCTGAGAAGGCTTGGTCGAGAAGATCACTACATTGTCCTCACGAAAGGTTAGTGGTCCCACATGTGTCACCCTATGGGGCTGACACCTAGTGAGAGACAACCAGGATAACCATAGATGGGGGCCAACACCTATTGAGAGGCAGCCAAGATAACCCATGCTAGGGCCATGCGATGACACTCTTCCTATAGTATCCCTTGTTAATCCATTTCCTTTGTGTGCCTCTGGAAGTAGTCATTTGATGCAGTTGTTAATTATGTTTTGTTGTTACTCTTGTTTGTTGAGTCTTGTAGCCTTTCTACTTGACTGATCTTTATTGTGGGTCTTTCTTGTCATCTCCTAGCATGGGGGGTGGACCTTTAGGTCCACATGGTTAGGTGAAACATGCTATGCACCCCATTGGGTTCCCAAACAGAGTTTGTGAAGCGCACAGTTGTATCGATGCAATTGATCCAGAGCTTCACCAGAGTTCAGTTGTATTATTGATCACTCAGTTGTTTACCTCTCATAATTGATGTATTATTCCCACTATGTGTTAGGAAGCACTGTTGTACATTTGTAATCCTAAAGCGATGTAATTTCATATTATAAATGTGTTGTATATGTATATTCTGATTTGATCCATGTAATGTATATATAATCTTGACTATATCATGTGTTCATTTATAGATGTTATCAGTGATGTAATATAATGGATGTATGATCATTGTAATCTTATTCTATATTAGGATTTTTAAATGTTATCTTGGGATTTGATAATCATCGTTATGGGTTTCTGTTAAGTAATGCAATCACTCGTACCCCAGAGGACGTAGTTGGATATTGTATATGTATATAATTATTTTTCAATTGTTGTATATTAATGTACATCTTATGTTAGTTTACTTTTTAAAAAAAATTATGCTATAAATGGTTAGTTCTTGATGTTGTCCTTTTGGTTTTGTGCAGCGAGGCATTACATATTCTCAAGGTGAGTTTTGAGTTTGAGAATTAATGGGAATGTTGGGTTAAGAGGGTGGGAAAGACACTTGGGGAGGATATTTTCCAAGGATAAGAGCCTCCTTCTTTCTTTTTGATTTTCTCATCCTAGACTCAACCACAACTTCCTTGAAACATTTGGATCTAGAGTGGAGGGTGGACAAGGATAATTTTGGGATTGGTTATTGTTAGGGATTGGGGAATAGGAGAAATAGATATATGGAATGAATTGGCTAGAGGTGATTGAGTTGTTTTGGGTTTATAGAAATGATAGTCATAGATGAGGTGTCCTCTACAGTAGTAGAAGTAGGAATTAGGTTTTGGGTTTATGCAAGATCATGAGGGTAAAAAAAGTGGCGATGTGAAAAAAAAGACATTTTTAACTCGCCCAAAAATGCGAAATTATTTTCACTTTGGACTTTTGCAAGCTTGGGTGGAAAGTACTATTGTTAAACCTAATACCAACCCAAAATGGATATCCATTTAGTTTAAGTTAGAATTTTTTATTTTGTCGGGTCCGAGCCCGACCAATTTTTTTATTTTATATATTATAATAATTTTTTAATATATATAACAATGTTTTTTAATATATTTATCATACAACATATGGAAATTAAATTAAAAAAAATTATAATAATTTTTTTAAGAAACATTATTATAATGTTTATTAATTTAATATTATATTATAATATAGCATACATATTATTAATAATATAATATATAATATATAATACAATATATATAGTTTTTATAATATATATTATACACAATATAATGTATATTATATTATATAATATAATTTTATATTATACATTTCAAAAAAATGCTGCTAATTAATATATGGTCGGGTCTCGGACTTGGCCATATATTAAAAAAAGTATAAAATAGGAAACGAATATTTGTTTCCTGTTTTATAAAATAAAAAATAAAAAGTCAATAGCTCATTTTTAGCTCACTGTGTGTGTGTTTCTCTACTTCCCAACTCGGATATATGTTCCCACTGAATCATTTTTCTCAAAATCAATCAAATTTGAAAGGTGTGTTTGGATTTTTATGTTTTTATTCAATTTATGTTGTTTTAGGATTGTTTTTTTTAGTTTTAGTAAAAAATAGGGTATTTGATAGGTTTTTTATTGCATTAAAATCAATGTTAATTTTAAAAAAAATATCAATTAACTGGCTTAAAATGGCTCAACATGAAAACGGTAACCCTGCACAAGATGAAAACCCTCCAAATCCTCCACCATGACTGTTGTTTCAAACCAAAATGTTCCAACAATACATGAATCTATTCATACAAATTTAGATCAATTGAGAAATGTATGTTGAATCTATGAGACACTCACTGAGTTATCAGACATGAAAAACACTTTGGAAACAATCATTTCAAATGTTGAAACTTTGGCAACTCAGCATAATGGATTTGGATAGTGGCAAGAGGAACAAAGGAAATTTTATGTCAATGGGTTATCATATGATGAGGTGAGGGCACTTGATATTGGCAAAGCCCAATTAGCCCAATTATTCATTGATCACAAAATAGGACAGCCTGTTAATGTGCAGAAATCAATTTTTTTAATTAAATGGTGCACCCATAGATGCATATTAGATCATTTATGGAGACGTTTGTGGATGGTTTCTGATAAACCACCCAACAACAATCTCGATGTCCCTTAGTATTTTCTCTAAAAATTATATGTTGAGTTTGTGCTAGGGAAACACATCAATTACTTTGACATGCGATATTTCCAGGGTGTTGGTAGAGGGATGCCACATGATAGACCTAGAGCACACTGAGTCACCCCAATTCATCCTGCTCCACCTATTGCTACCCGAACTCCACTACCTTACCCTGAGATTTCTTTAGATGTAGAGAATCTTAGCATTTATGTCTTACATTCATTGAGTGATCATTTGGCCACGTAGAGCCATCATGTTGCATAGCCATTGGACGGTGCATCCCATCATGATGGTTTTGCACTTGATACATCCCAACACGATGGTGGTGCACCTGCTACATCAGCTCCCGCTGATACACTGTCATCAACTCCCACTAGTACACCGTCCTCTTTGGGACATATTTGTGTGCCTCGTTATTGCATGACATGCAAAAATTTATGTTTAGATCCTTTTCGACGGTCCACTAAGGCTTCCAAAGACACATCCGACTATGAGGTTCATGATATGTCAGATGTAGAAGTTGATAGAGCATGAAGTGGACCATTTGCAGGAGAGACATCGGCTAACAGGGATGATATGGGAGGACCGGTAAGACTTAAAATAATTTCATAATGTGTTTTATGCAAATTATTTCATATTTTATGAGAGATGTTTGTACTAATATATGTTTATGTGCTAGAATCTTTAACAGATGTTGACATAGGAGTAGATGTTGCAAGTGTAGGAGGCTATGCAAAAAGCCATTTCATTTTCCCTAGAGAATCATTATACAGTATTATTCAAATTGTTTTCTTAGATGTTAATTTTTGAAATCTCATATGTTTAAATATATGTACTACATATATTGATAGTCTAATGTAATCTTGTCTTTTTATACAACAACCTGGTTCTTATACAACCTTGTTGATTGGGTCTAACCCATTGGATGAAGTTGCACAACAAGTATATATATAATTTTTTATTCTTGACATTATGATTATATGTGCATGTGCATTTAAATTTTCTTACATTCTTGTCATTTTTTATATAGGAAACCATCTTAACTACTTCATTCACTATGAGCACATCTAGTGTCGTAGCATCACAACAAGTATGTGTTTATTTTATATTGTAGATATTTACGTTTAGATAGGAGTAGATATGATTATTTTTCAACAATTATATGTTAATTTTTATCATTTTTATTTTACCTTCTATACTCCTCTACTCGACTCAGAACTATGAGGAGTGTGAGACCATTACTTTATACGAGGACTCCCAATTGTCCTAAGGGACAATCATATGTATATCATCTTGCAAAAAAGAGAGAAATACTTGAGGTAAACAAAAATTGCATTATTGATATAATATAGTACATGTGTACTGATTTTGATGTTAAATTCATAATTTATAAATGATAGTATATGAGTTTCTATTTACTAGTCTATCTTTTCAACCATTCACATAATTAATCTAATTTGTGGTTTGAATTATTATTGTGCAGGAAACTTCAAAGCAACTAACTTCTTTGAGGAGGCTCGACTTTGATGGTCCAGCATAGGATTAGGATATGATATAGATTTATATGTACTTAGGGTTTGATAGATCTTGAGATAACATATATGCCACATTTTGTAAAACTTGTTCTGAGTAGGAATATGCCAAATTTGTATATGCACAAACACAATTATTCTACATTTTGATATATAAGAATTGATATTCAATCTAATTTGTTCCTCGTGTCCATGTCTTTCTACTTTGAATTTTCAAAATGGAATGTATAATTATCTTAGAATGGTTTAAAGTTATGATCGATAATGTATGTTATAGATTAACAAAATTGTATTTTAATAGAAATTATGAATTACAATTGGTAATCCATATATGTTAGAGTTCATTCATATTAAGGTTCACATATATTACATTCCATGAGACCACATTTCTTTTGAGGAGTTTTTTTTTAAATAATTCACTGCCTTTTCTATTGTACAACATTTTTCATACATGTCTACCAATACATTTTTATCAAACACTCAATTTGAGAATACCCATGATTTCAAGCTATGATGAATGAATTTACATTTGAAATTATTTTATTTTTTGAACTCATGTAATGAAGTGAGCAGTTGATTTTTATTTCAAAAGAAGTTAAAATTAATGAAAAATGGTATGAGAAGCACTATATAATATTTGTTCAAAAGAAGTATTTGAAAATATGTCTCAAAGAATTGTGGTCTCATAAACAAGGCAAAAAATATGAAAAAAGAAGCTTGTGATAGTCTTATGGCATTGATTCTTTTGATTGATTAAAAAATTCAAATAAATGGATACAACTTAATGAAATATATGTCATGTTACAGTGTTCATTCAAAATTAATATAATCAGCTTGATAAAAATCAATGTCACTCAATGTTCATTCAAGCTTAATAACATGTAAAAGGTATAAAATCATCTTGAATAAGAATTACTATCTTTCAACCATAGGGGTTTGATGCAGCCTTCAAAGAAAGTCCTTACAATTGAACAAGATGCATGTTCATTAGATTGTTCATGTGAAATCTATACAATAATCACGATCAACAATTAAGACATTAGTCAACCATGATGCAACCATTAAATAGACCAAATGAGTGTGATACTACCATTAAAAAAACCAAATACAACTCCATGACATGCATGTTATTTGACCTTCGACATGCAATTTGTATTATCGTAATGCACAACAATGAATGTTGCTAACCATAATGCATTAATAAGCAAACTAGGCATACTATATGGGCTTGATGCACACTATTCATAATGCACACTTCACTCAAAATAAATAATACTAATATGATATTGTCATATATGTCAATTAACCTTGATGCACACCAAACTTGCTATATCACAATTTTTGTCATATATGCCATTCAACCTAATACAATTGAGGTTTTGTATTTGGTAAGAATTTGTGTAGGAAATGAAACTATGAGATGATGGATAAGGTGGATTTGAATAAATGAATATGTTGTACTAAGCCTTGAAAACTCTATCATGCAAAGGGATCTTGTTTTCCTAAGCGTTGAAATTGAAGCAAAACAAATAAAGACTAAAATTAACCACTTACAAAAGGAATGAAAAGATAAGAAGATTTTATCGTCAATGAAAAGGAGGTTAGTCTACTCTAAAAAAAGTTCCAATGTGTGTAGATGGGTATGCTTAGGCTAGGCATGGCCCTGTTTTGAACCCAAACATGCCGAAACAGTTAGACTTGCATTGGACCGATGATATCCCTTAAGAGTCTAAAGTGCGAAAAGGCAACAATCTTTGATGGGCTCTTCCTCAAAGGTTTGATGCTTAAAAACTCTTCATTTGAGGCTATTGGATTGTGTTGCAACTCTCTTCAATAACCTCTTATGAGTTTTACTATCTCATAAGCAGTTTTCCATGGTGATAAGTTTTCATTTGAGAAAAAGGTTGTCAGATGTAAGTAGTGTAAAGTTGCAAAGTGGTGCAACTTTTGTTCTGTGACTCGTACGACCAAAAACACTATTCCAACACATCTAGATAGGTATTTTTACATTAGGTATTGTCCTCTTTTGCACCCAAACACGTCAAATCACTTCGCGCTACATTGGACAGACAATTTCCCTTAAGAGTCCAAAGTGTTAAAAGGCAAAAATCTTTGACAAACTATTACTAGGAAATCATGACACTTACAGAATCTTCGTTTGAGGGTATGGGATTTTGTTGGGAACCTCTTCATAACCTCTCTCATTTTTTTCTATCTCGGAGGCATTTTCCCATGGTGACAAGTTTTCAATTGAGGAAAAAGTTGTCAAATGCAAGTAGTGTAAAGTTGCAAAGTGGTGCAACTTTCGTTATGCAACTCGTATGACCAAACAGACTATTCCAACATGTATAGATGGGTACGTTTATGCTAGGAATGGTCCTTTTTTGCAAAAAAATATGTCGAATCACTCTAATCTACATTGGATCGATGATTTCCCTTAAGAGTCCAAATTGCTAAAAGGCAACAATCTTTGACGAGATATTACTCAGAAACCGTGATGCTTACAGACTCTCCATCTGAGGCTATAGGATAATTTTGAGACCCTCTTCAATAAAATCTCTCAGTTTTCACTATTTCAGAGGCATTTTCCCATGGTGACGAGTTTTCAGTTAAGGACAAAGTTAGCAAATGCAAGCAGTGTAAAGATGCAAACTGGTGCAACTTTTATTCTACAACTCCTACGACCAAAAAGACTATTCCAATAAATCCAGATGCGTATGCTATTGATGGTCCCCTTTTGCACCCAAACATGTTGAATCACTCTGAGCTACATTGGACCAATAATTTCCCTTAAGAGTCCAAAGTGCTAAAATGTAGCAATTTTTGATGTGCTATTTCTTGAAAATCATGATTCTTACAGACTCTCCATTTGAGGCTATGGGATCATGTCGGGACCCTCTACAATAACCTCTCTCGGTTTTTTCTATCTCAGAGGTGTTTTCCCATGGTGACGATTTTCTATTTGAGGAAAAAGTTGTCAGATGCAAGCAGTGTAAAGTTGCAAAGTGGTGCAACTTTCATTTTGCAACTCATACAACCAAACTAATTGTTCCAACACGTCCAGATGGGTATTTTAATGCTATGCATGGTCCTCTTTTGTACCCAAATATGTCGTGTTGAAATGATGGATGAACAATGTCCCTGAAGTTGTAGTCTTTAATGAAGAACCTTTGCCAAGAAAATATTCACCCACACAAAAAGTGTTGCAACAATGGAATTCAAATAGAGATTCTATTATGATATATGAGATATCTTACAAGTGTACATATGCCCTGATTAAATAGGCAAGAGAGAAACCTAGAATGCACAAGATGTTGCCAAGTGTCTTAATCACACAACATGTGACAACATAAAAACCCTAACAATGTACCTAAAGAATGATAAACTGATTGAGATAAGTTCTAGAAAAGACAACTCATCTTCTAGAAGGAATATTATCTCCTACAAACATGGAAAGGAGAATTACCTCATTATTAATGTTATTCTAATAATACAACCTAGGACTTAATTGACTAAATAAAAGACCTAAGTTAACTTATGCTAGTGTAATAAATAATTAATTACACTAACACCCCCCATAAATGCAACTTAGGGAGAAAAATTATTATGTAATGATTATGCAATATATGATGGGTCCTAGCTACATGATGGCCATATTCAGTTTCCATTTACAAATGATATGAAATGCAACTAATCTCCCATAAATGGAGAAAAGGGGAAAACCCAGTGGGAAGGAAACCCCTCTCCAAAAAGGAGATGAAATTTAGAAAAGTGATGGAAGAGTGATGATTAGAGGACTCAATATCATATCCCCAAGGACTAAAACCATCACAAAAATGAACAAAATGAACAAAATAGGAGACTAGATATCTCCCCCATAAAGAAGAGTGGTCCCCTCTAGAATGTCTTCAAAGCCTGTGGAGAAATGAGAAGCCAAGTCTGTAAGACCTGTTGTGAACCCATCTGGATGCCAGAAGTCTGAAGAGGTGGATGAGCCCTGCTTTGCTGAATCAAATCTCAATGGAGAGGTAGATGAGGAGGAAGATGGTGTTAAAAAATATATATAATTCAATCCAACCACCACAACCCTAGTGAGGAGGTGGAGAATTGCTTCCTACCCTAGAATCTGGAGAATCAAGAATTGGTGGAGCACGATCCCAAAACTTGGAGAACTTGTACACCCTAGATTGATGATCAACTTCACCATAGGAAATGAGTGTATCAAACCCATCCTTGATGATAGCTAAATCAGATGTGAACTCAATATTAAGACCCTCTTGTGCAAGATGATAAATAGAAAGTAGATTGTTAGCCATTTGTGTAATATAAGAAACATCATGTAAATGCCCCCTCCAAAGTGACATCACAAATAGCGGCAACATGATTAATGCCTAAATTTGCAGTGAACATCCTATCAAACTCTGAAGGTCTCATAGTATCCCAAAGGATATGATCCTGAGAATAGGTGACATGTTGACAAGCACCTGATTCAATGACCCATCCTTCTTGTCTATCAACTAGGGTAGTGATCAAAGCATTTTCCTTTCCATGAATCTCTGTTGTGGTAATTCCTGCAATACCTAAAGAGGACTCTTCATGGGAAGAAGAGTGGTGTGACTTGATAGAAGAAGGACGAAGAGTGGTGTTGTGATCTTGTAGAATCTATCTCAACTCATGAATTTCCTTCTCGAAACATATTTCTTCATGATGTCCAAGCTCATTACCAAAACTACATTTGGACCTCTCCTTCTTAGGCCTTTCTTCGTTTTCATGGGATGATTCGGTGGATCTTGTCTTAGACTTTCCTTTGTTCTTACATTTCCCTTTGGATGGTGTTGCAACAAGAGCATGAGACTTTGAAGATGAATCACCCTGGTTGAGTTTGGACTGCTCCCTTGTCAACCGCTCATAAAAAGTCTCAAATAAAGGCATCACAAAATTATATCCAAGGCCATCCATGGTAGAGTAAAAGGAAGTAGAAAAATAGGAAAACTATCCTTTCAACTTGGACAATATCATGAAAATGCATTCCTTCTCAGTTTTGTCTTTACCACACCCTGATAGCTATGTCCTCAAAGACTTGAATTTCACTAAATAATCATCTATGGAGGGAAATGAATCCGCTGAAAGTGAAGATAGTTCCAACTCTAGTTGCAGTGCATGAACATCACTTATAGAACCAAACAAGTTTTTGAACTTATCCCATACCTCCTTTAGAGTGGAGCACCCCTTAATGTGGAAAAACAAGGAATTAGAGACATGAAGAGAAATTAGTCCCATGGCCTCCTCACACTTGATGTGATGTTGAAACTTCTCATACTCTCTCGTCAAATGTGGCCGATTTTCATTCAATGTTGACCATAGGCCTTTTGACTAGAGGAGAGGTTGCATGTTGACTTTCCATGTGTGATAGTTGTGGGGTGTTAGGGTTTCAAAACTGGTTTCGGCCATTAGAGAAAGAACCAATGTACAAAAAAAAGGATATCTGAAAGGAAATTATATGAATTTGATGATATGTCAAAATGCAACTAAAATGAAGCCCCTTGATGCAAACAACTTCCTCCAAAATTGTAGGATATCCAAGTGAAGACAAAAAATACTCAAAGTGACAAACTAACAAAGTAATTCATTTGGTGCTAAATCTGAAAGAAATGAAAGGAATGATGGAAAATATACTGGAATACATCTTTGATGCTACTGGAATGGTAGACTTTTGACAAACTAAAAAAGAGATATCACCTTCCAAGCCCAAACTAGGGTTTTCACTTCAACTGAATGGAAACTTTGATGAAAACAAAATACTAAAAATCAAATTGCACCACTAGTAAGTATATTCCAAGACCTTTCCAACAGTATCTTGTTTGCTGGATTTTGAGATCGTACACAAAAGATATGATGCTCGAAAGATCATTGCTAATATGAGTTTGCTTAGGCTAAATAGGGGAAAAAATTAAGCCCTGGGGGCTAAAAAATTTTCATCCCTTGGTATTCGATGTGACTGCAGGCATAGCTGGGGAAAAAAATAGCACTCCGACCTAGAGCAAAAATTGAAGTGGTGGGCAAGCGGACCTCTGGTGGCACGGCCGAGAAAACAAGTTGCATCGCTTGGAACTAGTAGTAGCCCCAAGATCTCCAGGTGACCAGTGTAGGGGTTGAATGGGGTCTTTAGTGCACGATGTGGAGCGATGGGAATGGTCGTCGGAAAATCAATGGTGGTGAGAATTCAGCCGATAGTGAGGAACCGCCAATGGGATGATGTGATGGGGTTGACTGACCTTGTCCATTTCTACAGATTGGTCGATGGGACCAAAAAACAAATTATTGAATATTGCAAAAAAATTGTAATTCAAAAATTTAATATTAATGCTGATAAATATTAATTATGCAGAAATTAGTGAATGCCGACCAAATGAAAAAAATCAAACCCAAACTATAGTCCATCAAAAAAATTAACCTTGTCGACTGTAGATTAAATTGCAATTCGATGCTACTGAACTTTAATTTTTACCAAAACTTTATAAAAAATTTCCCAATTTTTAAAATAAAAAATACCTTATGACAAAAATAAATTTGCATGTAAGAGGACTGAGAGGGGAGACTTTTTTTTCTCTAAATTTGTAGAGATAGTACAAAAAATGCAAACCCTAGATTATACCTCAAAAGGCTCCTGGTGGAAATATCTCTGATTTTGGAGAATGGGCAAGTGATCTATAGGTTTTGAGGCCTTCTGAGTGCAATGGAGAGGTCAGAGAGAGCCTGATCTACACCAAAAAATAGCTTGGTCCCCGGGTAGAACCAACTAGCTTACAAAATAAAACCCTCAAGCGGCCTGCAAAGAATCTCAAAAGCTAACTTCCTTGATCTTTAGATGAACTTTCACCGGAAAAGGTCTAGAATACCATGTTGAAATTATGGATGCACAATGTCCCTGAAGCTACAATCTTCAATGAAGGACCTTTTCCAAGAAAATATTCACCCACATAGAAAGTGTTGCAACAATGGCATTCAAATGAAGATTCTATTATGAGATATGAGATATCTTACAAGTGTACAAATGCCCTGATTAAATAGGCAAGAGAGAAACCTAGAATGCACAAGATGTTGCCAAGTGTCTTAATCACACAACATGTAACAACATGAAAACCCTAACAACCTGCCTAGGGAATGATAAATTGATTGAGATAAGTTCTAGAAAAGTCAACTCATCTTCTAGAAGGAATCATATCTCCTACAAACATGGAAAGGGGAATTACCCCATTATTAATGATATTCTAATAATGCAACCTAGGACTTAATTAACTAGATAAAAGACCTAAGTTAACTTATGCTAGTGAAAAATTTGTATCAATATGCACAGAGATGAGTGGGAGAGAGAGTGAGAGTTCAGGTGAGAGTGGGGGTTTGAATGACGATGAAGGAGATTCTGAGGACAATGATGCAAACAGGGTCATTGTTTGTTGCTTGTAGGCCTTTCCCTTTGGGTCTCCTCTTAGCATTTGGTGCAGCTCGACCTCTAATTTTTTTGCAGCGACCAAGAGTTGGAGCAAGGATATGGCTCTATTTTTTGTCAACGATGGAGAAGATGATTTCAGGGCGGAGATTTCTACTTTCCTGGGTCATTTTGATGCTACTAATCCCTATTTGCTTTTACCTAGCTTGGGGCTCTCTGGTTGGTTTCGACAACCTCTAGGGTTGAGGGGGTGTCTTTGTGCTTCTTTCGGTTGTCTGGGGCTATGTTTGGGCCACTGCTTGGGAGGTTGTTCGCTAGGGTGAGTTCTATCAACTGTGGTGATGGATACATTCCTTCCCTCGTTGTTGTGCAAGGAGAAACTTTATCTTAGGCTCTCAGTAGCTTCTTGGTGTAGTTTTCTTTGGGGTTAAGCCATTTTCTATCTCTTTGTTTTCTTGTCTTGGCTTCAGGGGTTGTGGTTCTTTGATGCATGATGCTAAATCATATGATCATGAATAGACTGGGCTTTGATTTGTTGGGGCATGGTCTTTTTTGGCCTTTTCGTTGTCTGGTTAAGGATTTCCCTTTGCTCTCTATGGAAGGGATTTTTACCCTTCGTTCTATCAGTGTTTTGTGGGTTGGGCAGAGTTTAAATCTGTGTCTAGATGCTCAGTGGTTTTTTCTTCATAAGGAAGTCATTGTCATGGTCGTTGATTTGGTTTTTGAGCACCCTCGTAATTACTTATGCCTTTATTTTTGGAGGTTGCTGATCTTTTGAAGTTTTTTTGTGTGGTTCTTGGCCTCCCTGGTGTTTCTTGGGTTGTGTTGTTTTAGGTTTTTATTTTGGAGGCTCAGATGCTTTTGGGTTCTATTTGGAGGGTTGAAGTGTGTTTTTATTTCCTATACCTATACCTTGCTATGTTTTAAGAGGTTATGATTTTCCTTCCTTCTGAAGCATTTTCTTTCTCTCTGGACCTACAAGTGGGGTCTTCTATGGAGGTGGAAACTTCTCCCATTGAGGTGGAGCCCTCTTCTATCGAGGTGGAGATGGTTGTATATTTGGTAGAGGTTTTTTTCAGCTTGTTCCTATTGAGCTAGAGCTTGTGTGGGAAGTTGAGTGAAGGCTTTGGAGGTTGGGGCTCTCATATCCTTTTCTCCTATAGAGGGGAGCTATCTCCTATTAAGGTGGAGGTGGTAATGACTCTAGTAGGTTGTTGCTGCAATAAGGATGATGTGCTTTAGCATCGCGATGTGCTCTCTAACTCCCCTATTGAGGTGGGGAATTCGGAGTTGATGGTGCTTTTGATTATGGGTAAGGGTTTGATGGTGTTCTTCACCATTAAGTGGCCTCTTGTTCTTGGCTCAGTGATGTCTTTCCTAAGTACTTGGTTTGTTGATGCCTAGCTAAAGTAGGTGGTTTCTATGTTTATCTAGTTTGTTGATTCCTAGATGAAGCAGGTGATTATTTGGTTTACTGATGCTTGGTTGAAGCGGGCGGTTATCTAGTTTGTTGATGCCTAGCTGATGTAGGTGGTTTCTATGTTTTTCTAAAGGTTCCATGTCCTTGTTAAAATTTGGGTGTTTAGGGACCTTGTCCCTCTCTTTTTTATCTGATGCAGCTTGTGTAGTCATGTCTCCTTGTTATCTATTGCTACTATTTGGCTACTGATTGTATGTGAATTATATCATTTGCAACATGCTTTCCTTGGATAGGGTTATGGTGCCCTTCAAAACCATTTGTAATGGGTTTTGGGGACCAATCAAAACCTATTTTTCCCATAATCAAAAAATTATGCTAGTTTAATAAATAATTAATTACACTAACATGCCAAACCACTCTAAGCTACATTGGACCAACAATTTCCCTTAAGAGTCCAAAGTGCTAAAAGGTATAAATATTTGATGGTCTATTTCTCGGAAACTGTGATTCTTACAGACTCTTTGACTGAGGCTACAGGATCGTGTTGGGACCCTCTACAATAACCTATCCCAATTTTTGATATCTTGAAGGAATTTTCTCGTGGTGACGAGCTTTCCGTTGAGGAAAAATTTGTCAAATGCAAGCAGTGTAAAGTTACAAAGTGGTGCAAATTTTGTTTTGTAACTCATATGACCAAACAAATTATTCCAACACATCCAGATGGGTATTTTTACACTAGGAATGGTCCTCTTTTGCACCCAAACATGTTGAATCACTTTGAGCTACATTGGATCAACAATTTCCCTTAAGAGTCCAAAGTGCTAAAAGGAAGAAATCTTTGATGAGTTATTACTCAGAAACTGTGTCACCTAGAAATAATCCATTTGAGTCTACATGATCACATAGGGCCACTCTACAATAACCTCTCTTGGTTTTTGATATCTCTAAGGAATTTTCCCATGGTGTCGAGTTTTTAGTTGATTGAAAAAGGGTCAGATGGATGCGGTGTAAAGGTGCAAATGGGTTTAGGGTTCGTTCAACTCCATGTGAGTAAGTGAATAAGTGAATCATTTACTCAAATACACTTAAGTCATGAAATACACACATGAATACAAATTATATGCATGGAAACACATAGGTTGTAAAGTATACATTAGAATACTCATAAGTGACAAAGTATACACATAAGTTGTAAAGTATACACTTGAATACACATAAAGTATACACAATACGCATGATATTGTCATTCAAGAATTGTTATCAAATATAGGATTTACAAAATTCCACGTAGGTATGCAAAAAATTACCCTAATACATAGTCATTTCCCAGTTGGGGAAGGAAATAGATCATGCATTTCCTTTGTGGTCAGTACACTCTTCCACAATAGTAGCATGTTGGCATTCTAGAGTGACAAGAACCTATACAAACCATCAAAGTAGTAGTTAAACTACATACAATAGAAAAGATGCTTAGAATAAAAAATCTATATTATTATAAACAACCTAAATGATGATGAAATGGTAATGAGAACTAGAAAAGATGCTTAGAATGACAAATCTATATTATTCTAAACATCCTAAATGATGATGAAATGGTAATGAAAACTATAAAAGATGCTTAGAATAAAAAATCTATATTATTCTAATTTGTCACATACCTCTGCCAAAGGATAAAAGCTGGATATTGTTACAACAGCTCCATGATCAATCGTGCCAGGAACATCACAAGATAATTTGAATGAAAAATCTATATGGACACAATAGAAAAGATGCTTAGAATAACAAATCTATATTATTCTAAACAACCTAAATGATGATGATATGATAATGAAAAATAGAAAAGATGCTTAGAATAAAAAATCTATATTATTCTAATTTGTCGCATACCTCTGCCAAAGGATCAAAGTTGGCTATTGTTGTAGTAGCTCCGTGATTAATCATGCCAAGAACAACACAATACATTTGAATGACAAATCTATATGATCACAATATCAAATATGCTTAGACTAACAAATCTATATTATTTTAAACAACCTAAATAATGAACCTTAGTAGATAAACAATATCATACATGTCCCATACAAAAAATGATCTGCTACTTGAGTGTGCCTGAAGGGTCATCTCTTACCTTTAGAGTTTCCAGTAATGCTTCATGATCAACACTACTAATTGTCCATAGTTTCTTTTTTTTGGTCTGGCATGATGTCTCAATAACTTAAAACAATTTTTGCTATAACAAGGTGTGAATACATCAAAATGGTATTGTTTTTCTCATAGTCTTCAAATGTGGGCATGTCGTTCTTTCTAATCATATATGTTCGCAACCATGTTCCAAAAAAAATAATGGCACTCCCTGATTATCGTCCTGATTATCTATCATCACTCATGTAAAAATGGTACTCCCTAATTATCTTCCTGACCTCTTCTTTACTATCAGGGGCATGCCTATATATGTTATGTGGACAAAAATAAAAATTTGAATAGAATTAAAATATTGTGATTGAACTTCATTTTGTGGTTGGAATGCATAATTTTCAAAAAAATCAATTACAGATACAATAGTTCCAATGGGGAAAGAGTTTGTACACATCCTAAATTACCGATCCAACCACTATGACCTATGGCTATGCCTTGCCTACTTGTAGAAAATATTTTCTTAAAATCAGAAATAAAATCAGCAATACTTACCTCTCTTGCCACCAACTCACATCTAGAACCCTCACCTCCACTCTTCAATGTGTATTTGACTATCTCAAACCTTTTTTCTCAACAATCTTGTTACCAAAATCATGATTGCTGCCCTCATGAAAGCATGCTACAAAATTCGATAAATCACCACATTGCAAACACATTTCAATAAAATAAGCAACCATCACCTCTAATGCATAAAAATGAATCTAACAACTCCCTAGATGACCTCGGAAGTTCCATTGCATGGCATTCCTACAACATTTTTTCAGTATGCATAGTAGAATGAATATGGCATAACAATTCATGATACATTGAAAACTCAACATGGTATTTACAACAACATGTATTATGACAATTAATAGGTACACAATAAAATGGATTGTAATACTCAAAAGACCTTTGTGAGATTTGCAAATTTGGATGTTCTTGACAAAAAAAATTGTACAAAATTGTTTGGATACATTCCAAGAAATGTTTAGGATGTGGTTTACGATCTCGATTACTAATTTGTAACTTTAAAACATCCTTTACATTCAGTGATACTCTAGAGTGAGAATTCCAAAATTGTTCAATTTGCATCTTTACATTATTGGTTAGCTTCTTATCAACACGTGGAAGCCTCCCACTAAAATTCCACGTATCATTTTGAAGAGGACTATCGAGTCTTCCTCTTCTTGAGGGTGCTCTATTCAATGTTTCATGATTTAAGTTTAAATCAATGCAAGTTTGTCTCATTAAATGAGCCTTTCTCAAATGATGGCTTACTAGTGAGGTTGTGATCACTATACGAGCAGCCCTTTTATCTTTTTCCTTACTAGTATTTCCATTAGAGGTTGGAGCATTAAAAATATTTTTCACAATAATACTATTTTTTTTAAAAAAATTGGCGAGACAAATCTTTAATTTTTTAATAATGGTCTCATTTTGTAAATCTTAAGTAATTGCACAAAAAATTGGCATTGTTCGGTTAATGTCTTATGAGAAAAGTATTCATTGAAAATTTTGGTAGCCCACAAACGAATCATTTTTTATGATCTTTTTCCTTCAAGATTATCAATTATGTTCTCATCTATTTCAACCAACCATCTAGGGGTTCTCTTGAAATTAGGTGTTACATAAGGTTCATTTTCAACATTTTCATTTTCAAGTTCAATGTTATTAACATTTTCATTCTCACTATTTTCAATATTTTCAACATTTTCAATAACAATCTTATTTTCAACAACATTTTCATTGTCAATAACAATTTCATTTTCAGCCACATTTTCATTTTCAATATAAATTTTTTATTCTCAACAACATTCTCATTTTCAATAACAATTTCATTTTCAATAACATTTTCATTTTCAATAACAATTTCATTTTTAACAACATTTTCATTTTCAACAACATTTTCATTTTCAATAACAATTTCATTTTCAATAACATTTTGAACAACAATTTCATTCTCAATATGATGTTCAATATTTTTAATTTATATTTCATCTTCACTTGAATTAACATTTATCAGTACACAAGAAGATTCAATTTGAATATTTTTCATACCTTGTCTTCTTTTCCTATGACTTTCTCTATCTTTTGCTTTATATGCTTCAATTTCATCTACTATTAGTTGTATTTTACCTTTTCTCTTATGACGATTTTTGCTCCCCATTGCACAAACAAAAAAACACAAACAAATGATTGTAATTATAAAAAAAGTGTAAGATAATCTTTCAAAAGAATTTTTTTGTCTGATGTAGAAAAAAAGCATGAGAATTTCATGACAGAGAGAATGTAGGGACCATTGAAATACTCAAAACGGCCCCATTTTTGTTTTTTATATAACTTACAAAGCAGATATCCATTTACTTTAGTGTTATGAATTATTATCTCATAATATATATATATTTATTATATATATTTATATATTAAATACTATTTATTAATATTATATTAATATGTTATATATATGAATAATATATTAATATTATATTATATATAGTATATATTAATATTATGGGGTGGGGGCTCTAGCTCAGTTGGCTAAACCTTTCCTATTGTAGGAGGTTGGTCACGAGGTCTAGTCTCCCCCACTCCCATGGTACCAAAGGGTGTGTCGCGCCAACGCCGCCGGTCACATTAAAAAGTTTACTAGGTGCACTACAGTTTATAGAGGGTCATACTACCCGATTCCTGTAGTCTAAAATATATATATATATTATGGGTAAATGCACAAAGATGGTTCCCAAAAAGGGGACTTAAGTGGACAGCCTTTTTTTGAAATTAGGAAATACTGACCTTGGACATGAAATTGAGGATAGTTACACTCAAAATTTTGAGATGGAGCAAAAACAAGGATCAAAGTGCTCCGAGTCTACTTTCTAAACTACTAATTTATTTTTAAAATAAGAGATATTAAGGGGTTCAAAAGAGGGATGTACAAAAATTGGTGTTGTTTTTGTCAGAAAAATATAACATAGCAACTCTTGTACGACCCTTGTACGGTGAACTTTTTTTTAGTATTTTTAAAATGGTCAGAAGTTAGTTAATAGTCTGTAGTTGATGCACGATTTTTTAGATAATTTTTTAATGAATATTTGATTTTTTACTAATTTTCGAAGTGGACATTTCCTGAAAAATAGAATTTTGGCCGTGCTACCCCTACAAATTTTGGAAACTAATTGATTTTATTTTATTTAGTTTTTAAAAAATTGTAGAATGGAGTCTAGTCTATAAAAATGTAGTTTATTTGAAAATTCGATGAATGGTTAATTTATAAAGAAAAAAAATACCAAACACCTCTTTTTGGCAAAAAAAAGACATACAAATAAAATAAATTATGGATGAAAGGCTTAACATTTTCAGAAACTGAAAAAAATTACGTCGTTGGATAGCTAAGAGAAAATCCAACATTACCCATGTGTTCAATTTTTTTGATATTGAACCACGTGCAATCCTGACGGTGAGCCCGAACTCGATTATGTGAAATATGGTAGATTTTTTAAAAAAACGTCTCTAGTCATTGGGAATGTCTTCCAAGCCTTTGGGGTGGTATTCCAAGGAAAATACCAAGCCTAAGGCTCGGGAATTCCCAAAGCAAGATATAGCGTGAGCGTGCTATAATGTGCTCACATTATATTTCAGTTTTGACATTGTTTTTGCTTCTGCGAGAAAACATGTCAACTAAGACATAACGCGAGTGCATGATAATGCCCTCGCATTATGTCCTCCTTTATGTTAAATGCCAATATATTGAATGTATGCTGATATATTTGTATGTTTGTATGTACATGTATGCTTGTATGTCATGTATGCATGCTTGTATGTATGTACGTATGCCTATATGTATCAATTCATATATTGTATGTATGTATGTAAGATTATATCTACACATGTATGTATGCTTGTATGTATGTATTTACGCATGTATTTAAAGGGAGGGATAATTTAGAGAGAGAGAGTCTAGAGAGATGAGAGGGGGTGGAAGTGAGAGTTTAAGAGAGAGGGAGTGGGAGAGAAGGGGTTGGAGTGAGAGGGACTTAGTTAGGTAGGGTGGGAGGGATACAGGGAGGGAGAGAGAGAATTGAGAGAGACTGAGAGAGAGAGGGGGGGGAGAGAGAGAGAGAG